>VXBR01011488.1:985835-1095616 GCA_013400215.1 Cisticola juncidis | reverse complement strand
AACCAATCAAATAACAACAAATCAAAACAAACAAGCCCCACCAAAACAAAACAAAAAAATGCATCCTAAACCAGCCAACCAACCAAAGCCCAAAAACCCAACAACCAACAAAAATCCTCCAGAAGCTTCTTGCCTAAGTTGGTGCTAATTAATCATCAAAAGGCAATGAAATAACAATCCATGTAGCCGCTGACCATGCCTGAGAAAGAGAGATTGAACATAACCCAGGCCTGGGGCTCCCAGGCCCCGTCCCCTGGTTTGTCTTAATGATATTACAGATATTTCTGGGCATAAAGCAGATGATTAGGGAATAAAGTATCGCCATAAAGTCACCCCAAAACTGAGACACCACCCCTTAGTCCCTTCCATCATGACTTATTATTTCCAAGGACTCTCTGCTCTTCAGCTTTGATTTTTGCTGGGCAAAATTCCAGTTCCTTTAATTTGCTCATTGAGCAGAGCTTACTCCAACACTCAGGTCGTCTTTTGGTGCTTTCTCTGCTGCACATCACATTCAGATGCACAAGTACACTTCATCTCCACACTGACTCCATGCTTCACTGAGCTGCAGTTTGACTCTTTCATGATAGGATGAGTTGTTACACACTGATAAATTAGTTCAAGAAATTTATCTAAAGCCTTCTTTAGATTGTTTCACTGAGGAAGAAAACCTTTTATAGTAGCTGTGACTGCTATCAGTCAGCCTGGCTTTGAGCAAGCAGAGTCAGTCCAGGTAAAGCTGTCATTTCCCACTCCATTTGTCATTCTGGGAGGCTTTGGTAGGGCAGCATTACAAAAACAACTCCTAGAAGCCAGTAAGTCAAGTCCAGAGCAGAAGGAATCTCAATGAGCCCTGTGTGCAGCAGCTGGGGCTTCTTGCAGGGCAGTAGATGGCTTGTATGAGCCTTCAGCATCTCCTTGGCAAAAGATTTCCTGAATTCTTTCTGAAGATGGTTTGTCCAATCTCCTTCCCCACCATCTCAGTGCTGTCACTCATTACTTCACTAACTTCCCTCTCCTCTCCAGAGCTGCTTCCTTCCCAGGTGTGAACTGCTGTCAGCTCCAGTGGACCCTGGACACCCTCCTGCTCCCAGCCTCTCTAGGCTACTGACAGCACTTTTTTGGCTAAACCATGATCCTAGAGCAGCTGGAGTGAAGAAAGAGGGTCCTCTTCACCAGCCTCTAGTACAGGCTCCAGTCTCACAGTCCTTTTTATAAATTCCTGTTTAATTACTTTCTGTACTTTCTGAGCTGACTCCAAAACAAGACTATTGCACTTTCTAAGACAAGACTTCCTGGAGGCTGAATCTTTCCATTTTAAGTTCTCAAAGGCTTAGGATCATAGAAGCACTTGTCACCAGCTCCACAGACAAAATTAAAAGTTTCCAGGTCCAAATCCATTAAAAACAGAAAATCACATTTTATTTGCCAGTTCCAAAATAATTAAAAACAGGAAAAGATCACATTTTGTTTGCCATAAAGTGTTGATTTGTCACAAAAAAATATCCCCAGAAAAACAACAACAACAACACCACCAAACCCAAAAAACCCAGTATAAAACATACACCAAGGTATGCAGTTTGGGCAAGAAAGCTACTATCCCCATTCCTTCATGTCCAGAAAAAGTGACAAAGCCCTGAGATGAAGTGACAGCTGAACACCCTGCTGCTTTGTTCTGGAGGAAGTATTATCACACTGAGAGAGATAGTCTTCAGCACACCCAATGCATTCATTCTCTCCATAGTCTTTTTTTCCTCCTTTTACCAGGATTCACTTGTAATACAAGTGAAGTCAGTTTGTCTTCATCCAACCTCCTCCTGCCTATGTAGATGCTCAAGTCTGTGTTCCCAGCTGCATTACGAACTTCATAACTTTTCATTAATCTCATGATTTGAGCAAATTTTGGAATAACAGCACTACAAAGTAGTTGTAACCTTCATTGTAAGTCAAGTTCTGCTTCTTTTGGCCGTACCATAACACTGTTTGAATCATGAAAACACTTTGGGTCTCCTTTGGAAGGGAAAACCAAAATCTGAGTGAAAGAAGCAGAAAGCAACCTGATAGGTAAAACGTTGGTGAAAATAAGAGAGCAGACAAACCAGAGTTCAGTGGTCACTCTCACTCTGCAGAGCCTAAAGACAGAATAGAAACATGGGGTTTTTCAATTAAAGACAGATGAGCTCTGAGCATGGGGCATGAGAGAGAAGATAGCTCTTTAGGGATCCCAAGGGGAATAATGAGAAATAGAAAGCAGCCTGCTTTTCACTATGGTTAAGCCATATTTCCTATGATGGCAATTTTTTGCCACTCAATATTTCTATTTGTTTAGACAACACACACACACAGAGCATACTCAGCATCAAATCCTAAGCAGCCTACCAGCACAATGAGCAAGGCTTAGACAGAGAAGAATTAGCCATGTTCCCTGAGCTCCAGTGCCAGGCAGCAGCACACCCATTCCCCTCTGCTGACTGCACACCCCTGGGGTGGCAGAACACAGCAGAAGGCAGCAACTGCACCTCGGGGCATACACACACACACACACACACACACAGAGCACCTTTGGGCTCCAGCTGGGAGCACCAGAGTGTCTCTACTTTCCTCCACACCCGTATCTGCAGTCCAGCTGGATACCAGTTGGATGGGGTTAAACATGCCCAGTCCAGCATCCTGGGGGGCCTGCAATGTATTATCCTCTCAACCTACATATCTGGTGAGATCTCAGTGCCTAATTGATGTGTTTCTCCCCAAAGACTAAAGCACTAAAAATAAATAATATGACTTGCTTTCATTTAGGATCTGGATTTTAAAGGGCAGGGGTTTTGCTTTGCCTTTTTCTTGTCTTTTTTTATTTTTTTTTTTTTGGCCTAGTCCCTTTCCAATATTAAAAGACAAAACCCACATAAAAGCTAAAAAACAGTAATCCTAACAGCCATCTCATTGCTGGTATACAATGAAGGCAGCCACAGTGGGAATCTCGTGCTCCTTATTCTTCTTGGCATCCACAATGTGGCTGTATCGTTCTCCTCGGTGACTTTCCAGGTAGGGGCCCCAGTTGGCTGCAGGCCGGCAGCAGCTGACAATGCGCTGGAAGGCAAAAGCAAGAGACATTTCATTGTCTTACTTCAGCCCAAGCCACTTCTAAGATTCAGTAAAATTATAGCTCTAGATGTGCACTGCAACTCAACAAATGGCAAATCACCAAAGCTGCTTAAAATCATTCAAAATATCGTTGGGGTCGGTGGGTTCTGGACACTGAAGTCAAAGGACAGGGAAAGCTGTGATCAACACAACTGCTTGGGAAAGCTCGCCAAGAGCAGACTATCTCAGATCTCACACTTGCTGCTGTGAGGAATGGGAGCCAAAACTCCTGAAAATTATATGGGATAGAAAGCAATAGAAATTCTTCAGAGAATTCAAAGGAGCTGGAATAGCAACAGATCTGATGAAAAATCTCTCTTGAATGGTATCGTGCCCTCACAGAGAATTAGACTTTATCTTCTTATCAAAACGTGATACGGTAGATGCACCTTTGAAGCAACTACTAGACATAATGTTTTGGTCTAAAAATCCAGGGTAAAACACATCAAAGTAGTAGACGTGTTGGAGAAGAAAACACAGGTGGTCTGATAATACCAAAGAAATTAAGATTTGAGGCTATAACAGGGGGTTGTTTTGCCCTTACCTGAACAAGGTTTCCTTCAGCTTGAACTATTTTTACAATAGCAGCAATGGGAATCCAGATGACACAGAAGATGATCATGCACCAGCCAACTGCAGTTCCCCAGGTGGGGTATAACACGGAGCCATAAGTGGGACTTGAAAACGTGACCAAAGACCAGACCAAAATTGCCTAGAAAAAATGGCAAAAATAATAAGAAAGAAAAGCAGGTTTTCAGCAACCTTGAATTTGCACTGCTTCCAAGTTGGTTTAATAAGAAGAAGGGCTGTCTACAAGTTCTACATGGTTCTATCTTGCTTCCTGAGTGTGAGAACAGTTGTGCAGGATTTGGTGTCAGTCATCACCAAACAGCAAGACTGAAGTGCAGGACTGAAAAATGACACCGAGATACACTAACTATATCTGTATTTAAACACAACCTGATCTCTGGGTTCTCTAAGAATCTTATGTTGGACTATATGCAGCTGGCTGAGCCCAGTACCTTTCTCTATATGTTTTATGTGTTCCTGTGTTCCATTATTTACAGGAATACTGGAAAGAATCTAATATTAGAAAATGGCAAATATTGCTTCAGAAATTGGATAGTTCTAAGCAGGATTTTCTGAACTATAGTCTGGGCAGATTACAGGTAATGTGCTGGCCAGAGTGACTTGCCACTGCTCCTGGACTGGAGGTGTTAATAAATTCTCTCATAGTAACACAATCCAACCATCTACACTCACAATTAGAAGTACAGGAATAACAAAAACCAGACATACAACAGGACATTGAAAGGTCTCAGACTGGAGAACAGCAGAACATCTGAACCAAAAATGGGATTTCTCTCAAAAGATTTTCAACCCAATCTCAGTCTAAAATTACGATAATCCAGCTGCCAAGGCAGAGGATCTAGTTGCTCTGTGTTAGTATTTGGGAGTGGAGACCCAGCTAGTTACTGATCTCAAGCTCCAGCCTCTTGTGGAGAGGATCAAAGGAGGGGGGAACGTATCAGAAAGCAGCGAAAGCCCATAGCTCACATCACCGGCACAGCTATGCCCCATTTTTATACACAGGCTCTGGGCAGTCTGCCCTGAATCTTCACACAGAAATCTCTTCAATATTAAGTTACTAAGTTCTGTCACACTAACACAATCCAGTCATGTGCACCCACCATTAACAGCACAGGAGTGATGAAAAACCAGCACATTTTCCACCACAGCCAGAAGAAAAAGCTCTTCTTTCCAATCATCATTTCAATATCTTCAATGAATCTGTTTCCTCCTGTTGGAAGACAATCATAGGGCTCACTGTAAAGCAAGTACCTCCCCTGCAGGTGGAGTTACTCAAAAGGGGTCAAAGAAAGGCAATGATCAAGGACAGTTTCTCCAGTTCTGTGTTAATTATTGAAGTATTTATTATGATATTATTGTTCAGATGGTTAGCTTATACATTCTTTCTTGCAGTAATTAGAATTTAATATCCCTGGCACTGCTCAAGGCCAGACTGGATGGGGCTTTGAGAAACCCAGTCTAGTGGAAGGTGTCCCTGCCCTTAGCAGGGAGTTGGAACAGGAAGTCCTTTCAAAACCCTTCCAACCAAACATCATTCAGTGAGACTATAATATACACTGTTTCTGTGAGTGCTTAGTTTAATTATGTACTTTCAATGCAAATAATTTACCATAAATGTAGACTATGCCTACTATCTCCAGGACAGCTGCAATAAGGATTCCCCATCCAGCACAGAAGTGATCTATTAGGTTAACCCAGTAAATTCCTGCCTGCAGAACAAACATTAGAGGTTAAAATTTCAGTAGCAACATACTTATGCAAATAAAATAAGATGCATTTGTTCAAGACAATTTAATTAATCATGATTCTGAGATTTTAAGTTCACAGTTTTCCAGGTCAAGTACAGCTTTGTGAATATTATTTTCTTTAAATGTCTCTATGTAAAGTTGAAAAGCACATGTAACAAAATACTACACATGCTAAAACCAAGATCTATGTTTATGCAGAGCATATATAAACAGCTGAGAGCAACATTTAAATTTGGAGCTTACAGGAATAAAGCTGGTGCTGAAGTTTTTCTACTGAGCTACAGCAACAGCTACAACAGTTACCAGTTCTGTGAGGCTTCTATCCTCCTACATGCATGACTTCTCCATGGGGTTAACCACAGCTTTAAACACCAGCATGCAATATCAGGGTCACAGAGCAGGAAACAATCTCTGAGCCATTTCACACTCAAGTCCCTTGCAAGCTTCCCCTGTTTCATGCCACCCTGTCTCATGACTTACGTACTTTGCTTGACCATACAACTGACTACTCACCACAATCATCTCCTTCACATTCTCAGTCTAATTACACACATAAATCTGCGTTTCTAGATGGAGCAATTGCAGTGAACCTTTATACCCTTAAAAGCAGTTGCCTCAAGAAATTTTACTCAGTACACTTAGAATCCTTAGAATTACTTTTCTGTATGTCTATTTATATGTATACACACACAAGCAGGAAAAGTAACCATGCAATCCACAACTAGCTCATGAGCTGATAGGTTTTTATTACATGAATAGGCCATTCCTCAATTCCCATCCTACTTGGTAGTGAGTTCTGAACAAAATGATCCCATCAGCATGTATTAGCAGCATTTATTAGCGGCCTAGTGTGCCGCGGACATGTTGTATGCATGTACTCGTGATTACACAAATTCCTGAACTGAGGAATGATAAAACAGGCTGATAGTTCACAGGCTCTGTAAAGGCCTTCTATTTAAAAGCATACCTCAGTTCAATAATCACAGAAAACCTTAAGTTCTTCAAGCTTCCCCTGGAAATTTCTTACTTGCATGTCCAGGCACACTGTCAAAATTCAAGGGTCTCTAAGATCGACCCACAAAGAGAGGAACAGTTGGAAACTGTATTTTGACTTGAGTTCATAATTTGCAGCGCAACTAAACTCACTACCAAAACCTCTTAATTTCTTACCTGAGTAACACAGATAAGCCCAAGAAGAAAGAGCAATGCACACAAACCCATGGTTATAGGCATTCTTAATTTTTTCATCACTCTGGGACATATATCTTGAATGGTGGTTGTAAGTGTTTCTGCAAAGGAACAAGTAGAGAGTTTGAGCGACATAATTAAGAAAGGCAATGGTCATTTGAAAAGCCATGAATCACTTAAAAACCCACTCACCTATGGTGGCAAACTGGGAGTCAAGGCCCAAAAGCACAAGCATGAAGAAAAACAAGAAGGACCACAGGGGAGAAACTGGTAACTGGGAGAGAGCCTCTGGGTAGGCTACAAATGCCAGCTCAAACCCTGGAAAGCAGTGGAAAGAGGGATGTTACCATCATGCCTTGGCCAAACGCAAGCCCCAATACCAACAGTGTGCCAAGAGCAGCCTACCTGAGTCCACGACTTCTGAGACAGGTCTTTTGGACACAAATGCCATATGTCCCAGGATGGAGAATATTGCAAACCCAGCAAATATGCTGGTGACACAGTTGGTCACACAAACTACAATGGCATCTGAGTAGCAGTTATTGTGGAACCTGTTGTATGAAGACAAAGCAACAAGCCCACCCCATGCCACAGACAGGGAGTAAAATATCTGGGTGGCTGCATCTTTCCAAACCTACCAAAAAAAGAGAACAGGAGAATTACTGTATTACTTATAGTACTTATCACAAACATTTATGTCTGCCCCTCCATTGAAGCTCAAGAGTATTTTTTCCTTCATTCAGCCTCTATATCTAATTCTATTTCATACGAATTTTAAGGAGGATAGAATATAGCAGAGTGGTGACCTTGCTGTCTCAATCACAAACAGTATCTCTATAATCTTCAAAGCCCACATCCCAAGCATGTTGCTGAATACTTAAATCTTATTGGGCTAACCCTGGAGAAGAGATTCAATTTGTTCACATAGGTGGGTTGCTGAGATATGAATCTTGGCGCAGAGTCAACAAACAAGGACTGGCTGCAGAAGTTCCATGTACCCTCCCACTTGTGTGACCGGGACAAACAACTTCTGCCTCTGATGTAGCCCCTCAGATAGTGCCAAGCACTCACATAAGTAGCACAAATAAATATCACACTTCATGCTTGCTTTTGATAAAAGTGCAATAATATTGGCATAAGCCAGAACAAAAAAAAGTCACAGCTTTCTTTGCACCAGGTGCCCTTCCTGGTCCACCTAATTACCCAAGGTAATTTCCCAGGCAAGGCATAGCCTGAACTTCAAACTCAGGGATCCCTTCAGCCTTATGATAAAATCCCTTAAAATTATCAGCAAGAACTTTCTCAGCAGGTGCTGAGATGAGTTGCATCTCATGCTAAGATGAAACTCCAGCATGACCCCCAAGAACTGTTCAGAGGCAACAGCACAATTGTCACCACTGGTGTGGCAGGGAGGGGGAAGAAGGTGACTGTCTTTCAGTTTGAGAGTAGCTGGAATAGGGGCTTGTACTTTTTACACCAACAGCTGCTGATACAAAATACAGGGCAGGATGTGAATCACCTGACAGGGTAAAAAAGAAGCAAGCCCACATAAGCAGGGAGGTGTGTCACACTTCTGGGGCTGACGCTGCCTCTCACCTCTGCCTCCATCAGCTTGGTGATGTTGGACTGTCTCCCAATGTAGTATTCAATGCCATCCAAAGCACCTTCCAGGGTGGCACCTCGCACCAACAAGATGAGCAGGATGATATATGGGAAGAGTGCAGTGAAATAGACAACCTGCAAAATGATGGGCAGGGACACACGTTAGGTGTGAGGGGATCCACAGGGGATCCTCCATGCAGGAAGACTGGACAGGCTTTAGGCTAAGGTCTGCTGGTAAAAGAAAAACAGGCAACCAGGGAAGTGAACACATGCCAGCCACCAAACCATCTGGCTTAGCTGGTTCTGGAGCTGCATTCCAGCAGAAGCTGAAGGCCCAAGCCACATATCCACATTTCAGATAGCACTTGACTAGTTTCAGAAATGCATTTTTCTGACATGATTTACTGCTGTAGCAAGGTCTAGACTCAACTACCCCAGATGTCTCTTGCTATGTAGTGCTTCTAGCAAGCACAAACAGAAAGCCAGGAAAAAATAGGTGATCAGGGTGGAATTATCTCCTGATNTTGTTCTGAAAGCTTTCCTCATGGTAACATGGACTTTTAGGTTCTGTCAGACAAAGATCTATTCTGTTGTTGTTTGATCTAGCATAATGGGACTGAGGCCAGCAGTAGAGTTACTGTCACGCAGTAACATTCCCCAATACTTTGGTTTCTGGAGTCTTAGTTTCAGTGTTATGCAGACAGGTAATTGACCCAGTACTGCTGGTTACACCAAGCCAGAGCATTGCACCATCATGTGGTGAGTCTGACATTTCTGAAGACCTCCTTCATGCTTGCCTAGAACGGACAATTCTCTCTGCTTTTCAACAGTCTTGTTCCTGCCCAACTAGATTCTTCCAAGTCTCACCTTACTCTCCAAAGAGTGCCAGAAAGAAAGTGACAACGGGAAGAGCCAGCTGCCAGGAACCCAACGAACATGAGATTAAGAGGAGTCATGCAGACAAATAACTGAGGCTGGGAAAGCACAGATACTCCACCCTAAAGCACTGAAACAAGGCCAGAAAGTTCCAAACAGAAAGCAAAATAGGATGAGACATCCCACTGAGCAGAGGAAAGCAGGCAGCAAGGAACCATGGTAATGGTTCAACTGCACAATGACAGAAGGAAAAGGGGAAAAAAAATCTGTGCAGAAAGGGTGAACAAAAGAACAAAGGCAACAGAGGCTGAAGAAGTAAATGATGGAGATGCAACATGAAGGTGAGAAAAGAATATGAGAAGGAAGGAACATAGCCAAGAAAAGGGTTCTCATGTGAGGAAGGATGAAATTCAGCCCACCTGAAGTCAGCTTAGCCCAAGAAAAACTCCAGACAACCATGCTGTAGCTTGTGGAAATGGGAGCTCAGCAGAGACAGATTCTGAAAACAAGCATCTAAGTACCTTGTCCCTAAAAATCGTTTCAGCTCTTGGGAACAAACAACATTTCACAATCTGGCAGGAATCTGCACACACATATCTGCTCACAGGACCTGACCTGTATTGTCCAAACATCTCAACCAGACCGGAAGTGCAAAATAATCACCGGGTGTTCCCAGGGCGTGTGCCCATGTGTGCCATCACATGCATACTTCCATCACACAGCCCAGGCAACTGCTAAAATTCATCTGGAATCATCTGCACAACAGCAAGATCCCAAAACACAGGGCAGCCTGGTGGAGCTGAGGCCCAGGTGTTAAGTAAAGGCTGTATAATCAGGACCTTACTCATATTTTATGTGACAGTTATGAAGCTGAGGAGTAGGAAGGAAATCAAACGCTGAGCCCAGCAGAGGGGGGGTGTTAGGACTGGATCCTGCCTTGTGCTAAACTCCCCTGGCTCCAACTGACATTGGAAGGGCAGAATCAGGCCAAAAGCCATCTCCTTGCTCTTCCTGACCTACCTTTCCCGAAGATTTTATTCCTTTAAACAGTGCAGCTCCCACAATGATCCAGGACAGGAGGAGGCAGAGAGCCAGGTACCACACGATCCTGCCAGTCTCGTCCAGCCCACTCGAGCGCTGCAGAGTCACTTTGCTGAAAGCACACGACGCTCCAGTGAGGAGGGGGTGACAGCAGCACACACAGACACACACACCTCCTCTTCAGACACTTCTCAGCTGAAAAGTGAGCTGCTCTGTGTGGCTATGACGAGGCTCTGCAGCCTCTTCCAAGAGTGTGCAGTTGGAACTGTGTGATTGGCATTGAGAAACTGTACATTTAACTGCATTTTCCCCTCTTTTTGAACCCTACCTGCTCTCATCTTTCCATACATCTCCCGTAATGCTCACCTAAGATATTCTGTGTTAATCATGAAATTCCAACAGGAAGAGAGGAGCTCATTAGAATAAGTTTCCAGGAACCAAGGGAACATGAGGCAAATAGAGACCATGGGGCCATAAAGAAATGGGAATTTTACAACCGGCCCAGATTCAGAATAAGGTGAATATATTTGACCTAGTAACTCCTGAAAAAAATAAAAGTATATGCTATATATACTCCAGAGAAGAGGACCTCTTTAAATTGGAACATTTTTCAGTTGGTTAAAGGTTGACTCGCTTATCTTTCTATACATAATTTCTCTTATAAAGGTCAAACTTATCAATTACATTTTAAGTCCCCTCTCTAGTGGTTTGCATGCCTGTGTCCCTTGACTAGATTTTTTCTGGATGGCAAGATATGACAAAAATAAAAGATACATTCAATACATAAAAAGGTATTTTTAGCAGTTTCTTTAAAGTATTTACTTACTTCCAGTATTGCTCACTGGGAAACTGCACTGGTTTGTAGTTTATAGTGCCATTTAAACATGTGAGATTGTTGCTCGTAACGAATGAGTAGTTTGCATGGATGATTTCCCCATGCAAGGTTGCATTACAATCGCTTACTGAAATCAAGAAAAAGAAATCATTAACACTGGGATGACTATTATTATAAAAAAAAAAATTAGACTGATACAGCAAATGTGTTTCCTGAGCAATTACTGCTTCAGTTTGCCTGCTAACAATATTTAGAGACAAACCTGAAATGTCACTTGCAGCTGTGACTTCGCTACTTGACTGTAAGTCAAAACACCAAGAATCTAGAGTGCTCACCACGTTTTACTTAGCCTCAATAGTACTTCTAAAAATCAGAAGTGAGCATAGTTAAAACTGTAGCTTTGATTACTCTATGAAAACCTTTGTCCTAAACCAAGGTGGCATATGGATCATCTGGTATTCATCTTGTTGTGGCAGAGAGCTTATTAAAGGGCTTTAAATATTTTCCTTGGCGCAGGGTTGGAGAACTGGAAACTGGGGCTGGAAATTTTTAGCAGGAATGTACAATAAAAAACACTTTATCAACATATGTGTCAGCATTTACTGGAAATTCTTGTTGAAGCCTATTTCAGGACAGCTTCTTCTGTTCAGTTTTGTGTTCCCCCAAAACTTACAAATTACATGCTGAAATATTTTTTATTATGCCAACAAATAATCACCAACCTTTTGTTACATAAGGCACCTTAGAAGAGATTTTCAGATATATGGTTGAGATATATTTACATTAATACTGTAAACAATGTAATCCATCCTGATCTTGTCCTTGTTCTTTTAATAACCACTGGTTACTTGGCAGGACATTTCCAGCTGCTAACTGGTAATTACCTCACCAGCTTCACCTTTTGCCTTAAACTGGTCTGATATGGAAACTGGTGAGATAACAAATGTTTGGCCCTACATCTGCTGTCAAACACAAGAACAGTAGTGTGGAGATACATTCCAAATAGTTCATGAACCAGTGCCTCAGTGGTGGTCAGGATTACCATAGCCAGAGGGGAGGCAAGGGGCAATGAAAAACCTTGATAAAAACTACTGCAATGGTTTGTTGCATGGAAGGAGGGTATTTTTTTTTGACATGAAGCCTGATTAAATGAGAATGCAGTATTTCCAGCGATTGTATGTACTAGAAAAAAGCTGAGATTTTAAAGGAAAAAAAAGAAAAGGATCCAACAAGGTGATTTCAGCCCAGTTCTCTGTAGATTTCCCAAGCACCCAAAACTGGTGGCAGGGAAGTGGACAAACATCACTTCTCTTCCTGGAGTGAAAGACTCCAGGAAAGACTTTTGAAGCCATGGAGAGCTGTCCATACTTTCACCCAGAAAACAGTCCAATTACCAAAACCGATAATATTAAAATCTATCTGGCAAGTATGGTACCTATTTGTGTCTTGCTGCAGAATTCATCTGCCCAGGAAAAGCAGTCTGACCACGGCAGCACTTTTTGAAATGAGGCAAATAAGTAGTAGAGTGCATAAGCAATGATAACGTTGTAGTAGATAGTCACAAATGTTGAGATGATGACCATTGTGATGCCCACTCCTAGGAAAGAGAAAGACACAATGTCTTAACCACCCCAAACTCAGGTTGCAAAAAATCCCCCACCAAAACAAATAGCCTTCACCTGACTTTTAAAAGGCTACTTGGGAAAAAGTTCGTTGGTTTCTTTTTTTTTTTTTAATATTTTTTAACAGCGAACAGTGACATTTTAAACTCATGGAATGATGGATGTGATCCAAATTTACCCTCTCAGACTTGGTTTTGAAATAGAGTTTGAATCAGACCATAAAAAATTGGACTATGTGCAAAGTCTAAAGGAGAAATTCAGTATTACTTCTCTCTCCATTCAGAGGGAAACTTACTAAAATAAAACAAACTGTACTAGAACTGCCCAAGCCTTTTTAAAGATTCCACTGTAATGAATGCTTTAAACTACAGTAAATCTTGCCAACACTACTGTTCTCCACCTCGTTAAAATGAGTTTTGTTCTGTGAGTATGGGAAAGCCTAACAAACTGTACCGATCACCTTAAAAACTATTTCAGAAAATATTAGAAAAAAATTAAGTTTCTGTCTTCACAGACACATAAAAGATATGCTGTGTTTAAATTTTTTTGCTTTAAAGATAAACACTCTTCTTTCATGAAAGGGTTTTGTGCACAACAGAGACTGGCAAAAGAAGTGAACATTGGGGCAACCAATTTCTGCAGGTGACAATCAAAATTCTTGTTGCATCAGAAATAAACTTCCTTGTTTCTACATTCACTCCTCTGGTAGATGAAGATAAACAAAGTCACTGCATAGTCCTTTACACCCATGGTACAGAACCAGGATGGACAGGCACGAGTAAAGCACATGGTTAATTGTTTCCAAACAAATCTCCATATGAAACACAAACCCTCACAGAGACAAACTACCACTACAGAGTGCAACAATTTCTCTTATCTAAAGAGGCACCTCACTTTACAAAGCCAGAGTCTAGGCTATTTTATCACACCAGCAGATGATTCCCAAGGCAGCTGCAGGTTGATTGTGCACCGTACTGCACAGTGCACCCAGACCTGTGTGCCTGTGCCTGCACTGGCAGCCAAATACAGAATTAATTCATCCAACACACAACTGCCTTGCAAGGACATGGAGGCATAAACTGGACATGAGGCATAAACAGTGATAAAGTCAACTCCTAAAATTTACTTTCAGTCTGTTGCACGTGGTACACCAATTGTTTTACTGAGGTTTTCCCTCAAACAGCAAAAGAGGGATATTTCCTTCTGCCTGGACAGTTGGAGTGAGGGCGATGTGCTGCTTAACTCTTAAGAATTGTTGCTTAACTATTAAGAATTATTGATAAAACCTTTCATAACAGAGAACCTTTTTGGGAAATCTTTACTTAACGTCTGTTTATTAACTAAGTAATGAGGAAGTATGTTCCTGGGAACATAACACTGGCCCTGTAACATTGAGAACAGTTGCTACACAGGTATCGCTGTCTCAGAACTAGTAACTTCATGAAGAAATCATTAATTCACAACAGTTCATTACTGGAATAAAAAAAAAAATCTCAAGAAACATAACAAAACCAACCTTGAAACAACGGTAGTATTCTCCAGACAGAAACTGGCCCTAGACTGGCAAACTGCCCAAGGGAACATTCCATGAAAAACAAGGGCAAGCCAGCTAACGCCAACATCAGAGTGTAGGGGATTAGGAAAGCACCTGAGAGAAGGAGATAAAAAATAAGGGAGAAGGCACAATCACACACACAGAAAAAAACATGCATCTTTCAGCATTCACCAGTTTTATCACGTTTTATACTTCCCCTTTCCCCCCTGCTCAAATACCCCACTGTAGGGGCTTTTTTTTCAAAACAGAGAGATTTGTTTCAAAGTCTTGTTTTCTCTAAGACTAAATAGCACCTGCAATGAAGAGACAAAGACTGTCAGAACTGCTGATTTAAAAAGATTAGCTTCTCTTAAAGAAAGTAAAAAACTATTGAAGATGTGCTCTAATACAATCAGGAACACAACTCAGTTGTAGGCACACCAGCCTTGACTACCTTCCATTTAATCTTCCAGCTTTTAATTTTAAGAAGAACAAAACTGTTCCTGTGTGTACTTAGCTGTGTTTTGCAATAGCCCTGTTAAGCAGCCCCCGGACATCAAAGCATGAAGATTACTTTCCATGGTTGGCCGAGTCCTGTGTCAAACAACATCTCAGGATGGCTCTTGTTCAAGTCCATTTAAAAGTGCATGTTAACTTGATATCAGTGAGCACCCTGTTCTGTGAAAGGAACTGGCACTTCTTTGTGTGTGCACAGAAGACAGGGAAAGCAAGAACACAGGTTTCATAAACACGACTTGATATCCCTGTAGGAATCTCTCCTCATCACTCTCAGTGAATTTAAAGCAATCAAGGACCCAGTTCTGCGAGGAGCTGCAAATACCTGATGTAATTTCAGGAAGCAAATTGTCCCAGAGAATTAACTGGATTACTCCTGTGTTTCGAAACAAGGATGTAACAGGTGTCTTTATCAATCATTGGCAAGGGGCACAGAAGAGGATGCAAGCAGCAGCACAAATATGCTTTAAATGCAAAGTCTCTGCTGCAGCAGATAAGAAAAAAGATCTAGTCCAAGGGCTGACATCACAACTTATTTTGTTTTCACAATTTTCCTCAACAAAACTTTAAGTAATGCAAACCAGCCAAGCTCACTCCAAATAAAAACTCTCTACTGAGAATGCCTCATTATGTTCCATGTGCAGCTGTGTGGGCTGTGCTGCATTTAGAGTCCAGAATCTGACTTCAATGACTGTTAGGCAGAGCAAATAGGTACATATAAGTAAGTTCTCTGCAGTAATATTTACACACTCTTTAATTACCAGCCTGGCAAGTAGATAAAGCTCTGTAATACAAGCCAAGGAAGTCAGTGCCTCTGCTTGGCTTTGCCACTGGCTCATTGTGTAAGCAGGTAGAGGCTCTCTCTGTCTCACACTTCCCAAGTGTCTGATCTGAGCAATTATTGAGCTGGGATAATTATTCTAGCTTAGATTGTTTGCATGGAAAAACAAAGGTATGGAGGGGATTCAACTGTTCTCTGTAAACATACCAGATATGGTATATAACAAACTTACCAGGAGGTAAGCACCGGGTAAGGAGAATAGCTATTTAGACAAGTAGAGGATTTTGGCACATGGACAAAAATGTTCATGATGAGTAATTCAGAAGAAGATGGAATTCTCAGGCAGAAATTTGCAACTCAGACTAAATACTATATTCCTTCTCAGTTTGTACCCAAAAAGCACATAGATGCCTCTTTCTCCCCTTTCCCATGAGTGGGCTCTATCCCAGTTCCCAGGGTGATGCTCACATCCAGCTTTGAGAGAACATGCCCAGCCTCAGAGCTGGCCCTTGGAGTGTGCCCTCTTCTCTCCTGAGGATAGGAAGGTGTGCCCACCCGACCCTGCCATTCAGCACAGGTACCTCCTCCATTCTGGTAGGTGAGGTAGGGAAAGCGCCAGACGTTGCCCAGGCCCACGGCATAGCCCACCATGGACAGCAGGTAATCGGCTTTGCTTGACCAGTTGCCACGCTCCAAGTTCTCATCACTGTCACCGGACTGGGCATCTTTTTCATTTGTCAAACTGAAGTCCTTGGAAGAGAAGAGGGAAGGCTTGTGATCACCCACCAGGCAAGAAAGGCAATCATATCCTCATTTCTCTGTCCAGAGACGCACCTTGACATAGCTGAGCAACTGGAAAGGGTGGGCATAGGCAGTTGGGCTGCTAGTCCAGCTGGTCCCTGGCAGACCTGTGAGAGAGAGTCCCACCAGAGAGCCCAAACACCTCCACAGACAGTTTTGCCTTATTCCTGCCTTAGTCCTTTGTGCTGCCAGCTCCTAGGGGCAGCTCCAGGAGACTCCCTTGTTCTGCCCCTGCACACACCCAGATGCCCCCCACTTGTTCAGATGTTCACATCAGCACATACCTGTATGTCCACTTTAAAAAACACCTGTCCTAGTGCCTTTCAAACTTTCATACCCAGGTGTTCATCTCACTATACCTGCCACTACCTGTTAGAGTCTCACCTGCCCAGACAACTTCATACCTGCCCACAGCTGCCGACGTACTGCGCCCTGCTTGCCCGAGCGCCTCTACGCCCACCTGGGCACCTCCTCGACCCTGCTCAGGTGCACCCACACCTGCCTACATTCTCTCGCACCTGCCCGGGTGCCTCCGGCCAGCCTCCCCCCGCCGCCTCACCTTCTTCTTCCCGCAGGACAGAAAGGCGGGCAGGCNTTGGGAACACCCACCTGTCCCGGTGGCGTTGACCACTTCCCCTCCTGGATACCGCAAGCCCTCGCTGGTCGGCCATACCCCGACCCACTTCCCCTACCACAAAGTTGTCTGGGCTCGCTCCTCCAGCCAGGACTCTTCAGCTCTCTTTGCACCCGTGCCTGGCCGCCTCTCTGTCACCCACCTTCACTTCTAGCATGTCCCCCCACTCCTTCCCCTCTCCCTCCTCTTCCAGTACCTACCCAGATACTCCTCGTGTCTTCTGCCTCCGAACTGCCAGTTCCCCATCGCACACTGACCGTCACCTGAGCAGCGCACCCGGCTGCTCCCTGTGTCTCCCCACGGAGCCACTGCCCTGGAGACCCTGCTCCACCCCTACCTGCTGCACTCTCGTTCTCTCTTAACCAGCTCCATGCTGGAGTGCAGGCTGAGGAGATGCAGGAAAGCAAAGGGCACAATGGGGTTAAAACACCACGGAAATTTCAGCACCTTTAACAGGCACAGAAAGGGCAGGTCATAAAAGTAAAATCATGTCCAGAGAAGGAATTTGAGCAGAAGGACTTACGGATTCTTCTGAAGTATTCCCCCTCTTCAGCCACCAACGTGGCTGTGACATTTCACCCTTTAGGGGAAGGGATGTCACAGTGACCTTCCCCAGGCATTCCATAAGGTCACACAGGAGGACACTGGTCAAAGCACACTCTGTGTACAGATGTAAGGAGACACAGATTGACTGGTCACCTAACTGCTCTCTCCTGTTTATAAATGGTCTTTTCCATGGCTCTTTCATATCCACACCTTGAAAAATACCCTTTTCTGTCCAAATTAGTGGGACTTTTCATTTAGTGATGTGCTGCCCAGCGTGTCTCAATCCAGCCACAGCTAAGAGCTACATCAGGAGTGAGGAGTGTGTGGGACAGCATCTGAAAGGTGGAAAGGTAAAATAAGATTGTATTTTATCACCCTAAGCAACAGGTTCTCAAGGAGACTTCTATTTTGGATACTGGAAGGGTGCCAGAATATTCTTGTCTTTGGAACAAAAAGCAAGTACAGATGCAGTGTCCTGACAGGACACAGGCTTTGGGAGAACATAAGAAAAAAAAAAATTAAAGAAAACCATCCTTTATAGGATCCTTGCAAATTCAAAATTAAAATGGCCATGTGACAACACCAAACACTTTAGGTTGGTTCTTTATGGAACCATCTTTCTAATTTGGAAAGCACCCCTGGATTACTATCAATTCCACTTANTCGCACCTGCCCGGGTGCCTCCGGCCAGCCTCCCCCCGCCGCCTCACCTTCTTCTTCCCGCAGGACAGAAAGGCGGGCAGGCTGACCATCCCCATCTTTGCCGCCGCAGCCGCTGCGCTCTGCCCGCGCCGGCCGCCGCCCGGCCCTTTATCAGACCGGCTGCTGCCCGCCCCTGCCGGGAACTTGGGCTGCCCCGGGCCCCGGGTGGGGCCACCTCCGCCCCCGGGGCAGCCCCTCGCAGCCCGTGCCCNTCCCCATCGCACACTGACCGTCACCTGAGCAGCGCACCCGGCTGCTCCCTGTGTCTCCCCACGGAGCCACTGCCCTGGAGACCCTGCTCCACCCCTACCTGCTGCACTCTCGTTCTCTCTTAACCAGCTCCATGCTGGAGTGCAGGCTGAGGAGATGCAGGAAAGCAAAGGGCACAATGGGGTTAAAACACCACGGAAATTTCAGCACCTTTAACAGGCACAGAAAGGGCAGGTCATAAAAGTAAAATCATGTCCAGAGAAGGAATTTGAGCAGAAGGACTTACGGATTCTTCTGAAGTATTCCCCCTCTTCAGCCACCAACGTGGCTGTGACATTTCACCCTTTAGGGGAAGGGATGTCACAGTGACCTTCCCCAGGCATTCCATAAGGTCACACAGGAGGACACTGGTCAAAGCACACTCTGTGTACAGATGTAAGGAGACACAGATTGACTGGTCACCTAACTGCTCTCTCCTGTTTATAAATGGTCTTTTCCATGGCTCTTTCATATCCACACCTTGAAAAATACCCTTTTCTGTCCAAATTAGTGGGACTTTTCATTTAGTGATGTGCTGCCCAGCGTGTCTCAATCCAGCCACAGCTAAGAGCTACATCAGGAGTGAGGAGTGTGTGGGACAGCATCTGAAAGGTGGAAAGGTAAAATAAGATTGTATTTTATCACCCTAAGCAACAGGTTCTCAAGGAGACTTCTATTTTGGATACTGGAAGGGTGCCAGAATATTCTTGTCTTTGGAACAAAAAGCAAGTACAGATGCAGTGTCCTGACAGGACACAGGCTTTGGGAGAACATAAGAAAAAAAAAATTAAAGAAAACCCTCCTTTATAGGATCCTTGCAAATTCAGAATTAAAATGGCCATGTGACAACACCAAACACTTTAGGTTGGTTCTTTATGGAACCATCTTTCTAATTTGGAAAGCACCCCTGGATTACTATCAATTCCACTTACTGAATCTTCTGTTAATCCAATGGGGAGAAGAAATAATTTAAAAATAAATTAGTTATAATCTCAACATGCTGAGAATACAGCAAACAATTCTGACATTTCCTAGGAGCAGTGAGATACCCATGTTTTCCATTTGTTTGCACCAGTGCTATTATCAGATGTTGGGTATTGCCCTTAGCTAACACAAACAGCTCTGGTGATACAGCAGATTGTGTTTGATGTGCTTATTTAAGAATACGATGAGTAAATTCTGTTCTTAACCCATATAACTGCGATAGCAGTACTTACTAATATTGGCACCTGGCACACACATCCAAAACTGTTTCAGCAGACAAATCTGGGGCTCATTTACCTTTTCCCTTCCCAACTGGCATGAGATAAAGACCAGAAAAGCCAGAAATCACTTTAGAATGCACTAAATCCTGGCAGGTCAACACACACTGACCAACCAACAATAACAAAACAAAAAACCCATCTTGGCCTTCAGCATCTTAGGCAGATGACCTAAATCACTTAACTGTCTATCAACAGCATGTAATTACTCTCATCCAGAACTCAACAGCAATGTTACACTCTTTAGAGGAGAGATCTGGGAAGACCGACAGGACTGCTATAAACTGACAGGTGAAGCAAGGCAGAAAACTTAGAATGTTGGCTCCTGCAGCTGCAGAAATATCCTATCCTCTACAGCTGAACAGAATCAAGCCCTTACAGCTCACATTTGAATTAATGCTTTCTGCCTAAGAAATCATCAATCTTGATTTGAAGACACAGTGATAAAAAATGAGACAATTTCCTTGGCGTTGAACAGATCTACAGACAACTTAGACCAAACCTTTACAATTAACTTAAAAAAAATCAATCATTGGTCTAGTAATGCTGCAAGCAAAGCAGTATTCTCCATCTGGTGAGAAATGTCTTATTTCACTGTAAGCCTGCTGTAAGCAAGGTGGAAGTGTTCCCACAAGGAGGGCACGTCAAGAAGTGGCTAAAATGGCCTTGCTTAGAGGACAGAATGGAGAGGCGATGACGATGTTTTTGAAGGACACAGGCAAATTACAAAGGCAGTGGTTTCTGAAATGGCCACCTGTGACTTCAGAGAAGCACCTGTGGAAGCAGATGGGTGTCTTTATAGCACACTGTGTCTTTATAGCAAGACACAGTGTGAGAATCACTGACTGAAAAGGCCTCGTGCCAATACTGGTTCTAATGGCTCCCATCCAACCGTTTGTGCAACCAAGGCATGAAGCAAATTTTGCTTCCAAATCTGCTAATCCCTTCAGGGTGATGAGGTTTTGTTCATGGGAAAAGGTGTTAACATATTGTATATGCTTTCTGGATCTATTTCTTTATCAGTTTTTGCTTTTCTGTGTAACTGGGATGTTCATTGCTGCTGCTCAAGAGCCACCAGGACACATATATGTACTCAGTATGGATCCCTACCCATGAATTTGTTTTCATTAAATGAAAATCCTGGAAAATGTTGATTAAGAATCTTACAAAGGGAACATTGAAAGTTTTCAGTAATGTGTGATGAGTTTGGTTCCCTAACACAGAAATAAATAATATACTTCATTATGAACTATGTAATCATATTAAGGACCTATACTGGCAAAACCTCAATGAGGGGCTTAATCCAATTCTCCTCCAACTTCAGGACTTTTGGATTCATCTCTAAGGCCATCTCAGAGGTGAGAAATGCAGCAAGGTCATTCCTACTTGCTTGTGTGGACAGTCTGCTACCACAATCCAAAAGAAGCAGCTGAAACCTCACTCATTTATCTCCTCACGATGGAACAGTTGCAAAAGTGCTGTAAATGCAAAATGCTTAAGCCTTCGAAGTCACGCTCATAGTATGGGTGGAGACTTGAAACTATATGGAAAGCAAATTTGCCTTCGGGCCTTTTCAGCAGGTTGCAGCCTGCTAATTGTTAATATTATACGCAGTAATCAAGTTAGTGATGGGGAAGTTTTACATACGCACACAGGAAGAACATATAAGGCAGAAATAAATTGAAATATACCAATAAAACGGAAAGGTTTCACAGAACTTCTCTTCTACTACACTGAGCCTGAAAGATTTTGTTGTCCCAGACACTCAAGAAGAAGCCACAGGTCCCCATCCACAAAATTAATCAAAGTGTTTTCATGACTCTTGGTAAGATTGGCAGTTCTGTATCTATGATACATTAATGGACATTTTAGTCAATTTTATTCAAGAGTTGGAATGGGTTCCTCAGTCACTTCACCCTCCGACTAGACCTCCAGGATAACATGGTATTTTCTTGTAGCACTGTCTCTCTCCAGTCCCTGAGAGCTCATCAGTCTGTCAGAGATTACTGAAGTTGCCACACAGGAAAATATGGTTGCTCTCAAACACAGAGCTCCTGATAGAATAAGGAGAAAAGCAACCAAGAAAGGACTAAATGTTGATAAAGGCTGAAGGTGTTCAAGTCACACAACCATCTGGAAATCTCTGCTGAAATCCAGATTTGCATTATAGTTACCAAAGCACAGTGAACAACAGCATTTGTGGCCAGGGCTCCTAATTTCCCCAGTTCTGCTTCCGCTTTTGGTACAGAGCATCTCAGTTTTCCATGAATCATTGCAGCCTTGTGCCAAACAAATGTCTAAACCTTTACAAGATGCATCAGGCAGGTGTCACTGTACCTGCCCCCTCCCTGACCATACTAGAGGCAGGTTCCAAACACGTTCAACTTGTCTTTGAGCAACTGAAACCCTCTGTAAATACAAAACCTCAGGTATAGCATGAGGGAAGACGTAACAACAGATACAATGAAGAAAAGGGAAGAGATAAAGTATTGGAAAATGAAAAACTGTGAGCATGCAATTATCAAAACTTAATGATCAGGGAGTGCATAGGTGTCAGAATATAATGACTTTCCTATTAGGAAATATTTCAAAGGTGGGGCCAGTAGAAACCGAGGAGTCATTTTTAATTGAGCAAAATAAAGCCTAGGAGTAAATACAGTAGTAATTTTCAAATATGCTGTACTGAGTTCACCAATCTCATTAACAGTTTCATTTTTAAATTCTTCCCCAGCACCAGGTGCCAGTATCTCTGGAGTTCAGCACAGCCAAGAGATGCTGGCAGGTAGTTGTTCTTTCCCAACCCCCCAGTTCTATGCTTTCTTACTAGTTGCTGAAAAAAACCAAAACCCTTTTGCAGAAGATAACATAAATGCATATTCTTGAGAAGCTTTTGACTAACAGAAAGGCTTTGAAATACAGGTATTGGCTATCACACAGAAAAAAGAAGGACCTTTCAGCTCAGTCCTTTCCTTGAGTTTATTTTACTTATTGACATGCAGACTTGCTATGTGATAGCCAAGAGAATTATCTTTGTGATTGTCCTCCTTCACAAAAGAACAAAAGCCAGGCTGTTAGTCCTGGCTGATATCTTTGGAATGGAAATGCCTCCATCAACACTTTCCTCCGTGTGATACCTGTTCCTGCAGGTTAACAATTACTATAAGAAAGAGCTCATCCAATCAGTGGGGCTTCTCACGTAAGGAAAAACAACCTTGTATCAAGTAGTAATGCCATAAAGTCACCTGCTGCAATAACACAATTCTGAGTCCAAAACGAAAAAAGCAAGATTTGCAGGGACACTAGAACAATTGCTTAGCTGAGCATTTTCACAAATTGGAAAAAAAATAAAAAAAAGCATTTAAAACAAAGTAAATACTAAATGTATTAATATAATTCCTTCTGTTATCTGGATCTCCTACAACTCTTTGCATCATTAGACTTAGAAATCCTTTCTAAAAGAATCTAATCTTTTTACCGTGTTTGAAGGATGGTAGCAGAGGTAGGGCTCAAGTACTTAATATAGCACAAGTTTAGCAGAGGGCATGTGGACTGCAGTGGTCACAAACACTAGACCTCATAATTTCTTTAGGTTCACCACAGGACCTCCTCCTGTCTAAAATCAGGGAGTGCATTTGTATTCCCCTTAAGCAGAGAAGAAAGCTGACCACCCCAAAATAATTCATAACTCACTGAGAAAGAAAAAGCTTTAACAAGAAACACCATAAGTTATTTTACTACCCGCAACACTCACCCTGGTTGCCACAAATCTGGTCACTCCCCTGACATTCCTTTCCAGGCCCTCAGGCTCTCTCCCTCTGGCTCAAGCTCTCCTGAGCAGCCCATCCTCACAGCCCAGACCATCCTTTTCTCCTGCAGTATCAGGAACAGCCATATCTGACCCGAAAAGCCTGGAGAATGGCTGGGTGGAAGAGACGTGGAGGCAACTCCCTGCTTCCCATGGCCCTGCCATTAGCAAGGCAACAGCGGCAACACCTGCTCTGGGGTGGATCCTCTCGGCACAGTCTCATCTGACCCAGCTGACAGAGATGCCCTTTTCTAATGAAACACATTTTAACCAAGCCTCCCAGAACTCCCAGCTCTTTTCAGACTTTGCCTGACTTCCTGTGCCTAAACTCAGGCCCCACAGATTTTAAACGTGTTGGGCAGCATCTCAGCATGAAGCTTCTAGGATTACAGTTTTGGATTAGTGTTCCACCTAATTGCAGCTTTGGACTGGCAATTTATTCAGGGGGAGGGCTGAAGTCTGTATCAGGCTTCCAGGAGTCTCAGTATAGAAGGGTAAGGGACTGAGTACTGTCCTGATGTGAGGTCTCAGTGCAGCTGTACCTCTGAAAGGTGAATTGCTAAAATTATTAGTATACCCAATGGCAACAGCCTGATTCCACTAGGTTACAGCTGCTCTGCAGTGCAAAGGGTAACCACTCCAACAAATGTTTTACTCCAGAGGATAAAGTAAGTACACTCCACTTCCCTGTATTACGTTTTACACTGCTATTTTTTATTCTCAAAGGACCTTCATTTCTGTGGCTGGTTTTAATGTTCAAGTGAAAAAAGTATTATGAAGACATGTTGTTTTTTTTTTTTTTTTCCTTAAAGCTAAGGCAATTATATAAAGGCTGATACCTGGTATATCAACATTGGCAGTCATCTGGCTGGACATCTCTGGATTGTGAAGCTTTGCAAACTTTTATACAGTCATGAGTTTCTTTGCATAATCTTAGTCTGGCAATCCTATAATCTCCTACACCTCTCATTACGAACTTCTCCTTGACTAGCAAACAAGGGAGTAAAGTTTGAACAGGAGTGCAGGAAGTGCACTGACGTCCTTCCCATGAGATGAAGCAAGACACAAGAACCTGTGTTTATGCACTTGGCAGGACAAGTCAGAGAGACTACTGAAAACAGTGCATTGAGCAGTCCCTGGAAAGTTACCATAAAAACTGTGATGGACAGCAAATACTCATCTGTAGGGGATTAGCTTTGAGAAATGCTCTGGTTTATGGTGACAGTCTGGGCGCAATGGTAGTACAATGCTCTGTGTGTTGTCCCCAAAGGCTCACCTTCTCTCTGTTGGTGTGGTTTCAGTTTTTTACGAAGAGCTGCAAAAGCCAAAGGAGAGAACCAGATTTTCTGTCTGTGACGGGAAGTCTCCAGGATTGTTCCACACAGCACAGAGCATATGCAAGTGCTTTCAGGACTGTGTAAAAATGCCCTACAGATTTATTGCTGAGTCGTGATACCCAGTAAGAAGTTAAAAATAGTAGCAAGCCCCAGAGTTTACGCAGAACGGCTACTTCAAACTCAAGAAATGTGCACAGAGATTGTATTTGTTTGCATATCCAGATACATGCTTTGCAGCCATACCTCCCACACCAGTACACATAGGAGTATTTGCCGTGTTTAGCAGCTTGAGGTATGTAGTTAAAACACATTATATTTTCAGTTTTCTGAATAGAAAGGACCCGCCTTGATTAAAGAATTTAATCAAGTAATGAGATTAGATGATTTAGTCAAAGCAGATCCTGTCCTACTGACATCACGTAACATGATAATTTTCCCAGTGGCAATTTTTCCAGTGCAGCACCTGGAAAAAGTCCCAGGAAACTTCCCTCCATTATTCCACCCAATCCCATGCTCTTCTGACCTGATAATTCAAGGCTTAGTACAATCACTCCAGAGCTATTGCAGTATGACGAAAATTTGAAACAATAATTTTTGGGTGTTAATTTTCACTTAAAATTTGATGGTTTATGTCCAAACTGTAAGACTCTATTTTTATTGATCACCACTTTGCAGAATTTCATTAATTAAGTACATATCACTTCTTCTATAGATGTTTCAAGGTAGCATTTCATTTAGGACATTCTGGTGGGAAATATTAACCAAGAGGTAAATTTACAGGATTGTTTCCAGTAGTGCTTGTAGTGCCAGCAATTGTCCAGTTTGTGGAAGAAATGCCTTGCTTATACAGGATTCTGTGGTGACAAAACACTCCTGTGAGGCAGGACTTTATTAGTTACATGAAAAATTGATTTCACTTTGAAATGAGGGGTTCCTTTGCTGTTGTTATTTTTTTATTTGCTCCCTGGAAAGTGAATGTTGATGTTGGAATATAGTTCCCTTTAGAAGGAATTGTTCAGCATGTAACTTGGTCACCTCTATTCTGATATCTATGCATAGAAACATAACAAAATTTGCCTGAATCTGAATCTTCCTAGGGTACAAATCATGATTGCTCCCTTTAGTGGGACACTGAGGGATGGTCCCAGATATGTCTGCAGCACTAAGGTGACACTGATATCTAGGCACTGCTAGTAAAAGGGGCAACACATCAACACAAGTCCTTCCAGCAAGGGCTTAATATTGCTGGCTTTTTTTCCTAATGTTTCAGTGCTTCCCGTGTCTTGGGTTTTGCCCATATACAGTGGGGCTTTACAGATTAAGGTACACAGCTTTGTGTCCTTCCTCTTAGTGTCCTTCCTAGCTAAGTGAATCTTGAGGCAGGGGAGGAAACATCGTGGTAGAAAGTAAAGCCAGACAAGAGAGCTGCATTTACTCCCCTGCTTATCTAAGAGGACAATCATGTTTTTCCCTTTGTATTCAAGTTACATGCTCTTGGGACTTACTCTGGGTATATATCCTAAAACACTAAATAAATAAATAAATAATTTTATTAGTTAACCTCAACAAGATTAAAAGGAGGTTGATAGTGCTGTAAAAGAAACTTTTTCCCATGAAAGACTAAAAGACTACTGGTGATAGGAGTTCAATCAGAAATCCTGGTACATTTATCTTGAATGTTTTCTAAGGCTTTCCAGGGTTCCCTTGACAATTAATATTCTTTCTCCATTGGCATGCATCGGCTGATGAAGTGGACATGGATGGTGGAGAGGACACTGAAACCTAGAGAGGAGTTCCATCTGCCATGCTACCAAACATTTACTGCTGTGCTGCTGGCTGTTTATATAAAGATTGAGGTCAGGTCCTTCCTTATTTGTCTAAATCAAGGCCAGATAACATCTCTACTAGTTTGAATATTTCGACCACAATATTTAATGACATGGACACTTAATTTAGGCCTTTCAGTTAGAAAGATAATGATTGCAAACACACAAGAGCACAATCACCACATGGCACCCTGAGCAAGGTCAGGAGATTCACAGGCACACTAAGGTCACAAATGATAAAACAGACTGCAAATGGCTAACTCGCTACCTTTGCTCCAAAACAGAAAGGATGTTTGTCAACTTGGCACCTGGATCTTCTTTACCAAAAAAAGCTATCAAGCATTCCTATTACAGGGTCAGGTAAAAAAGAAGTAAATATTTCTGTAAAAAATTGTTAGAATGGATGATCTGCAAGGGTTTATCCTAGTTGACTTTTTTAGTAGGAAGAGTCACTGCGGTGTCAGAAGGCACAAAGCAGGAGTTAGGAGACGGGCAGATCTAGGTTGTACAGTTCAATGTTCTGTGGACAGTACCATTGTTCTATTCCTCTCAAAATTATCAAGCCTCTATTTAACCTGTTAAGGTTTTTCACCCACTTCTCCAGATAGAGCTTTTCCAGAATCTGACACCTCTGAAGACAAAATGTACCTTCAATAACTGTGTTTGTCCTTAATTAACTTCCTTTTCCTCCTTTGCTTTTCCCCACTTCTCCCCTTACTGCCTGTGGTTCCTTTTGCCCTTTTCTGTTGAGACCTGGAATATTTCTTCTCCCTCTGGTATTCTTAGGTAAATAAACCAAATTCCTCTAGTCACATCTCAGTTCCTCTGGTCATTCTGACATTCCTTCTCTGCACACCTTCCAGTCTGGATTAAGCTCCTTTGAACAACGGGTCACCTTAGGCAGGGACAAAGAGCAGGGAGGACAAAGATGCAAACTTTGAAGACAACTTAAGCATCCTGTTTACATGAGAACCCAAACAGAAGAGGCACATTCTCAAGCCATTTGAAAAGCTGTTGATCCTAGCATGGTGATAAACCAGAACCAGTAAGTCTAAAGTCTTTATCAGCTTAATACATTTATTTATTAAGGTGTTTCTCTGGTTACTGCTTGAAGGTAGTTTCCCACTGGAAACAAAACAAACAACTATATTTGCAGAAGATTAGATCATATTAGTCTGTTTTATAAAGAGAAAAGTATCTAGGAGGAAGTCACTGGAAGTGAGATGTCTTTTTTTAAATGGCAAACTCAATAGAACTGACTTTCCAAAGAATGAATTCATCTCAAATTAAACAAAAAGCTCAGGCATTGAAAAAAATATTTAAAGGGGATAATGTAACATAATTTTAAAACTTTTATTTGCAAAATATCTTTTATATTTTGTTGTAGTTGTTTTTATTTTTTTCTTTCAACTTAACCTGAGCACTCATATGACAACAGGCTCAGAAAAAGAACAACTCAGGCAGGAAAGTACCTCCAGTCCAGACTCCTGCCCATCAGGTGGACATATTTTTGCCTTTTTTATATGAAATTAAGTAAAGAGGATAGAAATATAGGCTGAAGCAAGAAGTCAGGTTTTGCTTTACACTGAAACTTTTTTTGCCTTCAGAAGACAGCCAGGAAAAATAGCTTATCAGAGTGAAGAGAAGCAATCAGAGGTGGCCTGTTTTAATATTGTCACAACAAACATTTCTGAAAAAAGTCCTGAGATCTACTTTACTGAACCTGTAGCAGTGCAAATGAGATTCCTAAAAGAGAGATATTGAGAGAAAACTTCCATACTTAAAAAATCAATACACAGCAAAAGACTGCTGGAGATAAGGGAAAGAAAAAAATAGTGAAATAGAACAACTAAAAGCTTCTAACACCCTAAAATAATTTAAATTTATTGAAAAAAAAATAAAACAGGGCTTTGACAGTCATAGAGAAGGAATTCAATAGGAAAAGGCAGAAAAAAAGTCATTAATCTTTCCAAGCCCAGAGATGCAGTCTGGATACATTATGGCACTTTAAAGGCTCAGCAGGCAGTAAGCAGAACATAGGTTATCTCCTCATGGCCCATGAAACTGAAATTCTTGCCCAATTAATGCCAGGAAAAGAGAAGATACTTTCCTTCTGAGGGGAAAAAACCAAACCCAGTAAAGACCTGAAGCATTTCCTGCTCAGGTCTTCTGCTGAGATGACATTTGATATGACAAGGGAAACTGAAGGCTTGAGAGCAGGCAGTAGAACAAAAAATCACACCAGCTATTGCTCCAGAGTCACTATTGTGTGTCCCATGCTCAAACAATATGGTAGATTTATCACATACACAAATTTTGCATTGTGTGATGACGCTATGAAACTTTACAATAGTGAAAAAATAACACTGTGATGTCATCCAAACCCTTCAGGTGTCTTTCTTCAACTCTTTCTTTCTGAGTCAGTTGGCAGTATCTATCCTCACTGTATTGGAATGTATTTCTGGGTTTCTTTCATTGGGTCATAAAATCTGATTTCTCATCATTACTGAAATCTGCTGGGCTCTAAGGTTTTTGGCCACACTAATTTTGTTTCTTGAATGAAAAAGACTTTGCAAATGAAGTAGATAAAGTGTGGGAGAGGTGTGTATTGGCCATTTCCTTTCTCTCTGAGAATGCCTTTGCGTCTGCTCTTGTTTTTTCCAGTTTGGACCAACTGATATATAACCCAGACACACTTTAACCAACATACACAAAACCTAAGCCACATGCAATCTCAACAGAAATTCCAATTTCACAGCAGGATGGTGAGAAAGAGACAAAGTTCAAGCTTGATTGTGGAAGAAGGACAGCAAGCTCATCTTGTTTGTTTACTATCATTATCTCCATTCCTCACCCCTCTGATGAGATGCCGAGTTTAGCCTGTGTACAAGCAAAGCTGAGATGAGCCTTGGAGCCTGTGTTGGCCACATTGGTCAAAGACACTCAGATGACCTCCAAGCTCTTTCTAAAAATACCTACTTCTTCCTCTTCCAGAAGCTCCATGACAACTGTTTTCTATAGGAGGCTCACTCTTGTTTACAGGTGCAGAAGAAACCAAGATGTGTTAAGAGGACTGAAACCCACAGGGCTGGTTTTGCTGATGACAGGACCAGTCTCCTCCTCCTTCTGCTCGGCCAAGTTTTCAAACCCCAGCAGTGATCTGGGATCTTCTTAGGCAGGCAGTTTGAAACACCTTGCAGTGGAGGCTGATGAATGTGCTCTCTGCCAAGGCAGCACCTGCACATGGGCAGCCCTTCAGTGCTGGGAGTGATGGCTCTTGGCTCTGCTGAGCAGGAAATTCAGAGCCAAGAACTGAGAATTTACTGAGGATAAAACTGTTTGTTCAATAGCAACATTTGAGTACTGGAACAAACTCCCACATATACCAGTTTAGTTGTGTCTATTGGACAAAGTCAGCACCTAGATAAAATGCCAGTACAGCCTAAAAATCATGGGAAGCAGTCTACAGCAAAACACTTTCCTATATATTTTACTATTTTTGTCCCCCTTCGGCTGTTTTTATGACAAAAAGACACTTGGATACCATCAGAGGTAGAGTCTCACTCACTGAAGAAAACTTCCTTTTTAGATAAACTTTTCACTCTTTTTTTAAGAGGTAAGATAGATGTTGCATAATGATGGACTCATAGTTTGCTAAAAGTAGTAGTCAAAGGGTGTTTACAGTTTTTGTAAAAGCATATGATTATTTTATACTTGTATTTATTCAAAATGAAAAATTATCATCAGTTTCCTTCTATTAACATTTTTTTTCCACTGAATTCTATTCCTTAGGTTATTAATGTTTCTGTGCCTACTATATTTTCCCTGGATTAGACTATTTAGACCACAAGAAAAATGTCAGGCTTGTTCCAATTCTTTGTTAAACTACACCATTATCTGTCACGTGGATGCCTAACATACGAAATAGTTTTTTTTTTTGTTTTTGGTTTGTTGTTTTTTTGGTTTTTTTTTGTTTTTTTTTTTTTTAATGTGCAGTATGTTCAGATTACAGGGCTCCTGTATGAGCAAAGAGAGTAATTGCAGACCAGGTAGGAAATAAAATTCCTTTTATTTCCCAAATGGGACACAATAGGTCCCCATGGAAGTTGCCAGATTAGTTTAGGTTCCATTTAATTATATCTATTTTCACAAAGCCTGCTAAATGGAACCTATGAAGATACATTAATTGCTTTAAATGTTGCAGTAACCTCCTGCCAAGCTAAGCCAAATATTTTAAGTTGCAATAGGTTTTCCTTGTTCTTCTGACTCTGTCAGCAAATCCTGAACAGAGGAAAACTTAAAAGCCTCCTGTGTTGCAGGTCCATGCTAAGCTAAAGGAACCATATAGAATAGCTCAAGCTGGAAAGCACCCATAGAGTCCAACTCCCTGCTCCTCACAGGACTATGCAAAGCTATCCCATACCACCAAGAATGTCCTCCAGACACTACCTGAACTCTAACAGGCTTGGTGCCATGACCACATCCCATTGTGGAGCCTGTTCCAGTGACCAATCACTCTTTCAATGAAGAACCTTCTCCTAATGTCTAATCTGAACTTCCCCTGACACAGCTTCATCCCATTTCCTCATTCTTTTCATTTAACCAGAGAGAGGAGATCAGCAGCTCTCCCTCCACTGCCCCCCCGAAGAACCTGTAGACCCTGGTGAAGTTCCTCAGCCTTCTCTTCTCCAAGCTGAACAAACCAGGTGACCTCAGACACTCCTCTAGGTCTTGCCCTTGAGACTTTTCACCATCTTGGTTGCCCTCCTTTGGACATGCTCTATAACTTGATGTTCCTCTTACAAACAAGCATTGAAACTGCACGTGGGACTGGGGCTGCACCAGCACAGAGCAGAGCAGGACAATCCCCTCCTTCAAAAAGCTGCTGATGCTGGGTCTGATGCACTGCAGGACATGGCTGGAGTGTTCAGCTTGCCATCAACCCAAACCCCCAGTACAGTTCTCACAAGTTAAAATACTCAGAAAGGCCTGAGGAGTGGGGATGCCTGGTTGGAATTGCCCGTTTGAAGATGCCACAAGGTCTATTTTGTCCTGCTCACTATTCCACATAACAAGAGGGATATCCAACAGGCAGGTGTGATCCTAAAAGCAGCAAACCCATTTTGCTCACAGAGTCCCAGAAGCACACATGTGCTGTGAAGCCCTGCTAGGTGTAAATGTAAATGTAAATGTAGGAGGCTTTAACAGCTGTCATGGAGTTGTGTAAAGAGGCAACTCCCAGATACTATCAATTGTCCGGCTTTGTTTCTGTATTCTGGCTGATTTGTTTCAAAGGTGTGAGGTTTATTTTTTTAAACTTTCCTTAAAGTTACTTGGTCTGGCATTGAAGAAGTTAATTTATTTACATAGTAGGAGCTGGAGTTTAGACACAAAGATGACCCAAGATAAGCTTTCCTACTCTGTTCTACCCAAAAGGAGTTTACTGAAAGCCTTTATCGAACCCTGTCCTCCCACAGACTTGGGAGCAGGAAGAGGCATAAATGGATTAGTGCATGTTCCACCTGCAGCAGTCACAGGCTAAAGGCCAAACAGTGAAAAGTTCAAGAAAGCAGGTAACATTGTCATCTCACAAAGTTCTGGGGACCAGGTCAGTTGTGAAATGCACTCACAGCATGGGGCTGGCCCAGCCTTTGAAACAAAAAGCTGAAAACAAGATTTAGTCTGACACAAGGAGAGGAAACACTTGAGCGAAATCAGGAGGAATGTGTTGTATTGCAAACTGCAGGGATTTATTGCAATTCCCACTTCCAGTAAAATCACAAGTGGGGATCAGGGGGAGAGGCTCTCTCCCCATCCTTGGCAGAAGAGACAGCTCTTGGCTGTTCATTTTTGTCTACATAAGCCTCTCCTGTAGCTCTGGGTGTGTTGTGGTTTAACCCCAGCCAGCAGACAAGTACCACAGGCAGCTCAAGTCACTCTCTCACCAGCAGAACCAGGGAGAGAATCGGAAGAATAAAAGGTAGAAAACTCATGGGTTGAGAAAAAGACAGTTTAACAGGGAAAGCAAAAGACATACACACAAGCAAAGCAAAACAAGGAATCCATTCACTGTTTTCCATAGGCAGGCAGGAGTTCAGCCACATCCATGAGAGCAGGGCCCCATCACACTAACAGTGACCTGGGAAAATGAACACTACCACTCCAAATGTCCTTTTCTTTCTTTCTTTCTCTCTCTCTTTCTTTCTCTTTCTCTTTTTCTCTCTCTCTTTCTTTCTCTCTTTCTCTCTTTCACTCTTTCTTTCTCTCTCTTTCTCTCTCTTTCTCTTTTCCTTTCTCTCTTTCTCTCTTTCTCTCTTTCTCTCTTTCTTTCTCTCTTTCTCTCTCTCTCTCACAATCTCTCTCTCTCTCTCTCTTTCTTTCTTCCACACCTTCCACACCTTCCTTCCATAAATAACTTTCCCCTACTTTATATACAGAGCATGATGTCATGGAGCATCTTTCTGCAATAAAGAACAGAGTCACAACAACAACTACAATTACTGCAGAAGGTCATTATTTCATCTGTTCAGAGACATAACATCACCAGGGCAAGGATAAAATAGAAATAAGTGTGGAAGGGTACGCATCCCTCACAGCTGATCTTGTGTGCATTTAGCACTTCGGTACAATCTTTCTGCTAGTTCTCCATAGTTCCTTATGTTGTATTCATTGTTTGCTGAACTTTCCTTTGAAAATGGGCAAAAATCTCATGGCTAAATTTGGGTCGAAAGAGATTACAGTGATGAGATTTAGATTCAAATTTGTTTGTGTAACTAGAAGCTCATATCAGCATTTCAAGTCTGAAAGCAAGACTCAAAATCAGGTAGATTTTATTTTGGATTCTGCTGAGAAGAATCTAGGCAGATAGCCCGACAAATAAATAAAAATTTGACAACATTATGGCCATCATTAGCAACTCAATTATTTTTCTACAGCTATCTCTCTGCCAACTGCCTGAAGTTAAATGTCTAGAGTCAACAGCAACATGCTGAAAGAGCTGCAAGAAATAGCAATTTCATTTTTTCAAACAGCATCTCATTGGTATTTTCTGAAGATTGAAGATAAATAAATATCAAACTCCTTTACTTTCCTTCAGCCTAGAAAATCCTGTGCATTTATAGAAACTACACATACAGGATAGGATTCCTGCTGACTTAGGCAACATAGGACTTCACCTGTGCTTGGGTATATTTTTCTTGCCATTTCCTTTTCTTCAGGTAAGAGGAAGCTCCTGTATTGCTTCATACAAGGATTTATGTCCCACAGCTTGTGCTCCGTCCAGCAGCCTCCTCTTCCCACCGAGAGCGGCCTTAAGGACATGCAATGTTCTTCCATAAGTGCCAGCAGCAGGGTTCAACATCTTTTTCACTTTGTTTTGGTCTCTCCTTCACTTACTGCCCTTGCCATGACCTGATCTGTCCCTGGGATTTACCACGATTAAAACATATCTGTTTTTGTAAGTAACTGACCTACAATATTAACTTAACTACTGAAGCTAGAAAGAGGCTCTGTATTAAAAATAACATGCCTAAAATCATACTGAAGACAAAGAATCTTGGAAGTTACACGGTTTGGAACAAACATACCACACGGCTCCCATTTTTCATTTACAGGTGCCTGGATTTGGCTGCTTTGGCAGTGAGTGCCCAGCAGCTGCTGCCTGTGAGTGCTGAGGAGTTGGCACCTGTTAGAGGAAATTCAGCATTAAACACTCTGTTATCTTGCCCATGAAGTCGTCACCCCCCTGCTTTTATTTGCATAGATAAAAACTTTCCATGCATGTGTTTCTGCATTGCCTTAAACACCGACCTGTAAACCCAAACCACATCATAGTGGCAAACAGAGCATGTGAGTGTGTATCAAAATGCTGCTCACACCAAACAGAGCTTGTGGCCATGGCAGGGATCCCTGGAAGGAAAGGGACCACAAAGCCATGACTAACAGAGAAGCAAGGATTGAATGTGAATCATCACCTTCCAAAGCATCAAAACCCAAACAACATTAGGTAACAGATACACATGCTGAGACAGACAAGCTGCACTTCCCTTGCCAGAGCTGCACCACGTTCACTTATTACTCTTTCATAAGCAATCAACACATAACTCCTGGCAAAAAGCACACACAGAGCCCTCTCCCACAGCAGCTACCTCCCTGTGACAGCGCTGCCCCATCCTACTCTTCAGGTATGCTGCTCCTGCCCACCACAACAACCTGTGCTTGTGCTGCTGAAGAAGTGTGGGCAGCAGGAGCAGATTCACCACAGAAACACAGGCTGCAGGGCTGTCTGGCAGAGCTGTCATCTCACGTGGGAGGGGCACCCATTCTTGTACCATCTTTCATCACCACCACCTTGGCATCCAGGTCAAGGTTAGCACATGGCGCCTCAATCTTCTCTCACTAAATGTAGCAATATCAGCTGCAGGACTTTGTTTGGGCTTTTTAAGTTCCTTTTCTGCTTCTGATACTGATTTTGCTGGTGCTGTGCATGCCTATAAGAGGGATAACATTACATGAACTCAAATGGCAGTGGCAATACAAAGATAGTTTGTTTAAAGCACTATAAAAACCTTATGAGCTCACACACACACACTATTGAGGGAACATGTAAACAAAAAGAAATGTCTTGTATAAACTGCTACAGCATTCTTAATCAGAAAGCTTTCATTGCTGTCAATCTCAGTTAGTCATTACCTTCCTTGTTAATTATAACCCTCCCGAATTCTATTCCATATGATTCTTAAGATCCAGGCTTTCTGACTGAGACAGTCTTTGAGGCCAACATCACAGCACAGAAACCCCTGAGAAAGAAGTGCCTGTCTATATGAAAAGGCACATGGAGGTCAGCAAAATTAGCCAGGTAAAACTCCCTATGCATCGTGACCAACTTAGTGGGTAAAGGCTCCATCTGCTCCTAGTAACTTTAATTTTAATATTTTATTCTAGTACAAAGTTACTGCTTCATATTATTTGTAAAACTTATCAAATGTAAAACATGAAAATTCTAAAAATTTAGTAAAACTTCAGAACAATATTTCACTTTGGCTGAGGTCACAGGAATCTAAGGTAGGAAATGGGAGTGGACATTGACACTAGACAATAAACAAATTTGTTCAAGCAAGGATTTAGAATTTGTGAAAACTCTTACATATTGAGTAAAACACTTCATCCTGTGATGCAATATCCATGCTTCTGCCTAGGCCTTACATGCATATAGATCTTTTGGTTGTTGATTACAGTGACCTCTGTCCATAGTTCAGCTCTCAGACTGAAGTGTACTTTGCCACTGAGTACTTGCTCTTCGCGTAAAGATGGCGTAATGATTTGTATGTTGTGAAGACATTTTGTACTCATTATTACTACAGAAGTATTTCCATACTTTGAACATCATCCGAAAGACCATCTGTACCATTTTCAGAATTAAATAATGTGCAAAAAAATAAATCCATCAATGCTCTAAAGTTTACTGAGAACAGAATTTATGATTGCTTATGTACAATGCTCCCTTTTCAACTTGAGAGCACTCTAGCAATTACATAGATTCTTTTGGATGGCTGTCAGGACTTCAGAACTCTTCTTGGGACTGCACATAGAGGAAACATTATAAGCTTCCTCATTCTCTAAAGAGAAGATATGTTGTGGAAAGACTGGTTTATCTCAACAACAACTAGGAAACAAGCTCAGAAGTGAGCCATCAGACAAATTCAGAACCAGAGCTCTGAACTGCAACCCAGATCTTATGACTGAATTTCAATCTGGCTTAAATAAAATGCCATGTCCTTCCACAGGACTGGTCAATTAGATTAGTAATGTGGTAGGGAATAATATTTGATGAAGAATTTTGTATGAAGCCATGTACACACTCTTAAGTAGAAAGCATCTTAAACAAAAGTGAAGGTCCCTACTGACTCTTTACAGTGCTGCATTGATATTAACTGGTAGGGAGAATCTGGTTTGGCTTTTGGCAAGGAAATACTTCTAAATCTTATCACAGACTATCACAGACAGATTGTGAAGTTTGGGGAGGGAGCAAGGGGAGGGATTCTGGGAAAGGAAGAAGGAAAAGACTGGAAATAACTGACAGGTCAGAACCACCTATTATCTTGAGAACTGGATTTCCCCACTGTAGTAATAACCTGATTCAATGGAACTTATTTCCAGGCCAGGGAAAGGCAAACAAAAGCATGCATCAGAAAGCTGCAAACAGAATTGGCACTGCAAGATCAGGATTTCATCACCTCTAGGAAAAGACAATCTGAGCATTTCCCACGGGGAATACCAAAACAATCTCCCTTGCCCAACAGGTATATGATTCCATCCAAGGCAATTGCAGAGGAGAAACTAATCATCTGCCCTTCCAGTAAAGGACACAGAGAGCTCTCAATAATGCCATGCCCACAGCAGTTTTCAAGGATGAACTCAGAAACTACTCTAAAAGTAATTGCTGGTTGCCAAACTAAATTCTCTGATTGTTCTATTTGTTTCATAACTTTATGTTTGTTTCCACCACATTGTTATGAACAGCTGTGGCACTTCTCGTTAAATGCCTCTGATTCTAAGTTCCTATAAAAATTATTTACCACGGAGTCTTAGGAATTACAAAGTCCACCAGTCTCATTCTCTCAATTGCAGTTAGATCTAGCTGGAAATTCACCCACAGAACAATTCTCCAAAAGAGCAGTAACTTGTTAGTGTTGTGTAAGGGTCTTCAGCAACATTAATTTTGTATCTGTTCTCTACTGAAGTATTTTGTTTTGGCTTCGAAGAATTCAAAGTTAAACTTTCTTTTAGTCCAATAGAACTAAAAATCTTGGGTTTAACACTTCTGAAAAATGCCTTGATCTAGTAAAAAAAAAAAAAAAAAGATCTTTACCTTGATTATTTAGAAGTAAAATGCATCAAAAAAAATTAATTGCACTAAATATGAAAAATCTCAGCTTTTCATCATTATTCCAAAGAAAAGAATTCTTGGAACTTCTAGTCAGAAAAAAATCAGGTTTTTATTACATTGTAAGTGCAGGTGAGACTGATGGAATTACTGACATCGTTCCTTGCACCTATTTGATTTATCAATAGGACTAGTACAGGATGAAAGATTATGAATGATTATGCAAAAAAGCTGTGTACAGATGTGTGTTCCTCAGTCCTGACTGCTGATGTGCTTCAGTTGAGGCAAAGCCCCGAGCCGTTGCTGCTACATCCCTTCCAGAAGCTGAGTGCAATGAGAGAAGAGGCAGAGGTTCATCATATGATCAAAATCTTTAACTCCTTAGCCCTCCTTCTTCCCTCACCAACCAGCCAACCTGCCCTGGAATTTGGGACCAGATAGCCAGTCAGCTGTGGGGTGCTGGCCATGCTTGCAGAACACTGTCTGAAAGCAGAGCTCGGCCAGCTGCCAGCTCATTCCCTGATGGCTGCTCGAGGACCACAGGTGGCAAAAACACCAAGACCACATACTAGGGCAATGACTCTAGACTCTACAGCCTTGGAAGACAACAAAGCTGAACTCCAGGCAGCCTCTCAGAACTTGATAGCAGACACAGACTGACTGGGGAGGAGTACAAACAACACAAGGAACGGCTTAATCTTTTGCTAAATTATCATGATGCCACAGGGTTCAATTAAGTCTTAGGACAGTGTAGGCTCTAAGGCTATACTTGTGTGCATGAGAGGGGTGATTTTCTCCCTCCCAAAATTCATGTACACATTCCTCAGCTCCACTGACCTCACTGAAAGGGTGGAGAAAAGTGAGGAGGACTTCAGCAAAAGTAGAGGTCTTCTTGCAGTAATAGAAAGTAAGGGCAAGACTGAGACTTCCTCCTTCTTCCAGGCCCCTATCCCAACATATTCACCTCCAGTTAGGATTCTCCTATGGCCCTGCATTTCAGGAAAGTTAAAACCCCAAGCCTGCCTCCACCAGACTGGAGCCCACCCACAGAGGCTGCATTTGAGACCCTGTGCCTGAGGTACAGTTTGGCACAGCGAGTTCCCAGAGTGCCAAGGCAGAGGCACCTCCCCACTGCAGTGAGAAGAACACAGACAAATTTCCTCCTGGGTAGGAAAGTCATACCCTCAAATGCTTCTACCCTCAAAATGATCATCTGATAAACACCCCTTCTTTGACTCGTACATGGATGTAGTTGGGAATAATCTGGGGCTGCTCTGGAATCTGACCAGAATGGTACCTGATTTCCCAACACCCATTCTCAAGTGGTGCTGGAGACCTGCCAGCTCAGCACGATGCCACAGCCTGGCACAGGTTGCAGGGGTTCACCCTCTCCAGCATGGAACAGCCCATGCCAGATGCTGGATTTGTAAGTCCTTGCCTTGTGGGTATTCTGTGCTCCAGCTGGACCTTCCCAAGGTAGTTCTTCTCCAGAGAAAGAACAAAACTGCTCCTCAGTAGGGAGAGTTTTGTGGGTGTACGAGACAAAGCTCAAAGAAATTGGAAGGAAACCAGGAATTCTTTGGTTGCCACATTAAAAACAAATAATGAGCAGTCCCTCTCCCTCCCTCCATTCAATGGTAAATACAACAGCAGCCTTCTCCCTGACCAACCCCAACACCCTCCATGTGCTCCAGCAAGTTTCTGTCCCATCCAACAAACAAACAACAGTAAGATCTGCTGCCTGGTGGGAGCAAGAAGAGGAAGCAATGTCAATGACTTTGCTGAATGGTGTCCTAAGGCACGTTATTGAGAATTAGAGAAATACCTGTTTCAAGGATTAAGACCTGCAGCAAAAAGGTTAGAGGATTACACTGAAATAATACCTGACCAGTTCTTCTGGAAGTACTACACAGACTTTTCATGTCATAGTTTTTGAGGGTAGCCTCCTGTGCAGTCTATGCAGAGACCCAGAGAAACATTCACAGTTACACCTGCACAAATAGTTGCTTTTTATGACTCACAGAAAAAGTTTAGAAAGCTATTAAAAAAAAAAAAAACAAAACTGACCTATAGAAAGCTATTAGATCAGAAATCTTGGACAAATACCACTACATTTCCTACCTCAGGCAGTGATCAAGAAAAAAAAACAAAACACAGAAAGAAAATTAGGATGAAGAAAGATCCTCTGGGAAGGTGTCTTCTTCTCCAGCACAGAGCCTGAGACAAATTTAGAAACAGGCATAACTAGTGGATAGTCGATTTAGTGTTTTCCTTGGATTTTTCCCAGTGCAGTTGATGCATTAGGTTTCAGCTTCCATGTTTTTCAGATTCTGTGCTACCTGGGCATGTAGTTCTGAGTCTCATATTAAGTTAGTGAAAATCACTTTTAATACATACCTACTTTATTCTCCTAGCTCTGTCTAGTCTCTGCTCCAGGTCAGCCCTCTCAAGACATCATAGTAAAGAAATGTATTTGCTAAAAAGTAAGAAAATTCTAACTGCAAGTATTTTGTCTTATGAAGCTCTTCTCTACACATTGAAAGTTGGAGAAAGAGGGTTTGATGCTGGAGGTCAGAGGTGTCTTGACAGCCCCACCACACCCTTTCTTCTCAAAGAAGATTTACGGGCTTTACTGGTATTACCAAGCATTCCAACTGCAAGAAACTTCATTTTCTGAAGCTGAAATGGGAGAGAAGCTGAAGGAAAGAAAGAAGCCATAGCTCCCCACTTTATAAATCAAGCATCATATTCCAGCAACTGAAGGAGGTGATGTGGTTGTTTATTTAAAGGAGTACAAGGCAGGACTCCTGTATTACACTCTGTAACAGTTATATGTGCCATCCCAGCACTTCTCTCATCATCTGTGTGGTGGGGTTTGAGGGAAGGAGGATAAGGTTGACAAATGTGGAAGAAATTCACTGCAAACAACCAATTGGCAGGTCTGCCTGTGTGCAACTTGCTGCACTGAAAGTTAAAATCACCCAGTGAAACAAGTTTTTTATCAGAAGGAAAACAAAACTAAAGCTGACTGGTTCTACTGAAACCAAGGAAAGCCAGGAAAAAGAAAGTAACCATGATACAGGAGACAAAAGACAAGTAAAATCAGATAGAAAATCTAACTCCAGGTCGGAGGAATGCAGTTCTAAAGCTCTGTAATTGCTGTGAACCAAGTAGGAAAATGTATGAGTAGAGATGGCCAGAGATTTGCAGAACAGAAAAGGTAAGCTTGAAAAAAAGAGGAGTAGAACCAAAAAGGACAAACAGGTTCAGATCTGAAATCTGACAGCTTTGGTAGGCTGCACAAAAGCAAAAGGGTAAAAAGGGAATGCAGAGATTTGGCTGCTTCTGTCTTCCATCAGAAGTTATTGCAGTGTATGATACTAATGGACAGCATCAGATTTCTCAATACTAGCTTTACTTTGTGTTGCAAATGGCAAAAGAAATCTGATAGTATGCTGTTAAACAGAATCTTAGAGAAGAATGTTCCCTCTTGGCTGAAACATGCCATTTTTTTCTCTGTGTGTTCCTTCTACGTGTAATTTTTATCTGTATTATTTCTTCAGTTTTGAAAAGTTAAGACATTAGTACCAGGAAATTTTGAAGCTTATCAGAAAAACTCTAGAGCATTCCTTCAGTTCTTGTGTCTTAGGGGTTTATGAACATTTCCTCAGTTGCACAAGACAGAAAACACTGGAGGATTCTACAGGCAGAAATTAGTGTCGGTGATAAATCTAGCACATGGTATTTATTTGCTCAAGTAATTACTTTGCTTCAGATAGGAAAGAGAACAGCTTTTGTAAAGGTACCAGAAAAAGACACGGCAAAATTGTTTCTGGTGACCATAGGTATGGGAGAGAGAAAACCACTGTTCAGTTGCAGCCCTAAGAGTCTCCAAAGGAGGGACTGCTCATTGCAGTGGCAAACACACCATTTGTAGACTCTGATCGTAGTGCATGACTCCTGGGCTGTGTTTTGGAAGGGGACACAAAGATAAAGTCTGCTGCTCCCTTCAAAGCTGACAAGCCTCCAGCAAGATTTCCTAGCAGATAAAGATCACCAGCAGCAAACGATTATACCTGAAATATATTAACCTCCATGTTTTATTAACCTACATTTAACCTCCATGTAGCGAATATTTTTCTTCTCCATGGTCAGCCCAACTGGTTTGTAAATAATACTGGTATCAGTGGCTCATGGGTGGAGGCAGTGCTGTGTAGACGTAGAAGGATCAGCAGTGGTGCCTGTGACACCTTTTGACACCTTTTGAGTGTGTGAGTTTGCGTGTGCAGATCTAGTCACATGCACTTTTGTTTTCAGCGTGTTCACATCACGTTCCACCACACACGTCATGGTTTTCCAATCTGATGGAAAACACAGCTCTGTGGTTTGGCATCTCTTGCCCATGATCCCTGCAGGCCAGTGGACTACTTCTGGAAAGGATAACCATTTAAAAACTGCCTTGTACTCTCTCGGTCTTGCACTTTCATAGAATTTTTTTAGGATTCCTATATCCAAAAAGTTAGAAAAACACAACCTAGCTGAAGTAGGACTGTGCAGGAGATAAGAGTAGTCAATTATAAACATTATAAACATCCCTGTTATCTTAAAATCTTGGAATTTCAGATATTAGGCAGACATAGCAAAACCCTGAACTCCCACTAGCCTATGTGAATGGTCCTCTTCAAGAGTAGAGCACGTATCCAAGAGCACACCTGGGATAGACTGGATATTATGGGCCAGATAACTGGGAGGCACTAAAACCCAGCTCTGAGGATTTCTGTCCCTATTAAATTTTGACTAACTTTGTTTTTTATGCTGTAATCTGCTGTAAGTTTTTTGTGCTGTAATCTAACTGTTTTGCTCTGGAATTTATTTATTACCCACATAGATGTCAGACTGAGTTAGAGCTTCTATTGAACTATGTAAAAGAGCTGGAATTGTCACATGGAACTGCCACATTTTCCAAACATAATAAATAATTTACTTAGGAATAAAATCATATTCATATTTGTGGATTTTGTCACACTGAGTTCTCTAAATATAGTTTTTTTCTCTGAAGTTTGGAATTTTTAAAAAGTACTACCATTTTTGCTTTTATTTTGCTATCCACATCTAATCTGGTACACAACAATTTTTGCCTGCAGCAAAATGCCTCAAACACAGAACAAAGCTGATTTCATCAATGTGTAATCTTAGGTGTAATCTTACCTTATCTTCTGACTTACCCTTTACTTCTATTTAAGTTTTTTTGGGGTTTTTTGTTTGGTTTTTTGGGGGGTTTTTTTGTTTGTTTGTTTGGTTTTTTTTTTTGAGAAGGTTTGTACAACAGAACCCCATTCTTATTATAGCTATACACCAAATTAAACTGACCTACTCCTTGTCACCAGGGCATGCACTGATGACCTGTGCAGTCCCATCATGGCATTCCCTGTGCTTGCAGAAATGACTAAAGCATTGATGTGCATAGTGAAAATTTGTAGGGAAGAGGTATTTTCACAATATTGCTTGCACAAACTGGTATGGGCACAAGTGCAAAGAGACAGTCTCCTACTAGAACATTTCCTTGTGCAGACAATGCATGAAAAGCCAGGTATGTCCAGAGGAAAACATGGAGACCTTAGGTAAAAACCCCTTCAGTCTGGACCCTCCTCCAAACATACCAGTAGCCCCACGCTCTCATAAAATTCAGTGCAGAAAGAGGTGCAATGCCAGCAGGTAACTCAGATTTACAACACACTGCAGGGGTACCTTTTTCAGCACTGAATATAAAGCAAGCCAGAGATCCTGCAGAGCCAGTGGTGTCTCTGCAGCCCACAGGGATTTTCTGTGGTGCCCCAGCAGCTGGTCTGCCACCAGCAGTTAAAGTTTGTGAACATGGGTTTCACTGCCCTACACCCCTCTCTCAGCTGTGACAGAGTTCTCTGGGGCACTGGGGTGTTCACAAATGCATCAGTTTAATTACCAGAGTGGGACTGTTTTCTGAGTGCTACTTCCAGGAGTTTAAGACTCAGTTTTTATGACCAGCAGATCCACCTGTAGAACAGGTACACTGAATTTTTAAAATATGGTTAATGGACATCTGATTTTTAATGTCTAACAATCTTCATTAAAAAAAAAAAAAAAACACAAACAAAAACAAACAAAAAACCCCCAAACAAACAAAAAACCCCACACAAAACAAAACAAAACAAATAAACAAAACAAAACAAAACCAAAAACAAACAAACAAAAAAACCCCAAAAGACAAAAAAAAAAAAACCAAAACAAAACAAACCAAAACAAACAAAGTAAAAACACCTTCCACAAATTGTATTATTATTGCATTGAAGTTTTTCTCATACCTCCCAAGCAGACAGCTTTTAACAGCAGTCCATAATTCGGCACTAGGGGTCCTCTTTCTTCCTTCAGAGAAGGTCTGGTACATCGTTACAACACTTAAGTATTTCACCAAAAGTAAAAAACCCTAGGAAAATGTAAAGAATTTTGTTCATTAGGACTTTAAGACAAATATCACAAAACTGTTCATTGTTTACTAACTGGAATACATTCACTGTAGCTCAGAATACAGAACCAATTATCTGTAACTTGGCTTGAAGCCTGAGCCTTGAGCAATGTTTTACCCACACAACTTCCTAGGAGGTACACATAGTAATTTATTCCTGAAAAAAAAGCAAAAAACACAATGTGCCTTCATCCAATTCACAGATGCAAGAGCATACAGAGGGGAAGAGGATGTGAAGATAAAATAATTACGCTTTTCTACTCAGCCTAGGTTTTGCCAGGTGAGATCCAAAATAGCAGTCAGAGCTCCACATCCCCTGGTCTGAACAAAGCTCATGCACTCCAACAGCGCATGCTCTTTCTGCCAAGTGGTCTGCAAAAGCAGTAAACTCTGATGAATCATGGAGCACTTAAGAGACTCAAGGATGGTAAAAAAATCTAGTGGGATTGAGATTTCTAGTGCAGACACCAGCATAACTGTTTAATTGGAGCATTTGGTTTTCTTGAAGAGGCTAACAAGGAACCGAGCATTGCCTGCAGCAAGAGTGCACTCTGGCAAAATGGCCTCAGGAAAGGGGTTCTTAATTTGCCTCTCAGAATTTCCCAACCACCACAAGCACAATCACTTTATTGCAAAACCACTATGCTTCTGCAGGATAAGCTTTGTGCTAAACAAATGCTCGTAGCAGTATGTGCGATTAGGTGAGATCATAAGAGGAAATAAAAAATGTTTTGCCATGGTGTGGCTGAACAGCAGCTTCCTCCATCAGTTGAAATGGGATAATTTGTTTACAGAGAAGGTAAACGCTTCTTGCTAGGCAAAGAATGAAGACTGGAGCCTGTAGAACCAGTAAATGTGAGCCAGCAAAAGGGTTGATTTATGAAAGGCTGGTTCTCTGGGGACTTCTATGGATATCTCCATGAAAAGCAAAGTTGTGAATTCTTTTGGTTATCACATGAAGGGGAACACACGGCTGTCCCTGTTGTGCTGCTCTGCCTCTGATTTAATGCCTCTACTCCTCTGGAGTATTTTTCTTCTCAAACAAGTGATAGGAGCTGTTTAAGACCTCAGTGAAGTTGAAGAGATATTTCCTCTACGTATTGTCATTAAATATTTGGTCCGAGACGAAAAGGAAGCAAGGCCAAAGGAAATGCTCTGTATGACAGCTTTAGCTGTCAGCTGCCAGCATTGCCCTACTTTATCAAGAGTTCAGCTGGTCTGAACACTACTGCACAGTTGCAGCAAGGTTACAACAAAGATTATAGGACAGGCACAGGTGGCATCATGAACATATCAAAGATTTATGATGGAATCCACAGTAGGAGGGAGCTGTGGGATCAACCCCTGAAGTCTTCATGTGTCCAACCTCATCCAGCTCGGGTCACCTGGCCTCCTGACACCAGTGTCGCAACAACCTCTCTGCGCTGTCACCTGCCCTGCGACCCAAGGAAAACCTGTGGACATTCCTCAGTAATTATTCAGAGGCTTTCAACAGACCCTCCTGCTGAATCCACCCTGTTCATTCCACATGAATCTCTGACATTTTTCAAAGGCGGATTTTTTTTTTTTTTTGGCTGGCATGCCTTACAAGAGTCTTGCTTAACCCAAGTGCTGTCTTTGCAATCAACAAGTACATCATTTCCCACCCAGCTTGGGTATGGATAAAATCTGCTCCTGCCTTCAGCATGAAGACTGCTCTGGGTACTGCTGCCTCTGACTTCCCTACAGGGTAGCCCAACATTAACAATTTTTTTTTCATTACCTGTTTGCACTCCTCATTCATCCTAAAGTTACCTACGAAAGTATCAAACCTCAGAATAAAAGTAGCTAGATAAGCAGTTTGTTGTGTCATGGTTCAGATTCATGTTTGACTCAGAGCTGAAGGAATAAACATTCCTGACTCTTATTGGTAATTTCTTTTTTGGGTGTCACAGTGGGTGAAAGAAAAATCTCTGCATTCCTGCAGGGGAGGAAGATCAACATAAAATCAGATGAAAGACTGTCAGATTCCAGGCTGAGGGCCAGTGATGTCCACAGGGCTTTAACCAGTTAATACAGCATTTTTAGTGCAGCACTATGAAGTCTTTTTTACTTAGACTTATCCTTGAAAACAACTCCCTTGGATTGTATAATTTCCCTAGTAAAAACCCATATATACTGAAGTACAGCACTCTATTAGCACAGATTTAAAAGAAAATCTGTCTTGGTCTAGAAGTACATTCTTATGCAGACCTTTGTCAAACATTTTTACTGCACACTAAGTGCACATGGAGGAATCCTCTTGAATCACAATCACTTTGAAGAACAAATTCTACCCACTGTACTTATCTAACAGCCTTTCAGCATTTCCCAACCACCGAAATGCTGAGCAGCATTACTAACAGCAGACAGTAAAACAAAGACATTCAGCACTTTATGATAAAAAGGGATTCATAATCACAACAGTAAAGATATGTACAGAGAAACAAATTGCAGAGTCCTTCTTTTGGAAGAAACCTGGCTGTGATTAGTGGAGGGGAGATGGAACACATGGGTGTCATAAGATCTATTTCACTATGCATAAAACTCCTCAAAGCACTCACCAGAACAAGTCAAAAACCACAAAGTAATACTGTTCAGCATCTACTGAGAAAACCTGCTGTTCTCCCCTGCAAGAGAAGGCCCTAAATAGTTGTATGTCACACAAACATCACCTCTTGGAGTGCTCCATTTTCTCCAGAGACTGGGTACTTGCTTCATATTTCCCATCCTGCCATCACACAGCTGCATGCAAAGCACACGTTGTATTCATCATTTTCACTTTCCTGTCATTGCAAAAGAAGTCATGCTTGGATGCTGTCCTGACTGCTCCCGCAGATGTTTTGCTGTGTTTGTTGAAGGAGGCTGTGCTTTGGTTATGGCACTGCACCCTGGCTAGTGGGGCTAGAGTGCCTGGGGTGGGATGGCTGATGGCACAAAGGGACAAGTTTAGGACACAGACAATTCGCTTTGGAGTTCCGTCCCATGGCGCCAGCACAGCAAACACGTCTACATGCATGTACTTCCTCCACAACGAATGAGATGCAATGTGTGGGCAGACAGATTCAGAGCACAACCTCAGAAGCATCACCAGGGAATGCAAAAGACACAGTAAAATCCAGGCTTAAGCAGCAACAATTAAATGCTGGTTCTGTCTCCTCCTGGATATATCATATGAACTTGACATCGTTTTATTCCATGGCATACTAGTTCTCCCACACATCGTTCAAGAGTAATTCTATCTCATATCCAATACATCTCTGCCTAAATGCATTTAATGATCACACCACTTCCTTTCCTGTTTGAAATGCTTCTTACAGTTGTTGGAAATTAAGTGTGAGTTCTAGAGACAGCCTTGTCTCTGTTCCCTTTTAGCTGTCTATCATGTAGACTTGACAGGTGTGTCGGATAAGTCACATTTGTGTTATTGCAGTTATTGATTTTCTTATTTAAACTTACAATACTAGAAGCCAAAAATCACTGGATCCTGCTTGTCTGAAAATGATGAAGCAGAGCTTTGTGATTTTATATTTGCTTACTCCAAAGAGCTACTGGTTTTGAGAGGGGGATAGGGGACAAGTTCAGATGTACCTCATGGCAGGGAAATTAATGTCATGATGCTCATCCACTTCCATATCCCTCTGCTTTGTCCCTGTGAAGTGCCTTGAGGATTAATTGAGTTCTATCCGGAGCTTACAGTGTCAAATCCAGACTCTGCTTCAGCTGAAGAGGAAGTGGAAAGTAAACATTTGAAAGAGGCAATGAGAGAGGTTGGCTTGCTCCATTCCTGGGACACTCCACTCCAGGACCCTACTGTTTTCAATAAACAAATCTCAATTTTTACCCCTTTTTATTATTTTTTTTTCTTTCCCATTTTGATTCTAATGGAACCTGGCAATCAGGAGGGAGCATCTTCTTTCAGACAGATACCTCACTTGATACTCTGCCACAACTATAGCAATGGGCTGACCACTGCACCCAAACCAGAAGACATGGAATGTTGAAGACAGCAGCCTGGGCTCCTTCTGTAGGCAACTATCTGGTGGGACAAAGCCATGAGAGACTCAAAACCCTTCCTGGCAGAGCCCTGGGTGTCTTGGGTTGCAATATGTAACCAAAAATATGTATTCTATTCTCCCTCTGTTGAAACCAGTTGGGGAGGGTTTTTTTTTCTTTTATATAACCCATTCCTCATAACTCCAGGGGGGAGGGGGCAGGTACCTTCTGTTATTGGATCAGCTATTAAAACCAGGTGGAACAATGCTCCTTATCTCTTCCACAGCCCATCCTTCCTCCAGGGGATTTCTGCTGTGAATGGGTCATTAAGACTCACCACATGACTGATAAAATTAAATCATTCCACTGTGAGATGCTCCACCCAGTGGGAGGAGCCAATTATTCCTACCTGGATAAAAACAGAATCTGAAACACCAGTGTAGCCTGTTTCCACTGGATTCCCAGAGGAATATTGGGTTCATCTTGCCACCACTGGACCTTCAGAAGGCAACTGCACCCTTCTACAGGATCAGCTCTACTCCAACAGAACCACATCTGTTTCACTAGAAGGGTTTATTTGGGCTGCTTCCAACACCCTGATCAACAGGATGTCAGGTTGTATTCTGACGCAGTCAGGGTTCCTAGGATTTTTGTTGATTTGTTTGGTTGGTTTTTGTTCTACTACATTTGCATTTTTAATATTCCTAGTAAAGAACTGTTATTCCTATTCCCACATCTTTGCCTGAAAACCTCTAATTGCAGAATTATAATAATTTGGAGGGAGAGGGTTTGTATTTTCCATTCCAAGGGAAGCTCTACTTTTCCCTGGCAGACACTTGTCTTTCCAAACCACGACACTGGGCCATAGGATCAAGCCCCTCTCTGTTGCACCCAGCTGCAGATGTGAGGAAAGCACATCCCAGGACCTTGTGGAATGGAGCAGCCCTTCCCAACAACAGCAGTCATTTTCCTCCATAGGAAGGAGATTCAAATGAGATCAGCAAGGTTGCCAGCTTGGAGCAAAGGCTTCCAGACCACCTCAATCCCCACACTTCAGGTTTCACGCATTCCTGCTAGGACTGCTCAGAATATCCAAAAGGCCTCATTTTCACAGGGAAACATGAGAAGTTCACTTGCTCCATGGCACCTCCTTGCCCTTCAGCCAGGAAAAGGGGAGCTGTTGTGAAGGGAAGCCAAATTGTGGCAGTCGGCTGCAGAGTGGCAAGATTATATTCCTGCTCAGAATCTGGCAGGAACAAGGACAAGTGAGCTGAGTGGGTGCCAGCACAAGATTCAGGCAGTGTTGACTTCTCAGTGAGAACATGCTGTACCAAACATTTCTTATTGTACATCTTACATAAACAAAAATTTAGCTTACCACCCAGCACTAGCTCATAATTAAAAAAAGCCAGTGGCTTTCCTCTGCTGCTTACATTGAAGTTGTGTAGGCAAGGCAGCCCAGGGACACACACAGGATGCTCAAAGTGGTCTGAGCAATCATATAAACAGAGAGCAATCAACTAGATCTAAAAAAGGAAGCCATGAACAGGTTTTGCTGAGCAAATACATCACAGACAGACTGGTCCATGTAGGAAACCATCCCTTTCATCTCTCTTTGGGGAAAGAACATCTGCCAGGTCCAGAAGTGCTCCAGGACATTCCCCTCTCCAAACCCATCAGAATTACCATGTGGTACATCACAAAACACCCCTTCCACAACAGCCTTTCCTCTCCACTGACACTGCTGCACCATGGCAGAGCCAAAACCCAGTGGTTGCTCATAAATTCACTTTCCCGCTCTTGCAGAGTAGGCAACCTGAACGGACCACACACTGTCCCAAAGTCCCTGCCAAAATTTTGTGAATGGCTCTAAGGTCCCAAAGTCTGGGTGGGTGTTGTGGGATGGCCAGGCTGACCTGAGCAGGTCCCAGGCTTGCACACCCATGTAAGGGCTGCAGGACTCCTGCCTTGGAGAGGGGTCTGCATTTTATAGGAGACCCTAAGGCAACATAGGGCTTGCAAAGGACCAGGGTGGGAGACATATTGGGGTCTGACAGAGGTTGCAGTCCTGCACAACTATCAGAATAATTTTCAAGCATCAGCAAAATTTTCTCTTGAAAGGAAGGAAGAAACTTCTAAATTGCAAGGAAAAAAACCTGCTTAAGTTTCTGTCCGCATTCTTTTGCTGAAAATTGTGAAAAAATAAACACTGACATGCGGAAACTGTGATACCTCTCCCCCACACACATTTTCTGTTAAAAGTCGCTCAAAAATCTCATGAGAACTTAAGTATGATGGAAAAAATTCTTAGAGCTCAACATTAATCAGTTTGCTCTAAAAATAAAGCGAAATCCTTGATACAGCACCTCCCCTGCTTCCCCTCCCCTCTTGAGACAGAGTTTTTGGGATGTTTGTTTAACCGCACTGCTCAAATTCATGACCTATTAGAGGTACAAGGCAGATCTAGCAAACAAAAATGTCACACTGGGGTCACTCAGTTTGTCACTCTTGCAGAATATGACCTTCAGGGCAGATTTCTTTTGAAACTTTTTGAAAGAACGAATTTTCCTCCCCTCTCAGTTCACCTCACATTTAATACTCTTATTTTGGTTCCCTGTTTCTAGGAAAGTGGTACTGGGTGCAGCTGCCTCGGTCTCTACAATTGGTTATCAATTCCTGCCCTCCAGTAGCCAAACGTGATTTTGTCCCACAACAGTGGGAGATGCTGCATTGCTGCCCTCTCCTTGGAAAACCTTTATTCTTATTTTCTCCAGCCTCTCCTGGCTGTAAATGCAACTGGATTTCAGATTCCTGTAGTATTTGCCCATCAGCATAAGTCTGCACACCCACCAGGGAAAAGGCACGATCCTTATTAAACACTGCTGGTTTTTAGCAGGTCCAACCTGACATGCTGAGAGCATGCAACCTGCACCTCCCCTCAGGACGGGTACAGCTGTAGCACAGGTACCACGGAGGTCAGATGGTGCAGGTTAGCTTTTGCTTTGAGACTCCAAAGACATCAATTAATGTCCCACTTGTGTTCATTACTGACCCATACTGCAGCAAAGGTAAAAACCTTCCACAACCTCTTATTACCCCTCTGACTTTGCTGCCTGGAACACCTGGTGATTTTCTAAGTGTGCTGGTTTGTTTTGCTGTAGCACAACTGGTTGCTGTCCTCATCGCTAAGCAATTAACAGTTTGTCCTTCCAGAAATATCCAACGCCCCAGACACTATTAGCTCCTAGGAACATTTTCAACAAAAACATTCCAGGGGAGCTGCATTAGCAGCTCTGCCACTTTCAGGGATAAGCATCTCTCCAGCCACATACCCCACTACAGAACACCAGAGTAGGACAGGGAGAGGGGGTTACTTATGGTCAGGCCCTGTTCTGCCAAGTTCTGCACGAACTTTTCATCTCACATCACCCTTAGACTGGCACATTTGTTGTATAATCCAGTGAAGAAACTTGCCCCTACCCTAGCAGAGAAGTGAACCTGCACCAGGTTCCCATGACTTACAGCCTGTTGGGACTTCAGGGAGGCCAGCTTGACCCTTGGATCTAAACTGTGAATGCAAGCCTCAAGAGTAACTCATCAGAGACAATTCTCTGAAACTAATCCTTTTGCAGTCGCTCACTCTGAGGAAAACTCACAGACAATCGTAAAAGGTGCTAACAGACCTCTAACAGACAAGACTGAGTCTATCAAAGGGTCCAAGAGGACCAGCATTTCCCAAATACTTTTTTTTTTTCACATTAATTCTTTAGTTAAAATGAGTAAACTCACACCATGGTTTTGCTTCTGGGTGACAAGACAGAATCACTCACGATTTCTGTGCGCAGTACTCCAAATTTACATTAGTAATTGACATTTGAAATGCAAAAGGTTCACACCACCAGCAAGTCCTTGCCATGAAGGCTGCTGGACAGTGTGTGGGGCTCAGCATGCCCACATAGCAGTGGGACACTGCGTGTTCACTTCCTGCAGCATTTTTGTCACAAGTGTTCACACTGAATCAAAGAAAGGACCATCTGGCCTGCAGACATGTCACCTGCTATGAGAAAGGTATAAAAATGTGCACTTTGTGATTTTACTTTCCCACGAGAATACTCCCCCACCTTCAGCAATCTGCAGAACCATGTCTCCACACATTCTCAGGATACCAGGATCCAAGCTGGAAGTACATTTGATGCATTTTACATATATCTCTAGCCATTTATTTTAAAAAATTAAAATATACAAAATAAATGTCAAAATATTTTCTTACAGGTAAGTACAGAAGTATCTGCACTGATTTATTTACACATTCTCTACTGAGACTGTCTTTTAGAAAATCAGTTCGTGATATAATACTCAGCACCTCTGCAATTGTAGCTATGGTGTAATGGTCCTTCAGCACAGTTAGACTTCTTGTGTTACACTTAACACTTGCCTGACCTCAGGCATACAAAAAGTTGATATTTAAAATGCCATCAATACAGTTAGAACCTCCCCTCTGTGTAAAACTTGAGTTCTAGCCATAAAAGGGAAGGTGCAATTAATCCCCATGTATGACAATAACAGATTCCACTTCAAACAGCTGGTGAATGAATGGGCACAAAACAAAAAACCAATCAAACAAAAACAAACAAACAAACAGGGAAAAACAAAAACAAAACAAAACAAAACAAACGGGAAGAGGAGATGGGAATGTCACCACTACAGGGACATAAAGTTGCACTGACATCACCCCACTGACATCGTGCCCCAGTGCCTACAGGAAAGACTCAGGTTCCCCCTCTTTGCCCATGGGGGTTTCGGCATCTCTGAAGCAGCTGCCTTTCCTGGCAGAGGAGCTCTCCCGATGGCTGTTGAGCTGATAAACCCTTCTCTTGAACAGGTGGTGGAGCTTCTCCTGGAACTGGTTGCCAATGAAGCAGTACAGCAGGGGGTTGATGCAGCTGTTGGCGAAGGCCATGCAGATGCCAAATGGCAGCGCCGTGTCGATGACCCCCATCACCTCACAGCTGTTGATGATGTCCAAGTGAGCCAAAGCGTTCAAAAATGTCAGGGTGTGGAATGGCAGCCAGGAAATCAGGAAGGCCATGACAACGGCAGCCACCAGCTTTAGGACTTTGTCCCTCTTCTGCCTGCTTTTCCCAAACTGCTGTGCTTTAAGCAAGTGCCTCCTGATCCAGATGTAGCAGGTGGTGATCACTGCCAAGGGGATGAGGAAGCCGAGGGTGTTTTTCAGGAAGGCGGTTGCCACAGACCATTTTGCATAGTTCTCATCAGGAAAGGCCATAATGCAAGCATTGACCTCCAGGCTTTCAACGTAGTAAGTGTCTCGGAAATAAAAAGTTGGGAGGGACGACAAGCAGGCGAGGCCCCAGACAACCACTGCCACAAAATAAGCTTGCTGTGGAGTTCTCCTCTGGGAGTGAATAGGATGGACGATGGCATGGTACCGGTCCACGCTCATGCATGTAATGAAAAAAATACTTGCAAACATATTGAGACACAGGACAGAGCTGGAGATCTTGCACATGAGGGATCCGAAGAGCCAGTTGTATCCCTGCGCGTAGTAGGCGGCCCAGAAGGGGAGGGTGGCCAGGCACAGCAGGTCTGCCATGGCCAGGTTGAAAATGTAGATGTTAGCCACAGTCTTGGGGCCAACGTGACGACAGAGCACCACAACCACCACACTGTTGCCAAGCAAGCCAAGAACGAAAACAGCAGAGAAGAGGGCTGGAATTAATGAGAACTGATAATCTGAAGAGGTAAGAGGGCAGGGAGGGGATGAGTGAGACACAGAGGATGAATTTGTCAGTGCTGTAGACAGGACTTGGAGATTTTCCCTGGTGGTGACAAACAGGGAGTAGTTGCTCGGCATGTTGGTCCAGGTGGAAAGGGAGTTTCTTCAGGAAATTCATGGGCTGGCAGCACTTTGCTATCGCATCGCTCACCTGCAGATCAGAAACCGTGTGTTAGACGTGCACTCTGCAGCTTAGCTCTGAAATCACACAGACCAAATAGAATAAAACCCTTTGAAGTTATTTCAGTAAGCTGAGTGCTGAAATAACCCGGCAGCCATGCTGAACTCCTTACCTCCATCCCACTGACAGGACACAATTAGCCCTAGGGAGGTCACAGCACTTTTTAATTAGCCTGGCAGAGAAGAGAGCAGCTGGGGTTTATCTGTGATTACAGATGGTGCTTTCTGTGGCCAGCAGAGCAGAAGGATTATGGACTCAGGAGCTGGAGACACTTTGGGAACTTCTGTGACCCAAAGGCCACACTGAAGCTCCTCATGATCTTTTCCTCAGTTTTCTCATGCTATTTCCAGTACTCTGAACAGTTAAAATAATATTAAAAGTCAAGAGTATGTCACACCTGAAGGTCTCCTGGGACTCCACAGGCAAGAAAGCAGCCTTTTAGAAGGAATATTAGGAAAGAAAACTGGGTTGTTTTGTTGTTTTTTTTTTTTAATTTTTTCAATTCACAGGGCTGGACACAAAGACCCTGAAGGGTCTTTGCAAAACGTCATTCACTGTAATTCACTGAAACATATCTGCATCTCCTCCCCTCATGCCAGCTGTAATCAGAACAGTGAAAGAGATAATTTCCATCTAGACACAAGCAATAAATAAATCCTTGCAGGCACTGGATTTAATAGTACTATGTGCCACTCATTTAGAAATATCAGGACTGAACTTCAGTAGCAGAAAATGTAGCTACAGAACAGCTAAAATAAGAGAGTTAATTGACAGGTCTGTCTTTGTTGCATTTCAACAGCTTGTGTTTGCACTCTGACCAGGACACTTTGCAAACTTCAGACTTTCTAAGTCAATAAAGAAGAATTTTATAAATAAAGAAGTATTTTATTTTACATAGTAGAAAGAGGCAATTAATTTTTAATTACATTTTTGTGGAACAAATCAGGCATTTTAGAATTCCCAAGGAGCCCTAAAAATAACAGAAATTTTCACCAAGGCATTAGATTAGGGTAGGGTTCTCTCAGTTAACAGAAAGCAACTGATCATTTCAAACATATTTTTCTGTAACAACAGTTTAATGTACAGTAGCTTATCATTTGCTCAGCGCAAAATATGCATTGGATATACTGACAAAAAATTAATTTTGAATATATTGTCTCAGCAATGAAAATTCAGCCGGGGAATTTCTGCAGAGTCCTGGTATTTAAAGTCACAAATAGTAGATCATAAGCCCGTGTTGTGTATTCAAACAGGTCCTAAACCAAATGAAAGTTTTTTTTTGTTTGGGAACACAAATACTCAGAGAAGGTCTGGAGTCCCATTTCACCCTTAACTCTTATGTCCTGAGCCACTCACTTTAACATACAGGAGCCAGAATCTCAGAACTAGTCACAAAGCATTGCACACCTCACTGACCCCCAGACGAGGGACCACACCACAATTATTTGTACTGCCTAACAGAGAACAAGGTTTCATTGACAAACACACTCCCCCCCTCTCGTCATGAGCAACCGGTGCCTTAGGATCTGCTCCGAGCTACATATTCCTGCTCCTGCTGCAGGCACAAGACATTCCAGCACAAATTGAATCAAATCAATGGAAATTATGAGAGCAGACAAAACCTACCTCTCAAGCCTCACATTCGTCTGGATGGTGCTCTAGAATCCCGTGCTCCTTTATTCAGTTTTCCTTCTGGTGAGTATCGCCACCAGCAATCTGCTCTCTCATATCTTCCCTTTTCCCGCTGGGAGACCTTAACCTACATAACTCCAGAACTGAAATATGAATGCCTGCCAGCTTCTTTTCCTTTTGGAAGCAAAACAGTTTGAGAACCCCCCTTTCCAAGGCCACGTGAGCACATGCAGTAAATCAGGAGAGAGCAAGAAGACAGCCAGAAAAAAAAAAACAAAAAGAAAAGAAAAGGAAAAAAAAAGGGAAAAAAAGGAATTAAACAAGCAAGAAAAAGGAAATCCACAAAAATATCCCTGTGGTTTTGTACTGCAGCTCTTGGGCCAGGAGGCTACACCCACACACAGCTCCTTTCTGCCCTCCACGTGCACACACAACATGTGGGAGCCTCCATGAAAGGATCTGTGCCTCTCTGAGGGCAGGGGGATTCCCGTGCAGTCCACTGAGTCCTAGCACTGGCTAACACATTTGACAATGAAATGGGCCATTAGTCCTGGAAGAACTGACTATAATGGGAACATAAGAGACAGAAAGTAGAGGAACATCAGTGTATTCACAACAGCATTGCCTATGTAAGAGGACTGATCCCGTCTCCCAGTTGGAATGGGAAAGCCACTGCCCTATTCCTTGCAAAGACATGTACACTGCTGGGACAGAGGAGTGCAGCAGGACAAATCCACATGGCTGAGAGCAGACTTGGTTCTGAGGTTGCACTGGGGTAGGACATGACCAAAACGAGCTCATGCCAACTCCCATTCACACAACACTGAGTTTTTACATCTGCTCCTCCCTTGCATCACATGCTGTGCCTGGCCCCAGCCTCCTCTCCTTGGAGGAAGCTCCAAGGGGGCTCCTGGAGGATAAGAACAGGAGCAAAGCAAGCACCCACAGGCTTAAACATTTTGCCCTGATGCCTGAGTGTGATCTCCTTTGCAACAACTGCCCATCTGCTGGGGCTTCGTGTGCGTGCTCCGCAGCAAGGCTTCGTGTGCCACGGACAGCAACCACTGGAGTCCCTGCCAGTGTCCTTTTGCCCCAGCCAGGTGCTGCTGGCTGGCTCTCAATCACTAACCAGTGCTGGACCCAAGCACGTCCCATCCTTTAAACACCAGCACAGCCTTGGAGTGAGGTGTATCCTCTGGTAGGGGCTTGGGGAAAGCCCAGTGCCTGCCCTTGCTCCAGGGCTGTGCAGCACATCAGAAACAACAGCTGTCACCAGCTCTGTTTATACCAGAGTGACCCAGAGGAGAGATGGAACAGGGAAAACAGTTTCTTAACAGTATCTTCAGGGGAACCAAATACTCATCAGGCTGTGGAGAACAGTCTCACCAGTTTCACCATAGCCTTGCTATGTCTTTGACCAGAAAAATCTTCAGAGAATATTGAAAAACTTATCAGCAAACTCATATTCGTCCATCCCCTGGAGGTGAGTGCTAGATTCAAGGCAGACAGAAGAGTCCTTGGCAGCTTTTGCCTTTATCTGCCTCATAATTCAAAGTCCAGTTCTTAGCATTTTCTGTGCTAAAAGGAGACGGAGTTATTTAAAGAAAGGGAATTCCACACAGCATTTTTATTTACCACAGAGCAGTGATTTACTGCTTCAAGGACATGATGACAAAGCAGTCGATGGTCAGGACTGTCAGGCTGCAAGCACACAGTGCCTGTGCTTGGAGCAAACACTGGAAGAGAGAGAAAGTCATGAGTCCTCCTGCAAAGGAGAAGAGCTGCACCTTTTGCCACCATTTTCCCCTATGTGCACCCTGCCTGGGGTCTGCAGGTCTGCTGACCCACTGGTGAGTGACCTGAGATGTCAGAACTCACTCTAAACCATATGTATTATTTATTTGGTAACAAGACATACCAGGACACACTCAGCCAGGAGTCATCACTGCTAGTTGCACACAATCAGTAGAAGATTTTCCTTTATTCCTCAGCAAACACCCAGTGAAGGAAAAAACACACCGGAATGTTTATTTGTCAAAATAACAAACAGTAGTTGTTTGGACTTATATGTAAAGTTTCCCTTTCCACACAATGTTTGATCCTTACAGAAACTGACTGTGTTTATTCTGTTTTGCTTACAAAACCGAGTCTTCAGCAGGCAAGAAATGGCCCTGATGCACCCGGTGCAATTGGGGTCATAGCTCAGGCTACACTTTGACAAACCCTGCTCCCATTCTTCCCCCTGCGAATGCTCAGGGCATCTGATTCCTTATTTGATCCCAAGATCTTACTGCAAAGCTTCTCTCACTGATGTACTCACTGATAATCCCTCTCTCTTCCATTTCCCCCATCTCTTTCTTCCTCTCACCATTTCTTGCAGGTCTGTGAAACAGATGCCTGAGTTGTCCATGCACAAAACAAGCTCGTGCTATGTAGCCCTGCAGTTGAGCTAATGCCCTCTGAGCTTGCAGGATGTGTTTTCCACAGCCAGGATGGTAAATCCAGCATATGGGTCTGCTGCAGCAGAGCCCAGCAGCACAGGGCAGAGCTTTTTCACATCTGGCTGCAAAGTTACAAAAGCTGCAAGTTTTCAACACAAGACTGGTTTGATTTTAAAATAATAGAAGCTTGAATTTTCTGGGGGTTGGATTTGGGGAAGGATTTTAAGTATGTCTTTTACACCAAGTGAAAAAAAAAAATCACAGTTCAAGAGGAGCAAGAAATCTGCTGCTAGCTCACATACAAACCACCACCACCACCCACAATTCATACAGCACCTTCTGATCAGCTTACAAATAAAAAGTAAAGGATCGATGCACTCCAAGTCCTAAGTCTTGGATTTTGTGGGGAAGTGCTGCTGGTGTCAGGGATGAGATATTCCAAACAAGCAGCAAATCTGACCATGCCAGAAGGCTGTCAGAGCCACCCCTTGAGGCTAAACCTTGCCAGCCTGCCAAAGGCTCAAAATAATGTGAGATCCAGATGCAAACTGTATTCATGAGCTTGATTTTTTTTTTTCCTTTTGGAGAAAGCAAGAGGGGAAAAAATCTTATAAATGTGCTTCCCAGGATGCATAACCCAACATAGATCAGTGTGGCTGTGTTTGGTGCTGATTTACAGCAGGATCCCCTGACTCCCTGGTCCCAGCAGGAGTTGGAGATCCAGCATGTCATGCCAGGGCAATGATTTCGTCATGCCAGACCCAGGGATTAGCTCAGTTGGATGGAGCATGGTGCTAATAATGCCAGGATTGCATGTTTGATGCCTGCATGGGCTGGAAGAGTTGGACTTGATGATCCTTGTGGGTCCCTTCCAACTCAGAACATTCTGTGATTCTGGGATGTGACCAACAGGCCTTCTGCACACACTCTCCAAAACCATCCTGCCTGCAGCTGGGTTCCCCCAGCATTCCATAAAATTTCTAAGCATTCCTCCTTCCTGCATTTGTTTGTTTAAGGGTTTCTTCAGGGATTCATTGCTCAGTGCTGCAAGTAAGATTGGAGAATCTCCCTTCACCCTTCCTCAGAGCACTCAGAAGTCAGAGAAGTCAGAAGTCAGAGAAAGCTGATTGCTTGCATCCTTTCTGGGGACTCAGGGAAGGGAGCAGTTGTGACCAGTGGCCTTGAATGTTGAAGGCCGAGGCAGTGAGTCCTATTCCCATCCAACATCCATGATTCTTGCTGGGTCAGTTCTGGATCTTAACACTGTCTCATGTACCTCTGAAACATGATGATTTCTGGCAGTGGGTGTCTGCAAACCAAGTGTTTTGGCCAAGAGGGAGAGCTGCCAGCATTCTCAAAGGCAAGACCATGGTCAGTGTTCCACTCTCCCTGCTGGAGCCATGATTTCTCATGGAAGAACTAAGCAGGCCAGCAGCACAGCAGTGACCACAAGGCTACCCATACAATACAGGACCCATCAGATACTCTGAGAGTATCTTGTCCCATTGAACAGACCTTCTATGCTGGAAGAGGTCAGTTTTGGAGCAGTTCAGTGAGTGTGACCGAGGCATTTGGGAGGGAAGAGGGATGCCCTTTCCACCTCCAGCATGCAGAAAACTTATCCAAAGCATTTATTTTATGAGAGATGTTTGTGTCCAGCCAATAGCACTGCCAAGATTGAGGTTATCCTCCATGACATTGTTTGTTCAAATTATTGGCTGTAAGCATTTTACAAGCTATTAAAAATAGTAAAGAAAATAAGCACATAATTGATTTTGAAAACAAGCTGCACCCGTTGCTAATTAAAGGCAGATAGTGCACACACACCCTGGCACCACTGCCAGGGTGTCTTGGGGCATGCCTGCTCTTGCTGAAGGCAGCAGGACTTGGTCAAAACTCCCTTCCTGAGTGCAGCTCCCAGCCATGCTCCCAACACAGAGAAACCACCAGACTCCAGGTCTTGTCAAAAACAGGCAGAGAGCCCTTATGGCCGTAGCAGCATCAGTGGCAAAGCACAGCACTGCTGCAACCGAGATCACAACAGGAACCCACAGTGAGCTTTCATAATTTATCATCACAGGTAATTTTCTCCTGCTCACTTCTCTCAAACCAGTTGCTGTGATGAGCAGCAGAAGTCAAGACACTGGTGCCCATAGCTTGTGGGAGAGTTCCCTCCTGTCTAACTTCTGCTTTATTTGTACTAACACAGTTTTATATAGCCTGGCATTTAAAGGATGGGGGAGAATGCTTCACATTTCTTTTTAGGGTCTCAAGGTGTTATTTAGGAAGAGTTAGGACCCTGTGGAAAGTTTTATAGAGTTACAGAGCACCCAAATGGTCTCTTTCCAGAGATCTTTTGAAAATAGGTATCTTCTTCTCTTTGCTATTTTGAACTATAACCACTGCAAACAACTTTCCCACTTTTGAAGCATTTTTATCAGAAATTTCTCTTATGTTCTAAGAATACTGAGGTACACATGGAAGAGAGTTCCCCATCTAGATAAAGCTTTGGGGGTATCAGATTATTCCTGACATTTGCATATTCCACCTTATTTAATCTATCTTTTAACCAACAAAGATATTAAGTCATTCTACTCATTCCATCTTTTCCCAACAAAACGTTTAAAGAAAACAAACCTTGCTCTTTTAACTTATTAGACCAGCAAGACCATCCCCAAGTAGATGTTTTGACTGCTGCCTCGAGAATTCATCTCCTTAAAATCTACACTGTTAGGCAAGGCTCTTGACATCAGCTACAAACAGGGGGATGTGTACAAACAGCACATCTGAGGGGGATGTGCTGGACTATAAATCCCAAATGTCAGATAAATCAGTGACTGAAAAAAAGACAAAAACACAACCATGGTCACGTTGTGGGTGGAATACATTCTAACAGAAGATCTGCAGTGGTTCAGCTTTTCCATTGAAGCCGAGTGGATGAGCCACCTCAGCCAAAACACATGATGCACTCCAGAAACCCTCCAAGCAGATGGAGCGAGACAAGCAAAATCCCTGCACGTGGAGCACAAAGAGCTGAGCCTGGAAGGGAGAACCCAAGAGCAGGATGCCAATAGTTGAACAGACCATAAAGGGAATTTGTTAAAAAGGTAGGTAGAGAAAGAACTCATGTGTCAGTTCTTCTCAAGGAGCATGTCCTTGCCTTGTCTCTGCTGCACTTGGCATGGCAATGACTGCAGTAGAGATGCTCAGGAAGCTGAAGCTGGACAGACAATGCTGAGCACTTCCTGCACAGGAGCACTGGGCACTGCAGCATACAGAAACATCCCTGTGGCCACTCTCTTGGACCAGCACTGAGCCCCCAGCAAAGGTTTAGCTCCCCGCAATGCTTAGTGTTAGCATACCACTGCATCACTTCCACCCCAAGGACAGCTGCTGCCAGGGCTGCCATTCAGGCAGCCACAGCCAAGATCCTGATAAGGCAGCTGCCACTCCACCTCCATGCTTTGTGGAATCTTTACAGGGAGAAGCTGGAATTGCCAAACCTCTGACAAAGTGTAAAAATCAGGTCACTTTGATACTTACAGGGTTTCCTTGGCCCTATAGGCTCTAAAGCAAGGAAATGTTCTGCAGCTGTGTGGTCCTGTTCCACCACAGTGTTTTAGTCCAGTTAAGCAACATCTGGCAGCAATGGGCTCCAAGAGCCGCATTCTTTTGATCTGAAAATTTCTAATATGAAATCAAGGAGAGTTACAGAGAGCACTGGGCTTAACTAAGAGCTAGAACACGGTAACACTGCTGGAATTACAACCAGAAATAAAGCCCATGTAGAATAAAAGGGACTCCAGAGCAAGAGATCCATCTTTTTCAGCCTGAGATACAAACTTCAGCCAAAGGCAAGAACATCCCCAAGCAACTCACTTGTCCTACACAGAGATCAACAGAAACCTGTTTTCTGCACAGAGTTGCACTGACAAAGTCATGGAGTGATGGATATTCCTAGCTGTGCTGCATCAGGAGTCTAGAGAAGGCATGGAGATCCCAGCAGCAGGACACTCCTCCAAGGTGATGCCCTCAAAGGAGCAGTCCCAGCTGAGCCAGGAATACAGAAAACAAAGATTCACCCGCCAAAACCTTTGGCCTGACACCAGAAACAATCAGCTGGATAGGCTGAGGAGTGCACGTTCCCACCGTCCTCTGGGGCTCCCAGGACCAGCCCCTGGGCACGGTGACAGCACTGCTGCTCCTGGTGGAAACCAGATTTTGGCCCCCAGTAACACAGCACCAAAGCCTGTCTAACTAAATAAGTGATGTTGTTTACAGCTGGAAGATGGTCTCCATTACACAACATGATCATCCTGGCCAAGCTTCCAGAGAGAAGCTGTTCTTCAGGGGATTGTTGCTTGAAAAAATGAAGAAAACAACCAGCTGAAGCCAACATAACTATTTAACAGCACAGGAAACATAATATGCTTCTGCTGAGAAAACAACAGAGCTGCAAACTTGTCCAGGTCACACTTACTGTTGAGCATGTTATATATTTGGGGGTTTAGCCACTGTCTGGACAGAGCTGGCAGAACAGGGGAGAGAAAGAAAACCTGATCTTGTAAAACATGAAAAAAAGAAAAAAGCTGAGACAGACCAAGAAATTGTGAGCAAGGAAATGCACTGGAAGGCAGGGGTCGGACAAGAGATGCTTCAAGAACATCAGAACACATGAGAACTCCAGCAAGGAGAAGTGGAAAAGAAAAATTAAAAGAGTGACAAAACCCAGGAGCAGCAGTTGTGCCACTGGCTGGCCAAATGAGACATTATTGTCATTAGGGTCTGGGTCTAGTGGGTCTGGTCCTCCTGCAGAATGATCAGTCTGGAGATTGCTGATCTCTGGCTGTTGAGTTCATCAATCAAGCTCCCAAATGCACTTTCCCTTTGCACTGTGATGTAGGATATAAAACAGGGCAGGGACAAGGAGACAGATTTTTAAGGACCCAAGTCTAGCTCCAGTTGCTCAGTGGCATCTTCAGACCTGCTGTAGAGAGGCAGTGCCATCTTCAGACCTGCCTTCTCCAGGGAAGGAGAGTGTGCCATGTTTCAACCACAGGGTTCATCTTTCACCACTCAGAGCTGGCTTAGGGCTTATCCCAAGAAGAGGCACTGCCAGGCACAGCACTCCCCTGTGCTTTCCCAGCTGTCAGAGAACGTGAGGCTTGCACAGCTCCTGGCAGTTTCCCATCTTACTGCAGAGGAGTCACAGCCATCACCTAGGCTGTGCCCTGGGCTTGGTCACAGCTGCATTTCCCTGAGCCTGGGACAGATGTCAGTGTGTGCAGCCACACTGGGGTGAGAGCCCTCATCTCACATATGGATGGCAGAGCCACCTTCCACTGGCTGAAGCTCCAGCTGGAGAAAATCACAAAAATTCCTCGCAGAACAGCTTCTTTGAGCCAACTGCCAAGCAGACTCTGAGAATGGTGATAACCCACGAGCAGGAGCCTTTCCCACACAGCTGCCAGGTGAAGCCTGCTGCCTGTTGCTTTTTGCAGAGGGCAGGAGGTGGGAAAAACCACTATCAGAACATGATGCTGGGCTGAGAAGTCTCCCTGCCTCTCAGGGCAGCACTTAATCAGCTTTGACGTGCCTAAACACTTAATCCCCACGGAGCTGCAGCAGGGAGAACCAGCTGATTTATTTTCACAGTGCACAGTCCAACTGACCCTGCCATGCCCGCGGTTCACCTGCCCAAAAGGTACACGCTCTTTCTCTTGCCTCCTTCTCTACTGTCCATCAGGTATTAGATGCTGTGGCTGATGTGTGGCTGGTCATGTTCTTCTTCGCTATATTTATATTTACTTGTGCATCAAAGGCTGGGCTGAGTCAGAATGTCTCCAATCCATGCCCAAGCATGTGCAAATGTACATCTGAAGAGACCATCCTCTGCAACAGAGCCGGACTGAAAACCCTACCAGGAGAAATAGCAGCATCCACCATCTCTCTAAACCTCTCCAACAATTATTTGAGGATTCTCAACACCAATACCTTCAGAAACCTGACTTTCCTTCACAGCCTCTGGCTAGATGGGAACAATCTGACTTTCCTGACTCCTGGAACTTTCCATGCTCTCAGCAGGCTGCAAGAGCTGCACCTCAGCAGGAACTCACGCCTCACCTACCTGCATGCAAACACTTTCAGAGGACTATTAAACCTCATCAGCCTGGATTTGTCCCACTGCAATATCTTCGAAATCCACCCACTTCTATTTTCACACTTGCCTTCTTTAGAAAGGCTTGATTTAGCCTCCAACAACATGCGGTATGTCCCACAAGCCTTTAGGAACCTCTCCAGCCTCACAAGGCTGTCCCTGGAGGGCAATCACATAGAAGCCATAGGCAGAGACTCCCTGAAGGACCTGGAAGCGCTGTACGATCTGAATCTCAGGAAGAATCGGATATGGATCATTCAAAATGGAGCTTTCGCAAAGCTTCTCAGATTGGGCATGTTAAATTTAGGGCACAACTTCATCACTGATTTGCCTAATCAGCTTTTTGAAGGATTGATCCAGCTCAAGACCATGCACCTTGAAGCCAACAGAATCACTGCTGTTGACTGCACCTTCAGACAGCTTCTCAACTTGAGAAACTTGTACTTGAACAACAACCAGATCTCCTCGATCTCAGACTCTGCCTTTTTATACTTAAACAAGCTGCACTTCCTTCACCTGAGCAGAAACAACCTCAGTTCCCTGCCCATGCGCTTGTTCACTGAACTGACCAAGCTGAAGTACGTGTTCCTGTCCCACAACCCCTGGAGGTGTGACTGCAGCATGCTCTGGCTCTGGCGCTGGACAGCCGCACACCGGGCTGTCATCGAGGGGCTGGACTGTGCCTTCCTGGGCCCTCCCAACACAACAGCACCTGAGGAGCCCCGCCCTGGGGACCTGGGACACTGCACGGTGCCACAGGAGCTGGCCAGTGAAGACAAGTGCAGGGTGGCTGGTACCAGCGTGGCCCCCAGGCCCCCAGCTCTGCCCGGCCAGCTCATCCTGCTGGCGCTTGCCTGCCACACGTGGTATAATGAAAGGGGATGGGGCACCGTGGTGGCCACCTTTTGATGGTGTTTCAACTATAAAGTAGAGGCTACTTATTTATTTTCTTGAAATTTGTTTATGAACAATGGTTTCTGTGACAGGTGGATTTTATATGGAAATAAAGGGATTTTATCGTGTAGGAATAAACAACTTCATTCATGCGCAATACTCTGAAATGCTAACGTCAAAATTCAGTGCAAATGCTCACATTGGCAAGTTCAGGGCTGGGGCGTGTGCTGGTGATGTGGGGCTGGGAAGCATGTTCCCCTTTGTCCTCACCATTTCCCAACTGACCACAGCCAGGTGTGACCTCCCTGGGAGGGGCTGCCTTCCTCTGCCCAGCCCATACTGGGCATATTGTGAGTATCACTGAAATAGCAATAAATTGCAATAAAAAGGCCCAGTCCACCAGTATCACTGTGAAAACGTGGCACCTTCCCACAGCAGGCACAGGGGGATCTCTGCTGTTAGAATATGCAACGGTGTTGGAGGTGTGGGCAAGAACATCACCGCGCAAAACATTTTATCACTCAGCTGTTCCTCACAGCACTGAACCTCAGCTAACGTGGCTCTGCATTTACCCCTGCAAAGAGGTCACAGGGATGGTCTGTACAAGCTGTGTCTCCCTGCATGCTGCCAAGGAGCTCTGTCACAGCACAATTTCAGTGCAATACCCCCAGTCTGCCTCCTTCCAGCTGCTGTGAGAGACAGATCAGCCTTCTCTGTCCTCCCAAATGGAATTTTCCATTTGTGCAGGTATATTAAAAACCCTTATCCAATGTTTACTTGGTGCTCGCAGAAGGAAGCAATGGAATGTGTGCCAGACACACCACATTCGTCCCTGTCCTTAGAGGAATTATCCCAAGCTGATAAGAGGTAAGAGAGAAACAAACCCTTGTTTAGGGCTGAAAACACACAAACCAGCACAATTTGACACGGGAAACCTGCCATGGAGTGCAGAGCAGGACCAACCTTTGCTGTTACACCAGGGAAAGGACAAAGTGGGGCTTCACAACAAAACCACACATGATGCGTCCTTGTTGCATTTGTGATTAGGTTTGTGCAAAGTATTTAGCTGTCAATACAAATAAATTTTTGCTTACATTGTTTGTGCTGTTTCACGATCATCACTTTCCTCAGCCTCACATACTTTGAGAAGTAGTAGAAAAAAACTCCAGCTGATTTCTTGCTTTTGCATTCCTCTCCATCAAGCTGCAATAGGAAAAGGCAGAAGCAAAAAAGCAAGCGAAATTCACCTCAGCAAGTTCTAAAGTCCCTAAAAGATTAACTTTTTTCCATTGAATAATATAAATCAGTGAAAAATTTATATGGACAAGAACCTTGCCTTCTCTGAACGCTTTGAGAAAATATTCCTTCCACTTTTACACTACCATCTCACTAAACAATAACAATAGCACAACTAAATTGCTTCCTCTATACCATGATAAAAAACCATAGAAATATTCAACAAGTTATATACCGTATGCTCAGGTAGAACACGTGTCTACATTTTTAATCCACAAAAAATGAAACTTGCAAGGAATACAAGAAAAAGGCCAGAAAACACAGGCCCTGAGAAGGCAGTCTGGGCTTGCAAAGACAGATTAAGGGTAAGGAAAACATGCACCCACAAGGGAAGCAGCATGTCCAACTGTTTAAAAAAAAATCAGTATGAACAAAGCTGACACTGCTAAAAAATCCTGGGAAACAAAAAACACGTAACTGAAGAAGCAAAATGAAGTATAAATACTAACAAGTAATTTAATATTAAAGAGTAAAAATAATTGCAGGAAGAAGGAAATGTGCTAAAGGTTACATCTCCTGTTGAAAATTTTAGGGGTGTTTGACAAAACAAACTATTTGAAAACCTGCTTGTTAAGGAGCAAAAGCACTGGTTTTGTCCTGGTTGCTCTGCACTGGATGTTCTATGTGAGAGATCCGCCTTGCTTGGACTCCAAACTTTTCTTTCTTAAATCCAGCACAAGAAGATGGTTTCCCATTCTGTAATTGTCAAAGTACCCATTTCTCCCCCTTTAACCTGGTACCAGGAGGTAAAAGAGGCAAGACAGGATAGATGCACGTGGCCACTTCCAAAGTCCAAGAATTTTGACCTTAATTACAGCAACGCCCCCAGCCAGTGCCATAAATCACAGAACACTGTTTCAGTGGGATGGCTGTGACTCTGCTTATGGTATATCGCTCCATCTTGAGCAAAAACATGCGATTTCCTGTGGGAAGCTTTGTTAACATACTTTTCTTGTGAAAAAAATTGTACCAGTGGAAAGTTTCCAGCCAGCTCTGCACAAGGCTTCATGCAGGGAATCACTGGGGTGATTTGCTGACACTCCACACTCAGAGCAGGGAGCACTCCCAGCCGATGCCATAGCAGCCCATGCCCTCACCCCTGCAGCAGGCAGGGCTCCTGCTCAACTCCTCCCAGATGCCCCAGCCCCTCTGCAGCTCCCTGTCATATTCCTCCTTTTCAACTGGCCTTTTTTCATCTCCTACACACAGAAAAAGTAAGTCTTTCACTCAATTAGCCCTTGTACAAATGTTCGTCTCTGAAGCCCCCAAGGCACAACAGTACAGAAGCTGCTGCTTCAAACAAACTTTGCTTCTAAGGGACCTTTCCCTGCTGTGCTCCCAGCAGCAGCAACCCCTCAACACGCTCCAAAGGACCAGTACCTGGTATCAGATTTACATCTGCCCATTAAAGATGAAGAAAGATTATGTGTGGCACTGCAGCCCAGAAGCACCAGCTGCAGCCTGCCGTGCTGGTTCGATGCAAATAAGGAGAGAAGCGTGTATTTCAATGTTTTTATTTCAACTAATGTTTTGCCACCATATTACATCACTTTGAATAGCTTGGAATAGCAATATGATCTCAAAATATAGCAAACAGCTTGCCAAAGCAAGAGAATATTAAATCCTATGGATATAGCATCTTCCTTCTTTGGCGACAGTTTCCTTCCATTTATCTTCCATTTATGTAAAAATAATTTTATATGCCAGCACATTTGCTGTTTACTTTATTGAACTCTGCTGTTTATACCATTTGCCTCTTCCCTGCACAAAACCTCTCCACAATGTAGTATGGTTTTGTATCTAACAGCATTTTAAATAAAAAAGTTATAATTTTCATGCAGATTTTTGTAAAAATTATTTTCTAGGTGCACAGAACTGAACCAAGATGCATACAAAAATGCATTCACTTTCATTCTCAGGTGTAACCACACCATCAGCAAAATGATCATATGTTACTGCAAGAGGTCCAAGGATGGTGGTATTATCAAATATAGAATAACCTTAAAAAACAAACAAAGCAAAAAATCCCCTTTTTATAAGCAGCAAGAGAAAAAACTGCCATGCGTTATTTGTAAAGTAATCAAAATAGTTAGATGTACAAAAAAGCACCACATAGAAAGAATACCAGAGGAAGTATATCTTCCTAATTACACATTTCTCATTTAGCATTGTGAGCTGGCCTGCAGGTCCCAACTTGTACTGTAGCTTTACTTGCAAAATTAAGGATGTGGTCAAACCTAAAATATGCTTGGACTGTATAACAGAAATTAAAGTGGACTGCAGATAGAAATTAGATTTGTTTCCATTACAACTCATACCAACCACCTTATAGCCCTCAAGGGTAAAAAAACCACACGTCAAGTATCTGAGAAACAATGGAGTGAAAACAGCTCCAGAGCAATATTGCAAGATGCAGGTCTGCTATGAATGCATTTGTGTGAGCTCTTGATAAGTTAAACTTTCCTTTGGGAAAAGAGCATGTCTATTGGTTAAAACTCCTCCCCCTGAGAATTTTGATAAATTTGTCTTGCAAAGCAAAACAAAGTCCTTTGAACTTCAACAGTTCCAAGGCCAACAGCATTTCAATGTGGTCACAGCCGATCTGCTACTCATGCACCCAGGGTGGCAGGTTGGGTTTCTGTTGCATTTTGGGGTTTTTTTCCTTTACATGGATCATCCCTTTTATACTCGCTTCATTCCTCTCCCCATCAAGCAGGCAAACACGGTCATGACCATCTTTGGCTTCACCTCCACAAGATCTTCTGGAAGAGCATAGACTCTGGCACCAATTCTTCTTGCCATGGACACAGCATACCTATTCACCATGGAAAGATGAGGTGGTCAGCACCGAGACTGCTACCAGTAAATGACGAGTCAAACCCTGCCCCATCCAACACAATTTCACCTATTCTCTATTAAGATTCCAGATGTGGAACAGTTTGATCACACCACATCCTTTTGTTTTACAAGTTTTTCTCATTTTTTTCTGTTTTCCTTTTCCACAGTAAAGTGTTTTTAATGTGCAAATTGACCTTTGAATGTCAAGTCCACTTTACCGACAGATAAAAAAGAATCTTAATTAATATTTGTTATAGCTAATAGCATATATAATGATGGATTAATTATGTAACATTTCCTCTTCTCTTTGCTCCTTATGAATAACAAAGTGAGACCATTATCTGCCAGAAATTTTGCTGTCATTCTGCCACTGCAGAACAGTCATGGAACACACATTTCAAAGGCATGTTTTAATAGGCATACTTTAAACTTGACAATCTATGATGATTCAACAAGACATAAGACATACAAAGATTCCATTTCAAAACTGTGAGCCACCAGCTGAACACTTCGAATGCCTGAACAAAGGTGAGAAATAGAGTATTACTGGTAAGAACTGCCAGAGCTGTTCTGCATTTCTCTCAGCAAGCCAGAGTTCAGCCAACTGCTCCCTCCAGCGTCACAGGCAAGGACAGCAACTCTATTTCAGAAAGTGCTGCTTGTGTAAAAAGTACTGTGCTAAAAGAGACAGAAAACCACAGAAATAAACAGTGATCAAAATACCTGCAACTTGAGGCCAACACATTGAATGTGCACCCTTCCAATGCAAAACAGCTTTTGAGAGAGAAAACTTACTTAGCATTATTTTGCTTGTCATCTTCCGATAGGTGACCAGTCTTTACTAGGTCATAGTTGATACAACCAGGCTGGATGGCATCGATTAAATCCACAACTGCCAAGCTCGTGCTGATAGTCTTGTCCTAGAGAATACAGGGACAGAGAAGTAAACATGAGTGTCCAATCCTTAAAGCATAATTCTCACCTCAATTCAGCTGCTCTGCGACCAAAGAAGTGCAACCAAAGAAGTTTTAAACAAGCCTTTTCAAAGCAGCCGTTAAGTGACTATTCCCAGGTGGAAAACCAAACTGCTGCCTCACCTTTGGTGATAGTACAATACTATTACTCCAATTTACTGCAAGTGCTCTGAAAATGCAAAGAAGTTATCATTGAGCAGGCAGCAGCTCTGCTCTGCTGAGCACAGCCCAAGTCACAATGCTCACCTCTGAATGCACACTAGCTCCAGCCCTTTTGCCTGCCAGCACGTCAGCTCCCGTCTCTGCCCCAGATCCTGACCAGTCCCTCTCCTCTGACATTATTCCCCACTATGGGCAGTCCTAAACAGTCTTCTATCTTGTAGCTTGGAGCCACTCTGTTCCCAGCACAGACTGAATCCTGTCCTGTTTTTAAAAACCTGCTATTCCTTCAGCTGAGGAAAAAAATTTTGGGTACTTGTCTCCTTCTGTAGGCAAGAATGGAACCTGCACCTTGAAGTTCTGGATGGAGGTGGACTTGCCAGCTTCTTTCAGGGTCTGGTTTACCCAGCTGACTATAATATCATCGTTGGCTTTCTGACCATCACCCAAGTCCTCGAGGACATTCAGTGTGTACCTGGGAACCAGCAGAGAGAACAAGATTAGGCACAGAGCCAGGACAGAGCCATGCAGCCAGGATGCAACATGAGCCATGGCAGCTTGGAAAGTCTTTACATAGTCTCAGCTCTGGGCTTGATGGGTTTTTTTAAATTCCTTCAGCAAAAAGAAAGAACCATGCATCTTATCTGAAGTGTGATTCCTGTTAAAGCATTTAGTCTTTCTAGCATTTCATGTCCTTTAATAGGAGCTCACAAAATTGCCTGGGCTCAGGACACTTATTAAACTGTTTGATCACTGAGCATTTGCTCCAATGGGGGTAACACATTACCTACAAGGTGTGGATTACCTCAGGAATTGGTATTCAGACCTCTAATGTCAAATTAGGAGCTACCATGCATCTGTTTTCCAGACATATATTTGCATAATCTTACAATTCTTCAGAACTAGGTAACAGGAAGATCAACTTTATCTGTTATTAAATTTCCTCTTCCCCCCATTCCAATGCAAAAGAGGGCTATAAAGCAGGCCCAGAACGTTTCCTTCTCTATTAAAATTCAGAACATAAAAGTTGTGTAATGTTCCTGCTCAAGGTTTCTGCCTGTGGATCAGACTTGAGCAGGTGAGAGAGAGATGATCTTGTCACAGGATGATCACAGGCCCACCAACAGGCTGTCCAGAGGTGTGTCTGTTCCAGCCTCTCATGTGCAGCTCTATCACAGTTTCGTCCAGGTGTGCCTCAGACACCCCTCAAAGGACAGAGATTTTACAATCATTCTGGGTGACCTGTTCCAAGTGCTGCAACGCTCTCATGGAAGAAACTTCCCAAATTCTGTACTCCATTCACAAGTTTCACATGTTTGAGAGGAGTCCTACCTTCTCATCAACTGCCAGACCAAGGCCAGTGTCAGCGTTGGGTTTCCATCATTCAGATCTTGCCCTCCGATGCCAACCAGGGAGAATTTAGCTGGATGCTTTCCCAGGTCTACAGCATAGTTACAGTTTTCCAGCTAAACAGGACAAGAGTTTAAACAGTAAAATCACTCACAAACACACTCACTTGACTGGAAGCCTCGAACAGGAATTTTTAGTGTCCATGGTTTTCTTTAAAGTCTTTTGACATGTTTACCTTTTTCATATTTGCTCCAAGTTTAGGGTACGGAGGCTTGTTAACCTTATTCCAGTCAACAGGAACTTTGATCTTTTCATATAACTGTAGTATTACCAGTGCATCTTGGAGATCACTAAAGTGGAAAACATGGATTAAATCTAATGTTTCGAGATTTGAGTGCACTCTGTCGCATCATGAATAATTATTGTTCTTTACAGGTTGTTGCAATTTCAACAACAACTCTAAAAAGAAAAAAAAGAAAAGGGTGGGTCTTCCAAGAGCCTAAAGCTTACCCGTAGAGGTGATTTACATGGGGGCTCACACCAAGGGAGTTCATCCAGTTGCGGAAGGTCCGTTCCTCACGCGTCTCTCCTACGTGACAGAAGACAGATTCACTGCAAATTCTACAAGTTCAAAGCTGAGCAGAGATTTCCACCTTGCAAGGCAGGGAGCTTTGAGCAGTAGAGCTCACCAGGATGTTTTAAGCAGAGAAAGAGTATTTTTTTTCCTAATCTAATTTTTTTCAGAGGAAGAGGGTGACCCTGCTGTCTAATCTTGGATATAATTTTGATTTTCTCAGGCCTCAGAAGAGCCTTTTGCATTTTCTGCAAGAAAAAGGAGCAGGAAGGTCTTTCACATAGGTGTTAGCTAACTGCTGTCACAGTCCAGTCCCAGTTGTGCCAACAATCAGCACTCCCATTAACATCTCACTGCATTTCTGAGGTTTTCTTGCCCATCACAGGAAATGGCAAAACCAAATTCCCTGGCATAGTGAATGACGGGCTGCTGGCAGTGTGCCTACAGGTTCAGGCTCCACAACAAGGTCAGGGCAGCTGAACAGGCTGCCAAGTGCCCTTCTCATCTGCCCCAAATGAGTAAACAACCACTGCAGCACTGAAGCCTTAAATCATAGGTGTTACTCCAATGGAGATACCTCTACAGGGCACAGCCTCCAGTGACACAACTGTTTACTTTAGACAGTCCCCTCCTGCTAATTTTGTGACTGATACGGCCATCACCTTCCAAAAGGGTCCAGTCGATGTCCTGGTTTTCAGGCTTGGTAAGTGCTGGGTACTTGTTGAACAGGTTGGCAACGAAGGCCAGGTTCAGTTTGGGGTTGCCACTGACCACATCAGCTGGTGTGACGAACTGCCGGCAGCCGAGTCGATCCGCCTGCTGCAGCATGTACTCTGCCCTCCGCAAGTCATCCTTTTCCTGCCAGGGATGCAATGGACAAGAGCTGTCATGGAACAGACTGGGATACAAAGCAGATGGGAAGCTCCTGACCACTATCACAAGCAGTGTCACAAGTCTATGTTTGGCATCAGTCACTAACTGAGCGAAGGGATGAGGCACACACACCAACCCCTGCTGCTGTCCGATTGTCATGCCTTGTCTTGCTATTTTTCTAAGCATGGTGCTTTCCAAGCTAACATGCTGTCAAATTTTAATGCTTTTGGAATTGGTTGTTCAAAATAAGTCAATATGCTGCCGAGCGGAGCAAGCCCACAAAGGATTTCTCAATCATCTCTGTTAATTGGAGGGTAGTGACCAGGCTGGCAGCAAGCACTCAACTGAGCACACACCTGAGGTGTGCACATGGACACTGACACTGTACACACTCTAGAAATTAAGATACTGGGTTACCCTGATGTCATGGGGCAATGATAGGATACAGGAAATTCATGATTCTACAGGATGAGGACACAACAGCCTGAATACTTACATTGAAACCCGACATGTTGATATCAATCTGAGGCTCTCCTTCTTTCTGCCCTTTGGGTGCAATTTGATTGAGGAGGTGGAAATAGGCTCTGGAATCCTGAAATGAATGAATAAGAAAATTCAGCTTTCCTGTACAGCAGTGAGTACACCATAACAATACATTTCAAGATCATTTTTAGCAAGTCACCATGCATAATTGGCTTATGTACCTTTACTGAATTGCCAAAATCTGTAAGCTTAAAAGAGAGCACAATGGTAGAAATCCAGGCAGCAGGAGAGAAAACAAAGGGAAAAGGTTAGAAATATTTAAGATGACAAGTATGTGGTTTGACTGTTTGAAAGCTGCCTTTGCTACTGTTGTCACAGCCACCTCTGCAGTGGCTAGAGGAGGCAATGACCCCATGCTGCTCACACTCACGCCCCCCAGATGCCCCAAGGCAGCCCTAACCTCTAAACAAGGCAGCCATTCCTACTGCCACAGCAGTGATGAAAATGGCTCAGTGAAGACCAGTTCCAAGCAAAAAGCTGATTATAAGCTGTCTGAATGTTTGCTTATGTGCCTGCGCATTAGCTAGAACAGCTGAGAAGAGAGAGGCCTTGGATGGTCACAAATCAGGAGGAACCAATAGCTATAGTGATTATTTATCAACTACATGTCCTTTTAGTCCTCAGCACTAAGGAAGACCTCAGCATATCATGGCAGCCTAGGGGATGCACCAGAGAAGCCAACAGCTATCAGTAAAATTTGAAATAAGAGAGACTATACACACACAGGTCAGAAATATGCTGCCCTTACATCTCAATCATCAATTTTTTTCTATCTCAATTTTTTCTCCTCCTTGAAACTGCTGGTCATGTGAATAAGCTCCACAAAACTGCTGAGCCCAGTGTCCAGATGCCCCACACTGACCCAAAGTTACCATCCTCTCCACTTCTCACCAGTGCCCCCACTCACATGTGAAAAGTAGCTTTAAGAGTCCCCACTCTCACTCCTACTAAACACAGTGTGAAGAGTAAGAAATCTTATCTTCCCTCCTCTCTCAGCCCATCACATTTTAGATGAAATGCCAAGAGTATGTGGAAGTCTCACTCTGCACTAAAGCATTTTCCCCCATTATCTTTGCCAAAACATGGATTAAGGACATTTGAAAACATTTAAGTGATACCACTTTCAGAGTTGACTAAAAGAACAGCAGCACTGAGGAAACAGACTTTTCAACATGGGGCTCATCTTCATGGCAAGAAAGAACAGCTCTGCAGAACCTCAAATATTGTACCCAAACACCCCCCTGGAAAGACCATTCAGTAAATTAGGGTTAAGAAAGGTCCTGTCTGAGGATGACTGGCCTCATTTACGCAGGCAAACACATCCCTGTTCAGCTCCCACCCTTTTCCCAGGCATTGCAAATCAGGAGAGCTTTGGTACCTTGATATCTGAGCTGAAGTTACTGATTTTGTGCCAGCCTGCGTTTTCCAGGTGGAAGTTGGCCCATCTTAGGAGCAGCTCTTCTGGGGATAGTTTCATAAGGTCCTCCAGATTTTCACCATCACGAAGTAAGGCAGCCAGTGCTACAAGGAAAATGATTGTGAGGGAAGAGTCAAACCTGCATGCCAGAATTCAAGCTGCAGCAAGATTTCAGAGGGGTACAATACCAACTACTGATTATGTCAGAACATTTCCGGTATTAGTAGTTTTCCTGAGTTAGTTGTTACATAAAGAGGAGTATAAATGATCTAGAAAAAGATGTATAAAAAATGTATTTTCCCTTTTGTTGTATGACAAAATTCTCTGGACTTTATGTGCAGTCCTTTAAGTTGATGACAGGAAGCTAAATGGAAATGCACTTCTATCTCAATGAAAAATGCTTCCAAGCAGCTTCATAAGTACCATTAAAAAAAACCCAGAGGAGCCAAGATAAGCACCCTTTCAGCTGGCCAGTGTTTCCTTTGCCATGAATTTTCAATCTAAGCCAAACAATGGCAACACTTCATGATGAGGAAGCTTAAATAAAAGACACTGAGGCCCCTCCGTCCATCTGGATGCTCTGATAGCACATGCAGGAATATCATAGCTCTTCAGATCATTTGAAAAGTTTAAATTTTGGAAGCTATCACACAGGACCAAGTGAGCACAGAGAGAGATCTGCAGCATCAGTCTCTCACCACCAAGGACAAAGCAAAAGCTCGAGCTGCACCACTGACAGTAGCAAGGAGGATTTTAGAACCAAATAACTACCACAGAACTGAAGCCTCACTTTTAATTTTTTTTTTTTTGAGAAAGATATGCAGTTGTCTTTAATCCTAAAAGGATCCAAGCAGCTTTTGCCACATCCCAACACCATTAAGAACCTGCTGCTGGAGCAGGCTAGGGCATCACCAAGCAATGTGCTCATTTACTGCCAGGCTTAAGCCAAGCTGCATCTTGACTTACTGGTGTTCAGACAGCTCTCCATGGCCGATACACATCACCAGGATGGCACAAGCCTCCTGCATGAACCTGCTGCACAGCTTCAAACAGTCTGGAGAACGTTCAGATGGGCACATGCTCTAAAGGTCCTTCCTCCAGCAGAGAGGTGGGAGAGAGGAGGCAGTGGCAGGGCTGGAGCTGACAGCACAAGCAATGCTGTGTTCATGCTCTAGAAGTAATCACTTAGAATTTGATTTACCTTCATTTCTGCTGAGCTCGATGTCAGCGAACAAGCCGATCTTAATGATCTGCCAGAGGAGCCCAAGGACCAGGTGGGGTTTCCCTTCCCTCAAGTCCTCTGCGCCAATATTGACAACATGACAGCCGATGGCGGATGCAGAATTCAAGGCCAGGTTCAGGTTCTCCTGCAAACAGCAAAGCCCAGTCAGATATAGTCCAGGGAGATGCTGCTTTCCCTTTCATCCAGCACCAGCAGAGTGGAGGTTTCCCCTTTTTCCTTGCTACGACAGCAGCTGCTCAGAGGAAACACTCTCAGCCACTCTCCAGCTGAAGTTTTAAAGGAGCTGTGGTGGCAGCAGGCTGAATCAATAAGAACTGAACTAGGCACCAGGGTTTAATTTCAGCCTCTGGTATCTAGTTTCAGCCTCTGAGTTAGCTGCATCTAGTGGCATCAACAAGAATAAGGCTTGAGAACTGCTCATTTACACACACACAGCCAGAGACATCCTCACAGAAACAACGTGCCCTAGTATGAAATGATTCATAGCCAACAGAAATAACCACATTGTTTAAAAAAGACACTGCTGCACATAATCACCACAGCAGTATCACATGTGCACAACATTTCACCCACTTCACCCATTTTGTCATTAATTCAGCATTTTTGAACCATGCCTACAGAACTGTCAATTATGCATGGTACAAAACTGCATTTAATAATTAAACAGAAGCTGTAAAACTTACTGCTTTCCAACATTCCACAATAATGCCTTGAGCCACCATACTACATTCATTAATTCTATCTTAATATGAATTTCAGAAAATAAAATACAGAAATGCTTTATACCTGAATTATGAATGGTGTGAGTTTCTTCTTATTAATTGCTCTTTCATCAATTGTATCAGGAACAGAAAGATTGATCATTTTGCTGTTAGGAAGAAAACCAATGATACTTGAACAACAGTTAGTATTTAATCCAAACAAAACTGAATGCACTGTGACAATATTCACCGCAGCACATTTCCTTAAGCCTGCCTGTTTTTGTGTATGTTTTTTTTTCATAAAAATCAAGATTGCACAAATCAGAAGTTAATATTTACATCATCAAGAATGTATTTGTAACTAATAGCTAAGCCTGAAACTTTAAACACGTTCCCAGCCACTACTGATCTCGACTACTGGAGCAAAAAGAGCACATCAATTATTCACAGTGCAGTCCCTGAACTAGTGAAGACTCATTGCTCTGCTGACATCCACTGCACATTCTAGTAAGACAACAAACTTCCTCCTATTGTAAAGGTTTACTACTGCTGGCAAGAAAACCTGCCCCAAAAAAGAACAAACACTGGGAGAGCTCAGTGGGGAGCATGTGAGCACAATGAATTTTTAATCAACACAAAATATGGCAAATGTAAACTTTATATTATGAACTACTTCCTACTCAGTTCAGTCTTTGCCTTAAGCCATGAATTACTTGAAACTTGGGAAATAAATAAACTAAAAAAATATGCATCACCAGCCAAAGTTAAAAAATAAAAGAAATTAAAGAGAACAGGTAACTAATTTAAACTTATTTTGTGTATTGATGCCGAATTACTGAAATTCCAAGATGATCCATTTCTCCACTATATTAATTCACTTACAATAAATCAAATTAACCTAACCCATAAAGCTAACAACAAAAGCTTCATACAGAGAAGGTTGCTGGTACTTAGCAGCCCTGGATGCCTTCTGTTCTCAGCATGTAACATAATAAGTCAGCTAACTTACTTAGTGCTGTTATTAAAAAGAACAAGAACATTCCCAGAAAACCTATTTTTGGGTTAATGCATAATAAGGTCACTAACATTCCCACAGAGGACACTGTCTGCCTGAACATCCAAGAGAATGGGCTATTTATCACATGTGCCCCTCCTCAAGCCCAGCACCAGGCTGAGTTTGCACCAAGACAACTCCTGCTCCCACAAAGCACCTTCTGCCCCCTCAGCAAACTCAGTCTCAAACTCAAACAAAAGCACTGGATGAAAATATCAGCTGGCACCAAAGCTGAAGCATCACACAATGGCAATGAAAGCCTGAGAGACTGAGGCTCTTTTCATACGTGCACAACGTTATGCACACACACCAGTCACAAAACCAGCCTAGAATAGGATGAAAATTCCCCTAACTACAGTTTTGCAAAGTTATTTTGCTGATTTTCGACTTTTTTTTTTTTTTAAATTTTATTCAGAAGCCGTCATGACTTACCACAGCACTATCCCATCTCCCACAGCATTGAACAGGTCATCTGTATTTGGGTTCATTGGAATAACGTGCCTACAGTCGGGATCACTTTCCAGGGCTTTGTTTATCCAGTTTACAAAGGCATATTTCTCTTCCTCTAAGATAATAAATCATAAATTTAATACAGTTTTTTTCATAACAAAGATTTTCCCAAAAGAAGCAGATTACAACAGCCCAGGGAAATAACAGCCCTGTTATCCTTACCACACATTTTATTAGTCACACAAAGTTTAAGGAAAGAAGACTCTCACTTGGAACTAGCAGAATATTCCTGTTATTTACTTGTTATTTAACAACTTTATCATACTCAAGTGTGACAAAAGAACTTCATCAGCAAACACAGTTAACAAAGCAAATCAGAAAGAATACATTTAACTTATACACTGTTGAATTTGCAGCATACAAATTCTGTCCTGCTTTCACCCTGATGTGAGATTACTCAGCTCCCAGAGAAGCAGAGCACAGCACATGGCATGGTGGTAGAAATAGGCTGGTTTTGGCATAGTACCTCCAAAAACCCAAGAGAAGAAAGGGGAGCAGAGGGGTACCTGAGTAGGAGTGCTGGGTGCCCTCACTGGAGAGTTCTGAGGTACCCCCGATGGCACAGATTCCTTCCTTTCTGTTAATGGCTCTTCGGAATGTTTTAGCGATATCACTGCTTTTCACCTCTTGGAAAATCTACAATTTAAAGTGCTCTGTTAGACAAGAAAAATCCAACTTCATAAAACAAAAAGGACCACAGAAGGAACTATTTCTTCCCAGCTTTAAAGCAAACTTCACAGTAAAATCAGCAAATGTGAAGGGCCCAGCAAGGGTGTAGTGGTATTATCTGACATGGACAGGGTGCTGAGAGTCACCCCAATTTCTCAAACACACACTGCAAGTGCCTATTGAAACAGAAGCATTGGGCATGAAGTACCTTGCATATATTTACCTTTACAAGTAGATTTCAAGAGACCACAAGAAAAAGCCATGAAACCTTTGCAGTCTGAGCACAGGTAACACATGCAGCAGGCTCTGCAGGGCCAAACTTTAGAAAGCTGTGGTGCAATTTTAACCTTTCTGCGTAAGCCAGATGTTCGTGAGACTGTGACTTTAGTTCACACAAAAGACTTCGTCCACAACCCAAGAAACAACTCTCTTTAAGCATTTAACAGTCAAATCTGAAATAAAGTGTAACAGTGAGCACTCCAGGTAAAATTTCCTTTTCCTCAACAGCAGGCTTCAGCTAACTGGCAAAACACCCCCTTGCTGGAGGGCAGGAGAGATGCTTTAACACAGGAAGACTGCACATGCCATTTGCACAGGTTGGATGCTACTGTTAGTGGCCCCAAAGCCCTTCAGAACTGAGCAGCTATTAGAAAAAAACAGATTTAGTGTCTGGAAAGCCTACTGTAACTCCCTCAAAACTGAACTAAATTATTTTCAACCAAGCTGAAAACACACATGAAATGCGTATAGGGTCTCTGAACACTACCAAGAAAAAGACAATGAAGCAGCACTGTAAAGAAGGACAACGTGCTTCTGCTGAAAGGAGAGGACATCAGGCTGCAGAGGTGTCACTACAGGGCCAGGCTGCTGGCTTCACACCTTACCTTCCCCATTTCTTAAACACAGGGAAGGTGGCAAGTCAAGATGAAGATACAGTGCTGTTAAACCACCTCTGATGGCATGCAGAGGCTGATCAGGTAAAGATGACTGAAGATCTGAGAGCCCAAAAGTTGGGGGATTTCTGGTTGGTTGTCTTTAACCACAGGGATTATGTTTTAGATCTATTTATTTCAGAATTTCCTGGGTTAACTACTGGTGTTGTGTATCTTCTTGAGAATATGTGCTCTAATGCTGAGGTATCACAATCACTTGGTCCCAATGTAAAGTCACTTCATTTCATTCTTTGTACCACAAAATCCAGCAAAAATGCTCAGAGCAAGAGTTTAGTTTGTAAAAATCATGCAGCTAAGTATTGCTGCTAATCTACACCTCAGCCGCCCTAAGACATTTTGTCTTTACTCAATCATTGGTACCTTTCAAATGTGACAGAAGAGATTTATTTCTTCCTGCCTAGTGCAAAATTAAGAGTTATGGGCCAGCTCAAACCAACAGCTGAAACATGCACCCAGCATGCAAGTGTTTACAAATTGCAAACTCCAACTTACTAGTTGACTCCGAACTCAAAAAGTTCAGAGGGTCTGAAAACAATTAAGGAACAGAAAGCAAAGAAAAATTAAGAAATAGCAAGAAAACTAACTGACATGAAAACAGCTTCCTCAATGTACTGCGCATACTTTAATTATTCCTTCAGCATTCAGTCATCAGATCATCAAAAGGATGAAGAATGTACATCGAACCATTATCTCAGAAGTCTTTAATAGTTTTTTTAAGTTCTGGCCTATTTCTACTAAAAATGATTGATCCTCCAACTTGTCCTATCACCCTACTCTTGTTCTTCCCTTTCAAGGCAAGAGATTTGAATTTTCCTAGATCAGCATTTAACACAAATCCAACCGTGTTTTGAAATGCCCTTTCAGCTCTTTAGCAAATACTTGTACTCCCATTAAACAGAGAAAGGAAACTATACAGATACATGGGGAAAACAAGCATTCATCTGTGTGCCTGGAAAAACTGAATAGCTTCCAGTAAATACTGTAACCTTGGATCATTGCAAGGTTTTTTTTTTCCAGTAGTCACCTTATGTGGGAACAGTGGCCTCCAATGAAGCTACCATATAGGAAAACTACATGGATTCTTTTTGGTTAGTTGTTTGGTTGTTGTTCAAAAACCAACCAATATTTCTTCTCTGACCAAATCTAAAGGCTGTCAATAACAGCACAAAAGACTGATCATACACAGATACCTGTACAAAGAACTGATCTTTACATGCCCAGTCCTCCAAATAGATCAGTTTGTCAAAAGAAATCTAGGATGAGGGTAAGTGGTGGAGAAGTGAGGTTCAACCTCTTCTATAGTCTTCTTTAGCTTTGTCTAAAAGGTGCCTCCCAGGCTGCTGCAATTCAGAAATATCACTTACATAGACGAACTCTTCAAAACTGATCTTCCCATCTTTATTCTTATCGCCATCGATCATGAGCTTCTGGATGATCTCTCTCACTTTGTACCCAGGGAGAGGCAGGCTGGCCTCCTTGAACAGCTCATGCAACTCGTAGTCACAGATGAACCCATTGCTGTTGAGGTCTGAGGAAGAGAAGAGGCAGTAAAAGGTTTTAGAAATGTGCCTGTACCCGACAGAGCTGACCCCCAACAGAGGGGCAAAAAAGTGACCCCCTCAGGTCCAAAAAGTGACCCCCTGAGGTCCAAGAGCTTTATGGAAAGCAGCCTGCTCACTGGGGACCTGCTGAATCCAAGTAGGGCATGGGCACACAGCAGGATGGCTACACATCAAAAATATGAAGGAGAACATTGTTCAAAGGACACCTGTAGGAACCAAAGGCACACAGTAAATACAAACAGCACATCCTCAGAGAGTGTCCCAGCATAAGCCATGGGAACCCTCCAGCTCTGGAAAACAGCAGCTTTGAATTAGGTCTGACCACAATGACTCTGGGCACATGTGACAAGTCTGGTGTCAAAGTTTCACAACAGAGCATCTGTATTTTCATAAACAATCTCCAGAATGTCTCTTTTTATGGCTAAATACCACAGCCCCTTGCATGTTAAAAATAGATGGTAATGAAACACAGCACTTCTTATTTTCTGAACTAAAAACACCAAGTCAGCTCTGCAGTTTCATTTTTATCAGGTTGTCAATTAGGTTCTCCATTTAACAGTGACAGCAAATTGCAACGAGATATTTTATTGCTGCCCAAGAATGCTCTGCAAGGACATTTGCTTTTAACAGTCTATCACCAAGCCACAGCAGCACCGCATGTTTAGTGTCACCTACCAGACTGAGGAAGAAAACAAGAATCTAGTGTGACACTGGAGCCTTGCACATAACAGATCCCAATCTCTTTGGGGACATCATCACAACTACTGACCACACATGGCAAATCCAGCAGCTCCAGACTTTATTCAGGCAGTGAGGTTTTCCTGCCACTTTGGACAGGCAGGGGTTGGGTGCCTCCTTCCCCAAGCTAACCAGGATGAGCAGAGTGTTGCTCACAGCACAGCAGGCACCCAGCTTTCTCCACAAGGAGACAGCACTTTCGAAGCAGTTGTACAGCCCAGATTCACATCTCAAGACATAAGCATGACCCTCCAGCCCCATCTTTGGAGAGGCAGGGATTCAGGGCGTTATTGTGCTGTTACTGGCTCAGTAATAGGAAGCTAAAATTCTTTTGCTGTGGGCAAGTGCTACAGACAGCCCAAGGAAGTTAATTTCGTGCCTGAAGAGCTGCACCAGCACCAGAATTTGGTTTTCTTCAAGAGGGAATCTCACCACAGCCGTTGGAGTTAGTATTTCTACTTAAAGGGAGATACTTTCAAGAAAAAAGAAAATAATTAGGATAGCTCTAAGGTCCAGGGATATATTTTTTTAACCAAATTGTGGGGGTCAATTTGCTTTTAATGAGTATTCTGTGGTTTTTAGGTTTTGCTTCACAGCAGTGTTCCAGCAAGCAGCATGATTGTACCACCCCTCCAACCATCCCCATTTTCCAGATCCATATGGGAACATGATATTTTAAAATTGTTTTTATCAGTTAGTAAGAAAGTGAAACTTTGCTCAGTGGCAAATATATGAAGCAACCAGAGCAACTCTGCACTCCCTCCTACATCCCAGTCTCTGTGTCTCAGACTAAGAAAGAACGTCAGTTCCAGTGGATTAATAAATACATTAAACTACTTCATGAAAAGTCAGTGTTTACAATAGTACTGAGGAAATAGAAGTGGTTTCAGGCAATGATTAATGATACCAATAGGCTGCTGTCTGGCCCTCAGTTTTAGAATTTTATTCTGAAATAATACAAGCTTACAAAGGCAAGATATATTAACAGTCCAGCCTGAGATGTCATGAGCAAACTATTTCCCCTCTAGATAAATCACAGCTTCTTCTATTACAGTGTTTTTATTACTGAATCTAACTTTACAATATGCATCTTTTCCCCTCCTTACAGCCAGTGAGGAAAGTAAGTCAAGAAGGGATGTCCTAATCTTCAGGGCCTGTGAACCTAAAACAAAACTTTGTTCTCACCCTCAGCCTGCAGCCAACTCCCTTGCTTTTTGCCTGTGCCTGACTGAACCAACCACAATCCCTCAGCATGCTGCCAAATTAAACAGGTAAATCCAAAAACATCTGTTCATCACTTCTTCCTATCAATCCATCACCTAAGTTATACATCTATCCAAATGTCAAAGTAGATGTAAGCAGCAGGCAAAGGTCAGAAAAGAAAGACTTAAAAATATACATTGTATCCTTGACAGGATCCAGTTTTGATTTAGAACTGGTAAAGGTTTTCCTATTGATGTGTCTAGGTTAAGCATGCAGACGTGTTTCTGATTCAGGCTTGCATGTGCTACGTCTTAGCCCATTCAGACGTGAAAGGGATAAAGCCTTATATGGCATTTCATCAGTCAGAAGCCTTTTAGGTGAGACATCAGAAAACTGAGCTCCAAAGTCTGCAACTCCAGTAAGGCACACATGGATAAAGGGATGCTGAAACATATTTAGAGATTGGTTCTATATAGGAAGCCCTGCAGAGCAGATATGAGGAATGTACTCAAAGCTGGGTCAACATCTGCCCAGTTCGAAGGTTTCATTCACTCCTGCAATCATCATCTTGCTAAAGATTCATCTTTGCTCACCAAAAAAAAAAAAAAAAAAAAAATTTGAAAATAGGAGCTCTGCCACATGAAAAGCTATCTGAAATGGACACTCATATGGGGGCATGGCACAAAGAAAGATTGTGCTTATCGAGAAAGGCTGCACAGGGCTCAGACAAAGAGCACAAAATCAAGTGTGAAGGACACACTTTAACTCACTCAAAACTTTTGATTCTCACGACTCAGGATCTAAGCTCTTGTAACTTTTAACAATATCCCAAACACCCACTTAAAAAGAGTTACTCTTCCATAGTATTCTGGGGAAAAAATATTAATCACGCATTTACTTCGGAGTAAAAGGGCATCTATGTGCCAGACACTCGGGAGTGGGAACTACAAGTAAATCAGATGTGTTAGTTTAACTGTAAGACCACACAGCAAGTTACTGGTTTTGCACTGAAGATGCTCTCATTTCAAATTTTAGCTTCTTGGCCATAGAAGAGCAGACTTGAGTATTAAAGCCTTCTGGTTTTACCATAAAGTGGTGCTGGCTTGTGGTTCTGGCTTGGTAGCAGAGTGATTGACTGTGAGATGGAAAATGGACCTGGTCTTAACATGTCAACAAGCCTGACATAACAAATAGGCCAGAGACACCTATCCCACAGGGCAGCAGCTACCCTTCCTACTGTCTCTGTTTCCCTTCTGGCATGTACAAAGAAGCAGCATAAAAAAAATTNNNNCCCAAACAAACAAACAAACACACAAAAAACACCCAAAAAAACCCCCACCAACATTCCACCTTTGCAGTACCAGCCAGTTCCACAATTACTTCCAGCATCACTGAGGCCCACCATACGGTGGTGCCTTGCTCGCTATCCTGCAACAGGCCATGACTTCAGACAGAACTCTGACAATATCTGAGATAGTATTCAACAGCTGAAGAAGCTGTCAAAATAGAAACTATCCCAAATGAAACCGTTCGGCGGCCTGCCCAGAATTACTAATAGAAGAAAGCAAAATTGTTTTAACAGACAAGCTACAGCCTGGATTCATTATAGTCTGCCTGATGGAAAGGAAACTACAGCACATCTGAAGTTTCCTATTTCTACTGAAAGATGCATGCACGCCAGCATGCTAAACCTGGGAAAGGTCACAGCAGCAACGCACGGCACCGGCCTCTGGCATATGCAGGTGGCGCAGCAAAGCCGCAATGAATCCCAAAAGCTGCTTCAAGCTCTGGCTCAGCTTCCTCCCGAGGACAAGTACTTAAAATAGCTTAAATAACAGGATGCAAGAGGGGAAAGTAACCCACACGTTTCCTTTTAAGGACATATGCTCACCAGGACACACTAGCAGGATCACAGATCCCTATTTGCCCTAAGCGAATGTTCAGAGCATTGTTTTACCACCTTGCAGGGCTGAACACAGTGTTCAGCTGAGTTATGATTTTTGAGTACTTCATGTTTCCAGAAAAGATGCTTATCGCTGCTTATCTTAGAAGGAGGGAGAATGAAGGCAAATAAACTGTTCTGCCACAACTCCCTCTGAAGTGCCCCTGTTTGACCAAGTACACAAAAAACCGGCACCTGCTCCACAGAAAACAATTCAGAGATCCAATGAGATCTGGAGCAACCTGCTCTTCTGCCACTAACCTGTGGGTCACTCAAAGCCTAGACACTTCCAATGCCCTGCTGTTTTCAAGCATTACAAAGCTTTTTTACCCCCACTGCTCTTCACCACTCGGATCAGTTCCAAGACAAATAACTGCCTGTAGGATGGTGGGAGCTGCTTGTCTGTGCTAGAGCTGGCTTTAGTGATAACCTCAAACAGTGGTTTCTCACCTGTGGAATGTTTTAATAAGCAGTAGGATGTCTATGGGACTCATGCCTTTTGCTGACTCTCAGAGAACAGCACATCAGCTGCATGGGAGAGAGGAAATACCTTCAAGTGGCACAGAAGGCAAGTGGTGACAGAGCACACAGTAACACACCTCGCTACCTCAGATGTCTCAGTCTAGTCCAGCTGCAGACAGAAAAGCTGGACAAACACACACCTTTAAAGCCCCATCAACCTACCCATCCAGAGCAGCAACTTGCCCCAAGCAGGTCTCCAGGAAGCCCAACCAGCCATGCATTGGAGCAGGGCACATCTTGGTGAGCAGAAATCACCCTATGAAACATTTCCTCCTCCCCACATCTCCTTCATGATATCCTAGAAGCCAACCAGCTGAGTTTTGCTACAACCATACTTCTCAGCTGCATTCCAAGCCTTCCAGATAGCTGGGAGATAAAGAACAGGCTTTGTTTTACGTAGCAGTCTTAGTCCAACTTCTGTTCACATTCACTGAAGATGCTACTAGAAGTCCACAGTGAAAGCCAGTCACCAGTTCTATATCCCAGGGGTAAAAACAGCTCCTTCAGGGAAGAATAAAGAGAATGAGAGCATTAAAGACACTGTTGACAGGTCCGTCCCACATGCTTGTGGGTTCTACCATGCCTAAAGCAAACAAAACAAGGCAGTTGAAAAGAACTTGCAGATCCTATCTCATTTGTGGGTATGTCCAGGGTAATTAGCACATTTCTCATTAATATTAAGTTCTGACACTACCTTTATAATTCAAAACCAAACAGGGACCCACCTCCTGAGCAGGGTGAGCTGGCTTCCTACAACAAACCAGGATTTGACTTGCCTTTCCCCACATTTCCTAATCTTGATAATTTCCCCCACACTAATGACAAAAAGCCACCACGTTCCAGAGAGGTTAATAATTTTAAATGTATTGAAGGACAGAACAGGCTGCCTACACCACAACCTTATTGAGATCTCTACTAAGAGGCACATTAGACAAACTCTGTGCTTCCTCCCAAGCAACATCTCTCTCTGTGGCAGCTCACATCTACCTGCAGCAAAAGTCTTGAGAGGAGCAAGAGAGGAAACTCCTTAAAATGCAACTTGCTTCAAGTTCCGACAGGGGATACTGCTCCATGAGAATCAGTTCCTCTGAAATGCACATTTCTCTCTGCAGACTGGAAATTCTGAGCAAGTGAGAGTTTTCACAGCCACCCTACCCTAGAGGGTGGTAACTCCCCATACAGATAAGAGGCAACTACGATTTTGTATATATAACCAGTGCTCAGTGATGCCCATGTCCAGTTAGGAAAACAAAATGCTGGCTCTCACCACTTGTGTAACTTGATCCTGGCCAGTGCCAGTCCCGGGTGTGGTTCCCCAGCTGCATACACTGACCTCAGCCACCACGGCTGTGCTCCAGCGCCCATCCCACCCCTCCCTGCTGGTTCTCTGATCCTTCAGTAAGCCATATCACAAAACTAAACCAACAGAAAACAACTTTTTTTCCATTATGTCAGTGTTTTGCCCATTTCAGCTTCCTGAAGCAGCCTGCCAGAGACTACTGTGATGTCAGCACAGGGGGAAAGCTGAGAGGCAGGCAGAGCAGCCCCTGGAGGAGGCTGTGCAGCCCCTGGAGGAGGCTGTGCAGCCCCTGGAGGAGGCTGTGCAGCCCCTGGAGGAGGCTGTGCAGCCCCTGGAGCACAGCAGGCTGAGGGAGGTCAGCAGAGATGGAGCCACCAGAGGGCAATGGAGGTGTGCTAATCAGAAGGGATTGGTCTCAGTCTCTACAATATCCTGAAAAGAGGTTGTAGTCAGGTGGAGTTCCGTCTCTGGCTCCAGGGCAGCAACTGCCAGAACAAGAGGACACAGTCTTCAGCTGCACCAAGGGAAATAGAATTTGGATGTTAAGAAAATATTTTACATGGAAAGAATAATAAAGTACTGGAATGGCCTGCCCAGGGAGATGGTAGAGTTTCCATCTCTGGATGTGTTTAAAAAGAGACTGGATATGGCACTTGGTGCCATGGTTTAGTTGAGGTGTTAGGGCATGGGCTGGACTTGATGATCTTGGAGGTTTCTTCCAACGGAGTCATTCTGCGATTCTGTAATCACCACAAGTTGCTCTATGATGGCCAGGTAAATAAATTAAGTTTTCCTTACAAGCTCCAAAATGCACCTGCACAAGCCAGAAACGCAGCACCGACACTGACCATGCACGTGTTTCAGCCAATCTGCCAAACCAACACCACCAGAACCAAGCACTGTGCAAGCCCTGAAGTGCTGCCAAGGCCAGAGCAATGCAATACCTGTTTGGATATTTCTTCTGCCATCAGGAAGCAACAAAGCCCACCCTGGAGCAAGAGCACAAGGCTGTCTGCCAATGCTCCTTGATAGCCAGACTGCCTGCATCCCTGCTTTTGAGCTCCTTGGCCAAAGTGACAAGCCAGAAGCAATAAAGCTGCCAAGTAACTCCTTGGCATAGAGACAATCACAAGAGCAGCAGAATGCCCACATCCTGCTGGCACTGCTGCTCATTACAGGGGTGGGATAAATCCAATTCAAATGTGCAGCAGTCAGGAGCCAGGTGACCTCCTTGGTGTGACTTACCGACTTTAGCGAAAGCCTCCTTGAGTTCCTCCAGCTCATCTTTGGAGATTTGCATGGTGTTGGCCATCTCATGAATTTAGGGAGTACCTAAAGAGAGAAAGAGAACACAGTGTGAAACCAGGCTGCATTCAGTCAACACGCAGTTTCAAACAGCAGCATAGCAACAATCAGTACCAGTGTCACCATAGTCCCCAGAATGTTTATCTTTCCACTAAGAAAACAGATGTGTCAAACTCAGAGATGGGAAATACACTCTTTAACAAGTCAAAAAGCCCATTAGCCTTGTTAACATTTAGCTCTGTATATTATTTTATGACTATGCTGTTCTGCACATGTTAAGCTACCTGCTGTCAGTATATTCTTAGGTCAGAACTCACATCTCCAGAGATTTTCCACAACTTTGAACAAAATCAGAATCCAAACTTAAACTATTAATGGAGAGCACACAGCTACCAAACCCAAATAAAAGATTCTGAATAGTTTGTGATGAGGGTATTTTGGCACAAAGTAATGTATTTGGTACTGTTTGCTATAAGGAAATAGCTTGCTTTTCTGCAAGAAAAAAGCTGTTTGAATCAACAGATGCTTGTTTTCCCAGAGTCAGACTCCCAAAAAACTGCAAGGAACAGGCTGTTTGCATGGCCACTGTCTCCCTGAATGGCAGAAGCACCATGAGCAAGCACAGAACAGCAGGCATGAGAAACAGTGAAACCCCGAGTTCGCAGAAACTCCACTTGGATCAGATCTGCTTGGTGCTTAAGAACAGAGAGGATGAAGCACAGAGTTCCTCCACCCATATGCCATCATCCTCCTTTCCAAGCACTGATTAGGTGCCACCCAGCCAGCTGGACAGGAGGTATCACCACAGGGATGGGAGAAAGTCAGACACCTCCATACATCCCCATCCCAGACATTTGTGACAGGGCATCATGTGCCCTGATGACACTCTGGCTGAGAAGACCATGAGAGAGCAGTGATTGATGCAACAAGGGACAGAAACACAGGCACTGATAAGCACATTCTAACACCACTGCTAGCTGTAGCTCAGGGTCTGTAGTGGGGATTTAGGTAGGCTTGGTGCCTTCAAATGAGATTTGCATCACAAGATTTTCCAGCTTACACATTGTTCACTACAATCCTGAAGCTGAGAAATAAAAAGTTCCTCCTCTGCCTGTGGGAACAGACACAGCTGCCTCCTCCTTTGTAAGCAAACAGATGAGGGGTGGATTGAGGTTTACAGACTGTCAGAAGGCAGGATCCTGAACAGGCTGGCTCTGGCTCAAGGCTCAAGCAACAAGAGACTCAGTTTAACAAATGCCTGTGCTCTGATTAGCAAGCCTGTTTTGTCTGAGAGTCCCAGCTGCCTTCACAAGCACTTGTTAACTTAAGAACACAAGTTTGCCTGTAGCTGTAAATATACATTTTCTGTAACACTTCACTCAGTCTGGAAAGAATGAAGTTGTTAGAGATGGGCAGGTGTGGCAGCCTGGGAAAGCAGCTCAGACAGGGTGCTCGCAGCAGAGAAAGTCAACAAGTTGCATCACTGTAGACATTTGAAGGAAAGCATTGCAGACCCCATCTCCCATCATTAGCAGGCACAACAAGATGTTGAAGAGTCAATAAAAGCCCCAAAAGCAAGACAACAAACTTTCTTGGGCTGAAGCTGAAAAAATGGGGCAAGGGGAGGAATCACAGCAAAGGTGCATCAGACTGACAGAGGTAAAAAATACTTTTTTATAAAAGTAATTTTTTTTACTGTTTCACAGATTTACAAGTTAGGCTAATTGACCAAAGCAATGCTACCATGCAGATCCTTGCAAGATGCAGGAATGCTGTGTGCAGCACTGACTGTCTTGCTTGATGTCCAGTCTGGGATCTATCTCCATTCCTGGAGCAGCCCCTTCCCTGTAGCACTCCCATGGGTGCCTCAAGCCAAGCCTCAGTGACACCAGAACCTGGCTATTTCCAGGGGATAAAGGAGTTGTTTAACAAGAAAATCAGCTCCGAGCAAGCTTGTTGCATGATACAGGAGATGGATTTCACAACTGGCAAAGACACTTGGGGAATGCTACCAAGAACAGAGCCAGATTTGGCTATGCAGGTAGGTGGCATGAGCTGCCAGGAAAGAGAGGCTGAGCTACAGACTGAAAATTCAGCCAAAGCTCCTCCACAAGTTCTGTCTTCTTCCTAATTCTCATTTGCACCGATTCATTTTCAAACCACGAGGATTTCCCTTAAAAAGGGATTTTGCAAAGCATCATTACCTAGCAACTTAATTGGAATTTAATTTACTGCTGACTATCTCTAACATCTTTAAAACCAAAAGAAGCAGCAAGCACTACCATAAGCTGAAAGCTTTTAAAAATGCTTCTCTGATTTACTTTATCAGGGAAATATGATTTGGATATGCCCTACTGTTATTTGTATGGGTCTTGAGTTAAAAAAAAAAATCCTTCCAGTCCCTAGATTGTTCAGCTTGGTCCATAAAAAAGGTTTCCCTCTCAGTTTTTATAATATCACTTCTTCCTTCTGTTTCTCTGTATGACAGGAAGGAGGGAGAATTCAAGCCAACAGAGAAAAAGCAGATACCTGACCTAGTCAGGGCTGTCAGTGAAGGGGAAAGGGTGTTATTAACAAAATAGTCTATGGAAAGGTTAGTGGGCCACAAAGTTACAAGCTCCCAAAGCAACTGCACAGAGCTTTTCTGCAATGAAGAGGTATTACACCATCATTAGGACACTGGGCTGGGGGCAGGGGAGCTTTTTCTTGTTGTGTGTGGGGGGTTTATGTTTGTTTGTTTTTAATAGCTGAGTCTAGGGCATTCAGAATCGTGTTTTTCATTCAGTTGCATTTTTAAACAAGAGGCTTTGTCTCATGGGACATAAAAGACCCTTTTATCCCACTGGCACAGGGATCACACAAGGGGTGCCTCACTCAAAGCCCTGTGGGGACACACCAAGCTGCTCATGCCTGACCATGTCACACTCACTCCTGCTGCTAGAAAGCCTCCACCAGGGTGTGGCAGGCAGAGACGAGCTCACATTTAAACACCATTTTAGAGGGAAGAAGAGAGAACAAGAGAAAAGTTTTAATCTGGTGGTTGACAGCCCACCAATCAATGCACAGATAAACAAAGTGTGCAAGGAAGCAATCATTGCTCCAGATCCCTCATCCTGCCTTCATCCCTCACCCCATCGAAGAAAATCAAGGGCAGCTCTGTTACACATGGATGCACAAAGGCACCTACCTACCTAGAAGAGCGTGGCTGGCAGACAGTGCAGCCTGTTCCGGTTCTCTGAAGACTACCTGTGATACAGATCAGAGCTGCTTTAAGTGCATGTCAGGTTTTGGAATATCAATTCTTTCCCTGAGACAGGCTGTATAAAGTTCCTGTGTGAACCTGAAATTTTACAGGTTCTAGACACACTGCAGTCACTGAACTGGGGTTAGTTTATTTGCAGAGCTGCAATAGGGGCAGGTCAAGGAAAGCTGTCCCAGCAGCTTGTGTTTTGACAGCTGTGAGCCACCTGGGGACAGGCCACTGCAGGGGCTGTCACTGGAGGGATGCCTCTGATGAGGTGCTCAGTACTTCCAGCACAAGTGCCAGAAGCTAACCAGGATATTTGGTGGATTAACTGCTCAGAAAACAACTTAAAAACATTCAAACACAGAGAGAAGTCTTCTCAAGACTCTTCCCCAAGAGAGGAAGCTCCGGAAGCTGCATCCTACACAGAGGTTTGGTAGAAAACTGATGAAGGGGGGGCTATTCAGACATTTTTACATCTAGAAAGTTGGCAGATTAATTCAAATTTGAAAGCACATGACAACCAAATATTTCCTGACAGCCACTTGAACACTTCCAACAGAAACAGAGATGGAATTTGCTGCTGATCCAAATGGAAGAATTTACTTTCTTAGCAGTTCTGTGTTACTCTGAAAACTGAGTGCTTCATCACTTCCAGGCCTGCCTTACTTTAATATCTCTAAATGACTCATTAACAATATCAGCTTGTTTACTCAAACAGGCCAATGCAGAGACATATTAAAGTGTCAACAAAAAGGTATTAGTATGTCCTATTTCCACTTGATTAAAAAAAAAAAAAAAAGAATCCAGCACAAGTGAGCTAGACCCAGTCTGGAGTAGTGACTCACCCAGTATGTATTCCCATTTCTGAGGAACCTGTGGTTTTGCTCCCTTTTCATGACAAAAGCTCCTGACGTTAGAAGGCAAGTCAGTTAGCATTGGCTAATTAAAAATACTCAAACCCCACATACCTGTGACCACTGACCCAGCACATACCTTTCGGAATAAGCAATGGGACAGCCAGGCACTCTGTCCCCTCACAACCCACAGCAAGAGCCCTTGGGCTTGGGCACTGAAGCAGCTGCCTGGCCAATTTGGAGGAAACCTGGTGATTCAGCTGACAGAGGATCCACCCTCCAGGCTTCCTGTGGCTCACCTAATCCTCCTTTTCCTCCCTGTTCTGCAGGCAGGGCTGGTCCTTGCGAAGAGCACTCCCCTCTTCAACCTCCCCAGCCCCTTCTGAAAGCAGCCAGCAGCAGCATTGTGACCATCCCAAAAGGGCTCTGCAAGCTCCAGAGCAGCCACAACAGTCCAGAGCAGCCACCCTCAGGACAGTGAGGGAAGAGTCACTGGCAAGAGATACAAGCAATATCCCTAAATAAGTTTTCTTTGCATCCCTTCCCAGGTGACTGGAAGCTGCAGAGGATGCTGCGGTCATCTCCTGACACTGCAGACACCCTCCTCCACAGGCCTGGAGCACAGGCCTCGGCTCATGGTACTTCTGGTAATGTTTGCAGGCAGGAGAGGGCACAGATACACTCACTCCCATCTCCATCATCAGCTCTGATGGCTGCTTTTACTGGTCCAGTCCAAGCAAAGCCTTTGGGGTTTTACAGACAACAGTCCCAAACAGCGACAGGAGGACATTATGTTACACAGATTTGGTCTGATGAATCCTCTGAGGTAAGCAGTTTCCAATGCTTTGGAGAGACAGGAAAGCTGAAGGATTGATGGCCTGTAAATGAAAACCTATCATAAAATCCATCCTCTCCTGCTCATAATCAGTTTGTGTGCTCATCAAATGCTCACCACAGTGTTTTGCTCATCCAATTCCTACAAGACAGCACCTGCATCTTGCACGTGGTTATTAGCAAACACCAAGCTGATGGAAGCACATAAACTTTTAATTGGCAATTACCTTCCAGACAGCCACTGGTCAGAGGTACTAGCTGAAACCAGACCTTCACCACACTTTGGTGGCAGCTGTCATTCTAGTAGAGCGGTGATGAGGAGATGCTACCCCATCCAGAGAGGCTCCACCATGATGATGTCTAACCCCTAACCCTCAGCATGATGATGCAGATTCTGAAATCAGTTTGATGTTGCTCTTTGCACAGTCATGGTTCTTGTGCTTACAAGCACTGTGGTGTCCCTATCCACTCAAGAAGCTGTTTCCCCTGCCTCAGGAAGAAAGGGGCACACAATGCTTTGAGCAGGCATTGCTTTGTGGTGCCAGATTTGGCTGAGTAGCTGCATCTCTCATCTGTGAATCTCCCTTTCAGTAAAATTTCCCCAGCCCCAAACACATCAAGCTCAACAACATGAATCTACAGCTTTGCTGTCAGATCTGCAATGCTTTAACTATTGAACCACTTTACTCTTAACACCTGCAAAACCATTACTCAAATCTAGCTTTATTTCACTCTTAATTCAGCTTTTCTTGGCCATGCAAAGCACCAAAAAACTCATCAGCCAAGACCAACTACATAAATTCAATTTTAATTCTGAATTACTTTAAGCTTGCCTGGCTATTTGAATTGACCACCTTATACCACCCAGTTCTCCACCTCCCTCAAGCTACGCTTTTACACACAGTACACCTTTTGACTGATCCATGCTGGCTCTGGAGCCCACCAGCTGCATCACAGGGAAAGGACACAGGACTGCAGATAGGGACTCCCACTGCACAGGCACCCTTCAGGTCAGTTCATCCCAATTCCATATTGAGATTACCTCCAGATGCTATTTCTGAAGCATCTCTAAAACAGAAGACCCATCAGCAGGTTTTGCTCTATTTTCTTTCAGGCTCCTAAAACTGTCATGCTGGGAGAAAAGCAAGTTCCCTGCTATGCTTATGTTCACCTGGGAGTGGACTGTGAAACTTTGCTCCAGTTGTTGCACAACTCACCACTGCTTCAGGGGAAAAATCTGCCAAATCCATCAGGAGCAGACACACATGTTGCTATTAGTCACTGCTCTTAGCTTGCCAGAAGTTCTTTCTGGATTTGGAGGCACGTCTCTATGGGGCATCCACCTCTGTACAAGTATGTTCCTCCAGCAAATTCACGTTAGAAGCTCAATTTCCTCTTGCTAGACCTGTATAGAGTGATGCCAGGTACTTCTTTGAACAGCACTTGGGCAGATGCCCAGCAGGGATCTGGGCTGCAGAGAGGTACAGCCACTCAAAGAGTATGGAAACAAATGCAGCAAATCACTATTCCTATGCCTTCTGCCCATACTTTAACCAGTACCCCAACATCCACTGACAGCCTGGACAACCTGATCCTTCCCCTTCCACATGCTGGTCAAAGTGTTTTCTCTCCCGTCATGACAGAACCGGATTCACTAGCTCCAATCATTTTAAATCCTTAGTAAAAGCAACTGCTGACCCATCAGCCAATTTGCCTGCCTTTGCCTTTGACAGCCCCGCACAGCCAAGGAAGCTCTTTGGGGTGTGGTCAGGCCTGGATAATTATCAGCATGATCAGAACCCTGAAACAGAACAGAACTGTAGCCAGCACCCAGCAAAAAAACCCAAAATCACCATCAAACTTGCTCACAGCATCAAATAGGAATCAGCCCCTTCATAAAAGCCCAGGAGAACAAGCAGCATCCAAAACATTGAAAGCTGGGGATATGAACAGAAATTCACAGAGATTTAAGTACACTAATTCCTCTGTCTCACAGATAGAGAAAACAGGCAGAGAGTAAGTAGCTGAGGATGCTTGGCCACGTGATACCAAATTGCCCAGAGGCTGGAGGGAAGCGCAAGTCAGAAGAACACAAACGTTTCCACTCCAGTTGCCCATGGCAAAGAAAAAAAAAAGCTTCCCCAGCCCTCAAATTTCCACCAACACATCCCTGTCTCCTGAGCCAGAGCTGCCTCTGATGCACATTAAGGGGTAAGATGTAATCCTGGAGCAGAGTGGATGGATGCTTGGTTACTGCATCTACCAGAAGAAGAAGGCTGAACAGAAACATAAAACTGCTTTGGGATGCAAATGGAAAGGAGAAGCACTAAAAGCTTTCTGCAGACCTTACACTCCTTGAAGGCTCCTGTCACGCAAGACCAGGGCCAAGTGGATTGGGTGGATGGTCACAGGAGACCAACTGTACTCACACACCCCCACCATGCTGCAGGCTCACAGCTACAGCCAAAAATCTATTACACAAATCTACAGAGTACTTATAATCTACAGGGCACAGTAGAAAACAGATCAAATACTGCTCAAGGCACCAATGAATCAATCCTTAAAAGCCTCTTCAACAAATACTCGTAGTAAGAGTTACATTTTGACACACCTCCAGTTTTAGTAGAGCAGCTACTCCAGGGTTAGAGAACATCTGAAATCATAACCCACTAGATTGGTTTAACTAACTTTTGAAATAGTTTGTTCATGTCAGTGGAAACAGAAGAGCAATATTCTCATTACCTAGCTAGTACAACATGGAACAAGTGATCCTTTCAAGATGCCTCAGAAAAGAAGAACTGAACACTCATCTACCTGGAACTTGCAAAAGCAAGTAACATTCAGAGATTACTTAAACGCAAGAAGATAAGAGAGGGGGGCTGAGGTCAAGTGTCAGTTAATGGACTGAAACTCAGAAGGCTTCATTTAAATTCCTGGCTCAGACACAGACAAGTCATGCAAGCCTCTCAGGAAATTCTTATGTTGATAGTAAGTCTTATTCTTGAGTAGTTCCCTAAAAAAAGAGCAGCATTAACACTTCCTTCTGCTTATTCTGTACCTTAACCATAAATGTCTTTAAGAAAGGACCCATCTCTTACCATCCATTGCAAAAACTCAGCATCTCTCATTTTATGAGGAGACTCTCAGAGCAATAGCATGAAAGACAGTGGGTTCCCTGCCAGCATAACCAAGAAGGAATGAGGGTCAAAAGACTGAATCAGTTCAAATTTTCTTCCCCAAAAGCAACTGAGACCTACTTGCTGAGACATGCAGGTTACCCTCAACATGCTTTATGCACTTGTCTCTTGGTTTGCTACTACTCAGCCCCAAAGGAGCCCAGTCCCTTACAAGGTGGGCTGCAGACCTGAGCCTGCAACCTGGTTCAGGAGCAGCTGGATAAAGCCCTGCAAAGCCCATGCAGCCCAGAACTCTCTCCATCCCCCCCAGTACCTCCAGCTCTGCTCTCAGGTACCGCCTTTAGCAGGCAAAGGGACTGATATCCAGTGTGCCAAGACAAAGCAAGAAGCATTACTCAGTCTGTTAAACGTCCCCCCCACCCAGGTGGGGGAATCAACCAGATCCCTAAATTAAATCACAGTACAGTCACTGCTTATTCAACACCAGCAAACAAGCTCCTGCAAGCCAAACATCCAGCATGACGGTGCTGATCCCTGGCAAACTGGACAATAGGGAGATATTAATTTTGGGAGGGTGGGTTCTGTACAACCTTTAGAAGGTACAGCTGTGGTATAGCAGTTTGCAAACTTTTATCTGTTGAAGGTAAACAGAACTGTCCGGAAACAGCACAGGCAAGGCTGAAATTCTGGCTGCCCAGATGATAAACATGTAAAAAAATGTGTCAATTAATGTTTTCTTAAACAAGAAACAAAGCACTAGAAACTACAAACAGTACCCTAAATGTTGTAATTATGTTTCCAAAGTGTCTTAAACCCCATTTCAGTAACAGATCTCCAACTAGAAAAAGCTTCTGAAAAAAGAAAAACCATTTTCTATCCTTCCCTTCTGCCTGTAATCTTGTTTAGTTTCCCTTGGGAAAAAGGGAAAGAAGTCAAATTAATTTGTTTCAGAACAAGAAAACAATATTAGGCTGCAATAAATCAGTGTCACTGCATAGCTGTCCTAGTGGCTTATGAAGTAGGAAAAATCTCGGTAAATTCACCACTTATTTACTGTAAAATAAATGGTGTAGATCCCATCTACTCTTTACAAAATCAGAAACATTAATTTTAAAAATTAACATGAAATGGCCAGAAGTGAAAGAAAGCTGCTGGCTGTGCCTCCCAGGAGGTTGCAACAACAGTGAAATCACATTTCGTCTAACTGCAGGGTGTTCCCGACGCTTCTCTATAATTTAACTTAATATGGGGAGGAGTGATAGGGAACCAAAGACAGCAGTCACCTGTTCAGGATCAGGCAAGCTCTTCAATTCTTCTTGAATTTTGGAGAAACATTAATAACCTCCACAAAATGCACTCTAATTAGCAGGTTTCAAGGTTAGGTAAATGCATCCAGCATTAAGGTTAGGAAAATGCATCAGGCACTCCTGGAGCTGAGCACTAACTTCTAGTTAGGTCCCTTCAAGATGCTTTGCCTTCTCCTCCTCCTTCTCCCTCTGTTTCACAGCTCAGCCAGTGCCCAATACCCCTAGGACAGATGTGGTTTAAGAGACGTATGCACTGTAAACAGCAAGCAACCTCATCACTACTTTGAATTTCAGGAGGGTGTGAGAGTCCTCCAGCTGTGGAAATCATTCTTTAGAGATAGATGCCTTGCAGAATAAAGGCGGGGTAAAGTATCTCTTCTCAGCCTTTTGGCTAAGAGCAAGTATATTATCAGTTTAATAAAACATAACTTAGCAAAACCTCAGAGCAATACATTCAGTACAAAGTAAATTAGGACATGATGAAGCTATACCAGAAGTGTTTTACAGGTTTGCAGACAAGTGAAGGTTTTAGCACAAAAAAAAATCAGCATTTCAGTTGAATACTTAAAAGTTCTGGTACGCCAGTGGTTTAAGCTAGTAGCGACTACTAAAGTGTTTAGAGAGGGTCTACACTGCCTCCCAGCATCAGGTGCAGCCAGAAACCACAGCAAGCAAGATAAACTCCTCTGTTAGGAAACTAAATCCTGCCAGGCTGTAATGCCTCATGCCATTCCAGGTGGAATGGCAAGGCGGTGTTCAGAGCCCAGCCTCTCCAGGTGAAAGACCCCAAAAAGTTCAGTAGCCACCACAGCCAGCAGCCTACAGCCATTTCCCAAAAGCACTCAGAGCTCCTCGCTCTTCCGGCAAGGCAGAGGTTTAAATATTTAACACTTCAACATGCAAGTTTAAGCAGTTCTGCTTTGTAAAAGCCTTCTGCAGACTGAGATGGAGCAAGACTGTGTGCCGGAGTTCTGAGGGGACACACCCTCAGCCCTCGCCCGAAACATTGAACCCCCGGTGATGCACAGTCGGTGGCAGCCCTCGCAGGTGCACTGATAAATTCTAAACTTAAGACACAAAACCTGAAACCCGTTCTGCCCTCGGCTGTTTCCCTCTATCTACTGCAGCAATCGCAAGACTTTTTGCAGAGAAAAGCGAAGCAAAACAAGTCGTAGCAGGGCGATCTCCGGCACGGGCCTGCTCCCGCAGCGCGGGGCAGCACCGCAGGCCAGCCCGCCCCGGGACACCCCTCCTCAGCCTTCCTCACCTCTCCTCCTCTCCCAGCGAAGGCGAATCGCTCCCTCGCCCGGCCCGAGCGCTGAAGCGTCTCCCACGCCCCCAGCCCGGGGCCGGGCAGCCAGCATTCCTTCCTCCCTCGCTCCCCGCCCAGCGATGGGAGGTCGCTTCCCAGGGATGCGGTCATGTCGCCAAGGGATGCGCTGCAGCGGCCCGAGCACCCCCGTGGGCACGGGGCACCCAGCGCGGATTCTTCTCAGAAAAACAGCTCTTGGTCTTTTATTGCTTGGCACTTGGGATCAGGAAGCAGTAAGATAACAGAGCTTTTAGGTAAGCAAACTACTTTTTTAATTAATAGAGAAAAAACACAAACCGAAAACAAAACAAAACAAACCACTCTCTACTGCTCTTTACTCTTTAAAATTAGTGCATTTTGATTTGCTAGTTCTCAGCAAATCAAACAGCAACGCAGAGCTTGTATTTGGCTTTATGTACTTATTTTATGGATGTCTTTAAAACAACCAGAAGCTCACAGCTTACTAAGGATCCAGACTATTTGGCCTTAGTCTGCACTGAAGGAGGATGCTGCCTGCTATTTCACCTCATAGTTCCTCAAAAATGAAAAAAAATCTTTTAAAATTGTCTGAATAGATTAGATTAGATTAAATTAAATTAAATACAGAGTTCAGAGCTGGCCCTTACTGCCATATATTGCATTACCTCAGAAATTAATCCTTGCCTGCTCTAGATGAAACAGGGACAGACATCTGCTGCTAGCCAGGAAGACATAAGCAATAGAAACATCATGTACTGTGTGTTACTGATGCAACACACAGGAGCCGAATCAATCACCAGAAAGGTTAATTAAATCAGCTTTCCAAACTATAATAATATATTTCAGAGTTTTCTGTTCCTGTTAAGTCCATAATGTTTGAGCATTTACACAGCAAAAAGGAAAATATGTCATTTATTACTAAACACAATATCTGAATTAGTAAAAAATTTGAAGAACTCATGACTGTTCCAAAAATTATGGTCACTGTGGTCACTGGGTGGTTTTCTTGTTGTTTCTCTTTAAAAATTACATCAGCCAAGAAAGTGAGTCACTGCCTGGTACCATTTCTTGGGTATCACCTGAAACTTTAGCTCTCAGCTGTTAAGCTTCCAAAGAGGTATAAAACACACCCTAAAAAACAACACAAAAAACCTAACCTCAAACTCACAGCCTGCCAGCTTCCTCAGGTTGGTAAACATCATGGAAACCAAAATAGAGGGGTTTATGCTCAGAACTGCAGCTGCAATTTAAAAGCAAAGAAGTTTGATTGAAAAAACACTTCTGCAGTCCACAGAGACCAGGCTGAGTCCAGGCTGAGACCAGGCACATGAGACAGGGTTTAGCAAAGAGGAATTTCAACTCTGACTTGCACCAGCAACCAGATTCAGCACCACATCAGCTTCTGGGTGCAGGGAGCCCAGCTGGGACCAAAACCAGGGACTGCATTCAGCCTGTGAAGTCTAGGGGCAAACATGCAACAAAAATGAAGAAACTCATCTCATGAAGTTTAGTGTCTCTACTTTCCATCCTACACCTGGATATATTGCACAGCATAAATTGATCCTGTAAGGGTTGGGAAGGCTTCAGGGCATGACAGGTCCTGGGGAGAGCATGCCAGAGCCCAGCTCCCAAACTAGGTTGTGACTTTCTATCAGTGGCAGAGCCATTGCACAAGCAATTTCTGCTTTTTGGGGGGAAAAGTAAAGCCTCCCTCTCCTTGCCTCTGTCATCTGTGTTGCTGGAAGTGCAAGGCAGCACTTGCAGGTGTGCAGGTGGCAAACTGGCATTGCAGGGGCAGCCCATGGGTCTTCAGACTTCTGCTTACTCACTTTTCTTTTTTCAGATAAGTGTAAAGCATCCTACAGGTCTATAAGGTATAATCATTCCCTCTGAGTGAGAGAGGAAGGACATCCCTGCCCCGTCACCAGGTGGCACAGGTCCTCAGTGGCTCCACCACGAGTTCAACTCATGCGCAGTGCACGTGAAATACCCATCTTCTACATTTGCAAAGGATCAGAGATAGCCAGTTTTTCCAGAGCTTTAAGAGCCCTCTGCCCTGTGAATACTCAAAATCCAGTCCTGGCGGTCCAACCTGCAATTACAGTCAAACCTAAAATAGCACCTCAGCAGTGCCAGCACCACTCATCTCGACGTCATGTCCCGAGACTCAGCACACCAGGGTGTGGCGATGGCAGGCAGCGAACTCACAGTTCCCCGGGCACTCCCAGCAGACTTCCTCGACACGCCTGGTCTCATAGCACTCCCCACACTCTTCCAAAATAGGAAATTTTTTTTTGGTAAAGCCAGTAGACCAGGGTATTTTCTCTTCTTCCCACTTTAAAAAAAGCCTTTTAGGGAAGAAGAAAGTGCCTGAGGTGCTGAGGTGACACATCCACTCCCCTGCATGGAACATGGTGATGTAGGTTTATGTACAAAGAGAACTTCCAGCACTGGCAGGATTCCTCCAGCACATCATTGCGCAAGGGGACACATCTCCACAGCTCCAGCTGCCAGGTTTCACTGGGAGGCCACTAATACATATTTGCCCTGCAGAAGGTACTAAACGATGGCTGTGGGAGTGGCAGATGCTGCCTTCCAGGTGACAAGGGAGCTGAAGGGGTAAATTCAGTAGTCATCTTTCACCACAAACTCTTAAGAACAGACCCTTTGGAGAAGTACTGGGGGAGGAAGAGAGCTCATCCAGTGTACTGGCCTTTGGCTACAGGGGGCTGTGCAACCCCACTACTCTCCCCAGTTAGTCCAGAAGAGGACAACCATCTGCTTCTGGACACAAGTTTTCCTCCCCACTCCAGAAGTAGTATTTTTCTCACTAACACCAAGAGATACCATGCTAATATTGGAAGCTGTTCAAGATAACTGATAAAATCCACAGTAATAAACCTGGACATGCTGAACCCTGGGCATGCTACATCTGTCCCAGTGACTTCCTGGAAGGGTTTTAAATGCTGGCATTTCTAGCTCCTGCCTAAAACATCTGTTTGCTGGGATACAGCCAGCTCCACTGTCAACCAGCCATAGGGGTATAGGACATGCTGGTCCCAGCATCTCCAAGCTAGAGAAACCTCCATGTCCAGAGGGCTGGGCTACAGCAATCCTGGGAGATCCCAGAGCCAAGAGAGCATCAGCAGACCTTGGCGAGCCTTCAGGAGCAGCAATAGTGGCTCAGTCTCCTGCCTCTGCCTGCTGTGGTGCTGGAAATCAAGTGTTTTCAGGGATATCTGCTCTCCTTACAAAAAAAAATTAAAAAAGGAAAGAGAGAGAGATAAGGGGGAGAAGTTCAAAAGAATACCTAACAGAAAGATAAAACCAGGTAACTTGAATAGTCTGCTTCACCAGAGAAAAAACACCATGCTTTGTGAGCCAGAGCTTTAGAGAGCAAAGCTGAATGGCCAGCCACCACCCCACTTTGGAATAACATCAGTGATCCTTTACCACGTCAAGATGTTCCCCTTCTCCAGTTCTGTCCACATTCTCTTTTAAATGTAAGGATTTCAGTGAAATTATGAACAGATAGAAAGACTCTCATCTGTGCTTTTTGATATAAATTGAGGGTTTATGCACTTTTTGCCTTCTTCCCCAGTGCCAACCAATGGCAGTGTAAATCCCATCAATGTAAGCAGCTGTGGAAAGATGTGACAACCGAGGAGGGAGCAAGCATTTGACCTTAACTCCTCAGTTTATCAGTCTTTTTAAAGAAAAAACGGGTCCATCTTTGCTAGATTTCCTCCTTAAAAGCCTCCTGAGCTGCTCTGTCAGTGAGCCTGTCTGGAAAAATGCAAGACATTAGTCAGGCTCATGCTTATTTAATAAAAACCTTGCATATGCAGGAGGGATTGAAAGTTGGTCTTTATTTAAAAAATGTCTGCAAGCTTGAGTATGATTTTGCAGTGCAAAACAGATCTGAGGACTTGCCTCATTTACCCTGTGCTCCTCCGGTGCTCAGCTTAGCAATTAACCAGCTAATTATTCACAGCTTAGACCAGGGAGCCAAGCAGTCACCAAAGAAGTCCACAAGTATGCCCAGATCACCGCACAAAGGATATTTCATGTCTTGCTATTTCATAAGGAAATTGGGAGGCTTCAACTGATGTCAGCTCCAGGAAATAAGCCACAGGCAGATGATGCCGGAAGCAGGAGGCTTTATATTTAGTACTGAGTCACCCACTTTATTAAATTCAAAAGACAAAAAAGGTGGGTGTGGAGAGGGGATAAGAGGGAAAAAAACTGAACAAGTCACTCTCTGGAAATCATGGCCTGTGGAGAGTCTAGGGTTGGATGGGTTTTTTTTAAAAAGGGAGAAAGAAATTAAGAGATTACCTGGAAACCCTTTCTGCATATCCACTGGAAAAGCAGATGCCAGATGAGCTGCACTTCCCAGGGCAGAAGCCAGCACCAAAAACACTGCAGAAGTCTGCAGTGCCTTTGGGATCTCTCTAGCCAGTCCTGCAGGCCTCAGCAGGGCATCATCAGTTCTGAGGCACTTTCCCGTCCTTTCTGCTACATGTTTGAGGCAAACGATAAGCCACTGGAAGGAACTTGGAGTAGGGAATATTTTTAAGCCAGTTTTGTGGCTCCACCTACCCAATCATGAAGCACACTTTGCAACAATCACACCCCAAAGAAAACACTTTGGGTGGTTACAACAGCATCAGATGAAACCTGATGGCTGTTACTGAAGCATTCGAAGTGGAACTGCCCTAACACAGTAAAACTGCACCCCAGCAGGACTGACATCATCCAAAGGCCATCCCGTTCCTTTCCTTCTCCTCAGCATTTCAGTCCTCCCATCCTGGCTCGCTGAGGAGTCAAATGGACATCAGCACAAGGAAGATGAGGCAGTGGGCACAGCATCCCAGTTAGAACCAGCTCAGCCACCCCACAGACCAGGCCACTGGAGAAAGAGTGGCACCAGGTCTGGTAGGAGGGCCTTGGAGGCACTAACGTACTTTTTCATCTTTCATCTCAGCTGCCAGCTCTGTCCATCACCCAAATCTGTCCTTGACATGACTGAGGCAATCCTCTGCTCTCTTGGAGAACATGGTCTAGATCACTATCCCCCTTCAGTCACCACTCAAGGAAATAGTGTTTTACAGTAGAACTGCACTATGGCAAAATCCAAGTGACTGTTCACACAATATTTCTGAACAGTTTGGATCCATTTTCGGCAACACTCAGTTTAGACACATCTACAATTGAGAAGTATAAAGCATTCATGTGGACTGCACCCTCATGGAATGTATTAATATGGAAAAACTGCAATTTAATAGGAATGTAGTTCTTTGAATTAAGGTCTTTTGACATACACTAAAGAAAGTTTTAAGAAGCATCAAAAAAACCCTACTGTAATGCAAATGGTTGCACAAGGCAAATTACAGGAGTACAGATTTGTTTAGAAGATGCTTGTATTTTCATACAAGTCTGTCATAAGCCTTTAAAGTTTCTATCAGTGATAAATACTCTGCAGCCTGAGCAGCAGCAACACCTTTGCAAAGTTTTCAGCTACTTGAGCCAGATTTCTGCCCTGAGAAGATTGACTTTCTAAATAGTAAAACATAAATACCTTTACCAAAGCCAAACACTGCCCCTCATTTTAACTTAAAAAGAGTCAGCGGAAAACAAGAGCTGTCTCTAAAGCCAAACACCACCACGGACTTGCCTACAGGAGCACCCTATTAAATTACTAATAAAGTAAGTGTAATCTTCAAAATAAAATTACAAATGTAAAAAAGATGCCGTTTGAAAAATAGATCCATGGACTGAAGCAAGACGGGCAATTATGCAGAACAAGAGGTCAGGAACTGCTTAATACCTCCCACCTATATGCAAGAAGAGATTACACCTCTGCAGTCACAGCCTGCTCCGGCCACCAAATGGACATTTGGCCAACTGTTGACCACTGTGCAGTCCAGTTTGCTGCACCCACCCCTGGCCAGTGGGAGGCTGTGGGAGACTGCCACTGCGTGGCTCCTCAGTCCCACACAACCCACCTACATTTGCAGGTGAGCTCCCACTGTCAGAAAGGTTTCAGGTACTGACCAGCCTGGGCAGCAGCACACAGACCCAGCCCAGCCGGGGAGAATCTCTGGGAAGGGACTGGTATCTCATCTGGACATCCCAGCCAGAGGCACGTGGCTCATCACATTGTGTAAGGCGGCCTACAAGTTAATCTGTGTTGAACTAGTCCAAAATCTCATCTCGAGGGACATTGAAGCTCTTTCTGGTATTTAGCTCATGCACTGGTTGGCTTCCTTCCAACTACTCTTTTTATCTCAGACCCCAACAGGAAGTCTCCTGTACGACAGACCCACTGGACAGGGTTAACTCCAGGGGCATCCACAACTACTGCACTTTTTTCAAATATGTAGAAAGGTAGGATAGAGCTGGATTACCATCCACACACACACTGTAAGTTGTCACCCATAGCCTTCAGGTCCCTAGAGCACAATCTTCACCCCACAGCTCATTACACTGTTAATTACTGTGCCATCTCACATTTTCCAGACCATAAAAAACAGCTACTAGTAGCAGACTGATGATCTCTGTGCTGTGAAGCCAGTCTTTGCTTTGACAGCAGATTTCTTATATTCTCTAGCCTGTTGCTGCTGTTGAGTTTAATTGCTTTATGAATTAGTATTAAAGAAACCTTCATCCTAGAAATGAACCAAAGAAAACCAAAACCCAAACATCTACAAATCCTACATAAAGCCAAACAAGGCATGGTTATTCGATAGGAGGCATGAAGCAACTTTGGAGCTAAGGCACAAGAGGTAGGTCTAGCTGGGAGCAATGACACCACAAGGTTCAACATGGATTACACCAAAGAGTTCCAAATGCTGAGCAAGACTACCAGCTCTGAGTGTTACACGTGAAAGGGCAATGCACTAAAGAAAGTGCAATGCCTTGCTATATGCCAAGTTGATATCAAACCAATGCACAGAGCTTTAATTGCTAAAGTGAATCATTGACTGGTACTGGTTGTAAAGGCTCTTGCATAACAGCGGGTTTCAAGGACTGTACAGGGCAGAATCTTACTCCATTACATTCAAAACTCTTTTCATACAGACCTTCGGAACACAGGGAGAAAAGGGAACAACTAAAACAACCTTACATAATCCAGAAAAAGTGCATATACTACTTAGAAGAAGGGGAGGGAGGAATAAAAGTTATTGCCATTAGTGAGGGATCTAACTGATGTAGGCTGGGCACTGCCATTACTATCCATCCAGCACAGATACAATAACTTCCAGGAGCTCCTTAGCTGGGCAGAAGCAATGTCAGTTTTTCAAGTTTTCAGCAAGAAGTCTGACTATGCTTGCCTTTGCTTGAGCATTTGGTTTATATAATACAGTGGCAAAAGCCCAGCTGGAAATCAGATCAACGAGAACATTACAAAGGGGTGGGCAAAAGAAGGGCAGGAGCAGGATTGCACAGGAACCTCCCATCCATGTCCCCAAGGAAAGCTTAGTCCCAGCCTCAGCCAAACAATGCAGAAAGGAACAGGCTAAAGTTTAGGTCAGACATTAAGGCTGCCTATTCAAAATATTTTCAGTCTTCAGAAAGCCAGGTTTCCCTTCTCTCCTTATGGAAAGGTGAATTCTATCTAAGAGAGGATTCAGAAACTTGCTTATTTGTGGTGGCTGACAGTAGGCCTGTATAGGCCTTAAAGTCTGAATCCTGAATTAGAGCTGAGTTAGGCATAGCTGTGAGAAAGCAAACAGCCCTTCATGAAAACAAGAGCCTGCAGTGGCAAAAAACAAATTGTTTCCCAGCAATTCCGCAATAATTCTACAGATTAAGGCTGTTCTCCTGCACCTGTTTCACCAATCCCAACCGTCTCAGCAAAGAATGAAAACAGTATCTCATAAACGACCCTTTCTTACATGTAGACACCTTGTCTAAGACTGACTGATTACCACAGGCTGACAGCTTGTCACCGACCACCAGGACATAGATATGAGACAGTTTATGAAATTCTATATAAAGAGACGTGTACAAGAAACTGTAACTTTTTTCACTCCCTGAAAGTGTGCGTCTGGTCTCTCTGAAAAGAGTCAACAGTGATACTTACTACCAGGAGCACTGAGAAACACAAAGGCTTTTGTAAACATATTTCCATTTGTTCTCTACTGACCTTCAGAACGTTGCTGCCTCAGAAAGAGTTCTTAAAAGTAAGGGCCAACTTTCTCCCTGAATGACTGCCCAATAGCAATCACAACAGAGCGATTTTATATATACACCCACAATACCCGATGCACTCCCTGAAATAAATTCCTCACAATCCATTCTTGGAGGCAAGACATTCTGTGCAAAATTCAGGAAAAAACAGCTTAATTGCAATATTGTTTTGGAACTCACTTCCTTTATTTCTGTGACCAGCTGGAGACAAGCACCTTGTTCTTTGCTGGGTCAAGGAAATGTTTAACTACAGGATTTATAGCAGAATATATATGTGTATATATCACCACAGCTCTGCAGCTGCTCAGCAATTATAGCAGAAAGCAAACACTGGATTAGCCCAAGGAAAACAGGGATGGGCTGGAATATCAGCCTGCTCACTAACGTCTTGCTGCAGAGGCTCCAGGGCAGGAGAGCATCCAAGCCAGTCCCTGGGACAACACTCAGCATCCTGGAATCTCAAAACCACAGCCCTGTTCCAAACTCAAACAACACTCCACAAACCCTTCCTGGCTGATTAGCAGGAAGGAGCAGGAAGATTGCGATGGCAGCACAAACAAGGACCCAGAATTTATGATCTCTCAGACCCAGCTGAAGCACTGCTTCACAAAATACGAACTCCAATTACAGGGATGGATAGCTTGATTTCAAGTTTCCACTTGGTTAGCACTGCTCTGGACAGACTGAGAGTTTTGGTGCTTGCCCAGCAGTTTCATCTGCCGAGAGGGGCTGCACGAAAGATCTTCCACGAAAACAGAGACATAGACTGTGAAAACACATGGGACCTCCTCCAGTTCCTGACCTTCCCAGCAGGGCAGAGTCAAAGGCAACAAATTCAGTCCTATTGTTTATAAAAGTAGAGCAAGATAGTCTTCAACCTTATAGTACAGAAGAAAGGATGGAAGAGGAAGATCTTGAGCAACACCCCTTTCCTGTAATTTTGAGCAAAATCCATGGAGCAGAAGACCTGGTACGTGGGCCTCTACAACCAGGACTGGGACAGTACCACACCCACCAGCAACATCACTGAGGCAAAGATCAATACAAACATCAAAATACCCAAATATGATCAAAAAAGTACTTTGAGGGAATGAGCATATAGAAAAATTGGACTTCATTTATAGTTTTCAGATAACACAACAGGCAAAGAAGAACACTGAAATGGCACATAGGTGACTGTGCAAACTTATTTCAGGAGCAACCCACTGCAACCCACATCACTTTCCATCTAATCCAGACAGGATACAGGCTTCTGTTATCCAGGGTGTTCAATCTGAATTTCAAACATCTTGTGCATTCAGCTTTGGAGAGCCCCTAATGTAATCAGTAATATATGGCCAAAAAATAAGTCACATAGATATAATGCAGAATCACATGCCTTCCTATTTGCTTTCTAGTACAGAAATACCTTTCATATGTCAACCTTCAGAAAAAAAAAAAGCAAGGAAAAACAAAGGGGATTTTTCTAAAGCTTCCTTTCCCACCACCTCAAAGAGACAACAATTTCACTAGCAATCCAAGAGAATGTCCCCAGAACTCTGCAATCATTTCTTTCTATTTTCCTCCAGCAAGACAGTCTCCCCATCATTTGGGCACAAGGGAGAAGAAGTAGCTCTAGCTCACAAAACTACAGCAGAAGCTGCACTAACAGGACACAGGCCAGGGGTAGGATTACCTACAGCATCTCTCTGAGCCACAGCCTCATTCTGCACCTGGTACGGGAAATACTGATATAAACCAGCAGCACTTCTGATGTCACTCAGCCTGTCTCATCTACCAGACTATCAGATCTTCTTCTTTACGCTTTTCCTCAAGGTGGTGTTTTGCAGCTTTTTCCTTTTCTTGACCTGCCCCTGCAGTGGGCAGCAGCTCACTTTGCCTTGTGTAAGTGCCTCTATTTATACATTTTTTAAAACAGCCTGGCTAGCATATTTTCACAATAAAAATTTGGTTTCCTCAAAAAAAAAAAAAAAAAAAAAAAAAAAAAAAAAAAAAAAAAAAAAAAAACAAAAAACCCCAAACCCCCCCCCCAAAAAAAAAAAACAAAAA
>VXBR01011488.1:932103-976756 GCA_013400215.1 Cisticola juncidis | reverse complement strand
CCATTGGCCCGCACATCACCGCGCCCCGCGCTGCCAGTGGGCGGCCGCCGAGCCACTCAGGCAGGGCAGAGCCGAGGTTCCAGCCAGGGCACGCCCCGCCCTCGTCCCGCTATCGGGCTGCTGTGCTGTGGCTTCTCTTGCTGTCTAGTGCCTTCATCGCTCTTCTCCTGCATGTATTCATCCTCGTGCCCTGCGTATATCTCCAGTCATGCGTATGCCTCACTCCTGCCTGGCAAGCATCCCTCATTCTTCTCCTGTGTGCAGTTCTCCTCCAAGCAGGCACCCTTTCTTCTCTACAGGCACCCTTCCTTCTGTGCTCGCATCCCTGTTGCCCTGCAGGACGGTCCTGTCTCCCATGCACAGGCAGCCCTGGCTGCCTGAGCCCTGCCACACAGACAGAGGAGCTCTGGGCTTCCCTTGCAAATTCCCCTTGTCTCCCCAGGAACAAGACGGCGGGTTGGTGCTGAGGATGTCCACGGAAAGCTGACGCTGGTGGGCACACAGGGCGAGGGAGCTCCCCAGAGAGCAGAGCCAGGAAGGAGCAGGTTCAGAGCCTGGCTCCCACAAGGAGTGAGTGGAGTGCAGGTGCCTATCTCTTGCACCCTGTTATTCTGTGCCCCTTGACAGAGAGCATTGCCATGGCCTTTTCCCGTGCAGCTTCCAGCTGTCCAATTTGGGATAGGTGACCTCATACCTGTCCTAATTTCTACATTTGCTACACAGATATTTGCACGAAAAAATTGCTAGAAGGGTTCAGGAAACAGAGGGCCTTAGGGACACTTTTGCGTAAAAGTGGTGAAGAACAGAAATTAATCCAAATAGGCCTTGAACAGAGAAAGAAAAAGCAAACACCTGCTGTGGGAAGAAGGAGGTGAACAGAGAGAAGGAGATAGGGCCAGAGCTGTACTTCAGACCTGGGCCAGAAAAAGGTGAAGTTGTTTCCCCAAACAGGAAACTTCACGCTCTCGGCTGACACTGGCATGTCCAGGACCAGGAGACAACATGAGTTCAGATACTGATATCTTCTTCTGGTTTTAAGAGAAAAGCAAATATGCATTCAGACAGAAAAAAAACCCTTTCCAGGTCAGAAAGATAAGACATTCCCATGCCTGGAGGTGAAAATAGCACAATGTAATAAATTCATATAACAACCAGGAACACTAATGGAAGGTGCTAGCTCTCATATAATGTAAAAGCACATCTCATATTTTGCTGTTTAACTATTTCCCACCAGCGTCAGAAAAATTAAACTTGACAAAAGGTGACAGTTACCTAACAGACTATTAATAGATAAGGAACACACCTGCATTAGGTCATTCTTTCTCTTCTCTTTCAAACTTAAATAAATGTAGGGCATATTTAGCTGGAACTGCCCAGTGAAATTGATTGCAATGAGTACTTAGTTTTCTGTGTTGGCAATGTTACAGGTGCACATTTCTGCATCTGAATTGCATATGAATGTTATGAATTTTTATATGAATTATTTACAGAATGGCTGTCAGTCTGATCATTATAACATAAGGTAAAACACATTTTGTTGTCAAAACTGCCAGGAAAATTCATTTTGCAGTGCTTTTCCAAAGCAACAAAATGACACGGTCTCATAAAGTTGTCCCACATGATGGAAGCGACATGGCTCACAGCAGGAGTTTCCTCATCACATTAGCAGGAGCAGCTTCCTGAGAAGAATCAGACTGTCTTCCTATCATCCTTTTATGCTTTTTATACAGTTGGATTTCTCACTGGGTATCAGAAACTCTTACATATTCATTGGTTTATTAGGCTGAGTCTTGGAGATAGAAGTGGTAATTTTAGACTGATTTAAAAGATTAGTTCAATTTTACTCCCTGTGGTGGTAATCTTGTGTTTAGATTAGACCAATGCTTCACAATGCATTACAAACACAACAGAGCTGGGAATATTTCTGATTCAGATTCTGGATTTTAGCAAAAAACTTATACATTGGATTACTTCTTGTCCTCTTCTGCTAGCAGGCCACCATAAAACAACAGGAGACATGAAATCATCTTTGTGAATCTTGACTATTCAGAAAATGCAGATTACACATTTCCATGCCCTGCCTTTGTCCAAACCAGTAGTGTGAAACAGGCAACTCTTTGTTCTCTAAATGAGGGAGTACAGTATTAAACATATTGAACATTTACCAGTCGCCTCCTTATTAGGATTTCACCATGTCTTCTTGCACAAAGAAAGTTGAGCTTAGTAGACACATCCATTCATTCAGCTACAACCAGTACTCAGTACCCTGATACGGTCATCAAGTTAAGTTTAATATTTTTATTATGTACTCAAGGTAATTATGATATTCTCAGTAAGATGTCAAAATATGGAATTTCATTTACACATAACTAGTGAACACTTTGTTTGCAAAAACACAAAACTGCATGTTCTTGGGTAATTATTTATGGTTCAAACCACTCTAACACAGATACTGGTTTCCCTTTCTCAGGGTTTTGTGAAGGAGTGGACAGACTTTTTCAAGAGCACCTGGCAGCAGGCAGTTGGATTCTTATTTCACTGCATTCACTATGATGTAACTGGTGAAAGGTAAAATTTTGCCAAAGGTCACCGGGGAAAACCAGTCCTCTTAAGAAATGTCCCATGAAAATTTTAAACAGAGACCGAAGCACAGGGTGGATCTGGAATACTGGTGTTGGCCGATTCCTGAAATTGTATTTGGGACATTTTTAAAGCCCTTTCAAAAAGATTACTATTTACAAAATGACAAAGAGCACTGTTTGCACAGAGGGACTTTCCACGTAGTACCATGAGAACAGAGGGCTTAGGGCCAGACAGGAGACAGGTATTTCCAACCTGACTTACAACAGGACTAATGTTATTTAGTATGACTTTTAAATGATGTTACTGTGAAATATTCTAGTAGAAAAAATGCAGACAGAGGATTCTGACTTCACAAACAACTACACACAGGAATTTAGGAGAAGGAAATAGGCCATATTTTCTGAAGACTTGTTTAAACAGTGCTTCATTAATTCTCTTCTTCAGCAGACTACAGTGAATTTAACAGGTGTTAGAAAATGCCCTGGCTACAAAGCCACAATGGAAGGAGACTGACTGTTGGATTTTTTAAATTTGTAAGGATATGGATTTCTATAAATGCAATTTATTGCCATAATAATCACGATGCAGATGGAGAGCTGGCTCTGCATCCAGTATGACTTTGTTACTGATTCCAGTGGAAGCTGAGTGGACCCTTAAGAGACTTTGCTACTGCCAGGTTAATGTTAGTGTGACTCCATGCCTAGAGAACTGAAATTAATTTTTACTGTCTCTGTTGAAATGTAAACTTCTTATTTGGCAGCTTAGCGATGCTTCTTCTGTACTGCATTTCCAATGTATAAAAGTTAAATCATTGTTCTTGGCTGGGTTATTGAACAGTGCTAATATCGCATGGCTAAGATAGCTGCCCTAAGATAAAGATCATCACAGACAGTAAGTGAGGGATGGTGACAATCACCAGGAAGAAGGAAAGGAAGCCTGATAGTGCAATTGAAAACGTGTGTCTCTGATGCACAGTATGCCAGAGAGAGAAACTGCAAAACACGATCTAGGAGTTCATATGGGTTCCAAAGAGGCCTTTAAGGAGTTGTTGTGAAGTTCTTCCATTAGAATTAGGGCATCTGTTCTCAACTAGAGTTTTGTATTGTTTTCTACAAATACTTACCCACAACATTAACAGAATAGAAGAACTAGGATATTAATGTCAAAAACACTTGTCATCAATCAAAGAGAACAACTGAGTGGTACTGTGAATAGATTAATAATCTGGAACTTTTTCCATTGCAAGAAAGCAGATGGGAATCTGCATAATATTTTGAACTACAGAAAATTGAATTTACCTCCCACTAGAAACATTTACTCAAATAATTCTGGGCTCTTCTTTACTTACAAACAACTTTTGGGAGATAAATATCAGTAAGTTTATCCATCAAGTTTGTCCAGCACAGGGAATCCATATTCAAAGTCTACAGAATTCTCTGAGACTACCTGTTGGGCAGGATGAAGAAAAAAAACCTTGCAAATATGGTGGTTTAGTTTCTGGGAGTGTGAGTTCAGCAAGTGACATAGAAATGAAAGCATGCTTTGAGATCTAGGGTGTGGGGTACAGAACCATCAGCTTGTGAACAACGATGTGCTAAGCTGAGGGCCAGCTCCCATGATGAAACAAGACTCTCCTGGTATTGGTGGTGATGAGACAGTGTACTAGCTGGTCTATTCAACCTGGAAAGATATTTAATGTAGAGTGTTCAGAACCTCAAGGGCTTCTCTCTCTGTTCCTGCTCTCCTGGCCTGCTTTAGCTGTGCCTAACAGCTACAAGCAGGCCCTCACAATAAACCACGTGCTACCCCCACAACTTTGCTTATACAGATACTTTGTCACCGAAGTTACCATCACGGAGAAACTCCTTCAACTATCCACGTGAGTGCAGATTACCCACCAAAGTTAACAACCAGCCATGCTGTTGGCAGGGTCCCTTCCCTCTCACTGTCCTGGCTGCCAGATAGCACATCACATCACGGTATTCTAGATTGTGTTGTGAAACCACCGGTGCCTCCTATTTCGTCTGCTCTTGCTTTGGCAAAGGAGTTGCCCAGGGTCTCATGTAGTGTCTGTCCTACAGAGTATGTTTTATTTGTTTAAAATTGTATTCTTTCTTGTCAAGGAGAGTTTTTCAGGGATGGCCCATGTAGCATTACAAGAGCTCTTCAGTTCCAACTCAACAGTGGCAAGCCAGAGTTACACATGAGATGCCTTTGTACAGCCCTCAACTACAGTTTTTTTATAGGTTGAGCTCACAGAGGACTAACTGACCTTCAAAGCACATGGGAGAGTGGCTGACTTAAGATTTGTTCATATCGACAGGATGAACATCCCTTCTTCACCATTGTGGACCAAACACCAAAAAAAGCATGACAACAGAAAACGCGGTTTTGTCTCTTCTCTTTACTTGATTTATCAACCAATCAAGACCAGATCCCAAAAAGTTACTGAATCCATGTTTCCTTTCTCCTAGCTAAGTTCTAAGCAACTGTTTACAAAGAAAATAATGATTCCAGAGAACATGAGATGCAGAAGGTCAGACATAGGTAGTTTTGGGCAGAAGAACCAAGCAGAGTTAGCTGCAAACTGTGGAAAATACAGTCTCTGCCATGTGCCTGACGGTTGACACTCTGGTGTGCAGTACCCTGGTTATTACCAGGGCCTGATGTTCTGCATGCAGCTTCTTATTAATACATCCTGGCAATGTGCTCAGAGCAACCCCCTGCAATGTTATAGACTGGGCATGGTGTGGTTGGACAGTGCCCAGGTGGAAAGGGATCTGGGGATTCTGGTTGATGACCAACTAAAAATGAGCCAGCAGTGTGCCCAGGTGGCCAAAAAAGGTCAAGGGCATCCTGGCCTGGATCAGAAATAATGTGATCAGCAGGAGCAGGGAGGTTATTCTTTCCCTGTTCTTGGAACTGGTGAGGCCACACTGTGAGGCCACTTGGCCACCGCTGTGCCCAGTTCTGGGCCCCTCAGTTTAGGAAGGACATTGAGACACTTGAGCACGTCCAGAGGAGGACACAAGGCTGGAGAGGGGCTTGGAGCACAAGCCCTGTGAGTAATGACTGAGGGAGCTGGGGGTGTTTAGCCTGGAGAAAAGGAGACTCAGAGGTGACCTTATCACTCTTTACAACTCCCTGAAAGGTGGCTGTAGCCAGGTGGGGGTTGGTCTCTTTCTCCAGGCAGCACTGACAGAACAAGAGGACAGTCTTAAGCTGCACCAAGGGAAATATAGGTTGGATATTGGAAAAAAGGTTTTTAAAGAAAGGATAATAAAGTATTAGAATACTGGGGAGGTGGTGGATTCACCATCTCTGGATGTATTTAAGAAAAGACTAGATCTGGCACTTGGTGCCATGGTTTAGTTGAGGTTAGGGTTAAGGTTGGACTTGATGATCCTGGAGTTCTCTTCCAATCCAAAGACTGATTTTGTGATTCTGTGATTCTGTGATTCTGTGATTCTGTGAGCTGGACAACATTACCCTGGAATGAAGTTGTTAGGAGGGGTTCAAAGGGGGAAACGCCTGGTGGTTTGGCAAGATAGGAGTGGGTCAATACTTCATGCAGTTGGGCAAGACTTGGAGGCAGGAAGCACAATAGCTGCTTAGGCAGGCAATTCTGTGTGGTATAAAGAGCTTGGGATGGGATGAACAGAGACCTCCAAGGGTCTCTTGTACAGGGCCTCCAAGGAGGAGCCTTGAGTGCACAGTGCTGATCATCATGCGGTCAAGCTTGAAGAAATGGTCTTGCTTTCATTTTTCTCTCCACTCTGCCTTTCTCTGGCTTAACACAAGTCAAAATGAGGTACACAGAGACTGCATGGCAGCTAATGAATTATATTATTCTGCTGCAGGCTGAGAGCTGGAGGCTGTGCATGTTAATTGAGGAAGTGTTCTTGCTGCTCAAGTACACTTTTTCTTATGTTCCTAATACTTACTAATTTGTTCATATTTTCACCAAAAGAGTTGTCAAGCACTCAAACAGGCTGCCCAGGGAATTGGTTGAGTCATTATCCCTGGAGAGATTTAAAAGTCTTGTAGATGTGGCACTGAGGGACATGGTTTGGTTGTGGGCTTGGCAGTGCTGGGTTCATGGTACGACCTGATGATCTCCAAAGTCTTTTACAACCTAAATTCTTCTGTGATTCTAATTAATTTGGACTTTGTAGTCCTTCTAGTCTGTAAAATACTTGTGAATATTTTGTTCTCATTTTCTCTGGATTTTCTGCTTGATTTTTCTAATTGTTTTGCTGCTCTCACTTTTACCTCCTCCTTCCTTTTACTCAAGCTGGCCCAAAGTTCCTTCAGCTCCAACAAAACTCAGTCATCACACAGCTTCCAAAATCTATGGTGAGCGGAAGTGAAGCAGGGCTGTCTACATTCCTGCAAGCCAAGGGCTTGGGAGATGGTGTGGATGTGTGCCAGTGCTAATAAATAGGGAACTACTAGTGACTGTAAGGCAGGAAAATTGCAGAACAAGATAAGACTCACAGAATTCTCTTGCACTGATTTTGGATAAGGATATTTACCTAAGGAAAAAAAATAAAGTTATCCTTAAAAGCAACGCTCTCTCTCCAGCCATGTGTGTGTTTGTGCAGGAGCTGTGCTGTGTGTGACAGGAGCAGGAGCCTGTGTGGAGTAGTAGCTGTGACACCCTGGCTCCCTCGCACCCTGCCTAGCACAGAAGTTGCTTTGCAGTCTCACAGCCCAGGCTGTGGTTGTTCCCAGCCCTGAGGCCAGGCTGCACCACACTTGCCAAATCAAACACACCGTGTAGCTCCACTTGGGCCCAAGACACATGAAACCCAATGCAGTGGCTGGGACAAACTCAGTGGAGAAGTTTCTTTAACAGGTCCAGCAAGTGCAAGGCTTTAGTTACTTCTCCTGTGCTCTGCGAAGAAGAGGTCAGGCCAGGTGCTCTGATCTCAGCAGATCCAAGAAATTTGCTTGCCCTGAGTTGCATCTCCGGGTAGCTCAGTGCTACTGGGGCAGGCCTGATTCTGCTGATCAAAACCATCCTGCTGATCAAAGCCAGAGGGCTCTGTGGGTGCCACTGTCCTCAGGATATGTGGGTGCATGGACTGGTGCTGGTGCATTAGCCCACATTTACATATACGTGCTTTGCATTCCCTAAACTTTATTGCCAAGGACACAGCAGGAAAGAGAGAACTGCTTGAAAGTAATATGACTTTTGTCATAATTGTGTGTGGGATGGCACAGAAAGCAAAGGAATTCCTCATGATAGACAAGAAGAACATAAGGAATTATAGCGACAGGGCAAACAAAAATCAGTCTAGGATGGTTCAGGTTCATGTTTACTGCCATAGGATATGGCTAGTTACCCTCTCCAAGGCACTTCCAGCCTTTTCTCCTGCTATTGTCACTCCTGTTTGTTGCAGGAAAACAAATTTTAGTGCTGGTCACACTGGGATTTCTCTCCTTTCCCATCCATCTGTGCAGGATCCCAAGCAGCAGAGAAGGTGCAGCCACAGTGAATGGAGCAGCTGCAAGCTGTGTGTGCAACAGAGTTAACCTCATTTGCAGCCCTATATGTGGTGCTTTGCTCCATCCCCCTGGCACAAGAGCATGGATAAGTTCTCCAGGCAGCAGCATGCAGAGTGTTGCGTCCAGCTGGCAGCAACTGTACTCCCTGTGCTTAGCTCTTGCTGTTCTAGTTTTTGCTGATCTAGACATGTTAAAATTAATTTTTCTCTTGGTGCCTGAGTCTAGGCAAGGTTATTAGATAGCTGGGCCACTGCAGTCTGTGACTGTCAGCTGCTGAAATAATTTGCATTGGGCTGTGGGCTGGTAACCCACTGAATACCCACTTTTGATGACTAACCAGCATCAAAACTCCTGCAAGCTTCATTTTAAAAACAAGGAGTATTTTATTCAAAGAGAACAAGAAAATGCATTTCCATGTTGTAAAATGATTGGCCTTCATGTGTCAAGAGCCCAGCTCAATTTCCCTCTGCTCTGCATTCTGGAATCATTACCACACTAAATTCCAGGAGTGCAGAAAGTCTTTTCCATATGCCTCCACTTCAGCCAGTAGTCTGTAGCTGATGTTTAATGTCTCCTAGGCAGGAGAAGATGAGGACAAACCAACAGTTGTACTGTGATGACAACGACTGTGGAAAACATAAAACCTTTCTCCAAAAGCTGTCCCCATCTCTGAAAGCAAGCCCAATCCTGCAGACAGTGTTTCAGCTCCTATGAGGAGTGTGCAGCCTTGGGATAGTCTGTAAAAGGAGCTCACAGAAAACTTCTGTGTCCCAAAAAAGCCTCTTTGGCCAGAGCATTGTACCTCATCTTGGCTGAGGGGAGAGGGCTCAGCAATGAAGAAGATGCATAAAGTTAAAAAATTCATTTGACATAATTTTTTCTGAATTAATAATAAAACACATTTTACATGGATTTTTTCTTTCACAGCATTGAAGGACATTTGTGCCAAATGAGACGAGTGAGCACAAACTTCATCTTCTGCATTAACATAATTTGCATCACAGGACTTTTATCTGGACACTGTCCTGGCATTTCACATTCCATCCTAACAACAGTCCACAGGTTTTGACCAATGTGCTCAATAAAAAAAGTAAGTTACTGGAAAAGAACAGTAAACAGCTCATAAAAAAAATGTTTTCTCTGCATCAGCTGCAGACAGGAATTCCTCCCAGGAGACCTTCTTGTTCCCTTTGTTAGAGCTGATAGGGGTGTGCTGGATCAAAGGGAATTCATAGCTGCGACACGGCTTAAAAACAGAAGATAATACTCCTGTGGAAAAAAAAAAAAGTTCTCTAGTGGGCTGGGCACAGGCAGAATTAGAAAACAGACTGTGTTGTCCTCCAGCAAGGGCATTCCATGTCCTCCTGCTTCTGCAGCAGGCACTGAGAGTCTTTTTAAGAATGGCAGGTGTGAGCAGTAAGAGGCCCTCAACTCCCATGTGTGGAGGATACCTGAAACAACCAGGCCCTGGCTATACTGACCTGTATGGAAAGGACAAACTGGTTCTTAGAAGGGCACTCTGGCCCCCTGCTCTCAGCCATACCAAGCCAAGGATATTCCCCACACCATCTGCCCCAGGCATTTTATCACCTCAGTGTTTAAGGGGGCCTCTTTTGGGCATCAGCAGCCACTCCAGCAGAAGAGCCCAAAGTTCTATTTCTTTAGAAATGCAGCTTTCTGAAAAGGGCTATATGGTCCAAGATTTCTCCAAGAGCCACACTTGCAGGAGAGGTGGCCATGTGCAGCCCAGTTCCAGTGCCCAGGAGCTGCTCTGCAGGGTGATGTCTGCAGTTCCAGCGCTCCCAGCCTCAGCAGGTCCTGTGCTCCACATGGAGACAAAGCAGGGTTGAGAGGTGCCAGCACCAAGTACCCAGAGAGAGTAGGGCAATCCCCTGATGAACAAAGTAACATATATCTGTCCCACAGAGATCTCATCTTATTTTCGACTTTGCAGTGGGAAGAGTTTTGATCTCTTCCTGCTTGTTGCTATTGTTGTTGTTTTAGTATTATCTGTCCTCACTTTTCATAATTTTGATATTCCATCCAGACCAATATCAAGTGCTGTGACACCTATGAATAAAAGGGTTTCTTCTGGAAGCAGGGCAAGCAACATTTGGCTTTAGTTTTGATTTTGTTCCAAACACTTTTACAATTGACTTAGTTTTTGTGTTCACACATGTATCTCATAAGCAATTTGAGAATGAAGCACTGCCAAAGTCATTAACACACAAAAACATTTTTCAGCCACTAAATATCCCCTCCTGATCTGTGAAAAAATGTTTTTTCCAATCATTATATGCTTGTGGTTCATCAAATTGGTACTGGAAGAAAATCTGAGGTAGCTTTCTCTGTCACATAGCTGCTAAGTGGCTCATATTTGCTTTATCTTTTGAAACACACCATTTGTGGTGGTGATGACATCAACACTGATGGATCTGTCAAGCCAGATAGCTATGAAGGCAGCTCAAAAAAACTCACCTTGTTTGCAAGTAAAGGTCTGTGTTCCCTGTGGATTTAATTCCTGTATTAATGCAACTACTTATGAATTTTCTTGAAAGGGCCGTTTTGCAAAGAGTTGGAAATCACACATTATGAGAGGTCCTGATGGGCTGCAACTCATCAAAAACTGCGCCAGTGTGGGTCCCTTCCATGGTGTCAGTCCTTCTGGAAGAAGGTGAATGACAGAAAGTGTGGAGTCAGATCAAACTCAGCAGATCACCCCAAATCCTGGGGAATACAAATTCTAACCACAGACTCAAGTATAATATTTCAAACTACAATCACTTGACACTTCTTTTTGAATATGAGGTTAAATACTTAAAGGAGACTGCAGGTGTTGAAAATCCTCAAGCTGATGCAAAATGAGTTATTTATTTTCACTCCAGCTACAATTTATCCTTTTCCAGTTTTGTTTTGTCAGCCAGTCTGTGATTTTCCCATCCTGCAACTGGGAAAAAGAATCTAATTTCCCCACTGGGAACCAGCCTCATAGACCTGGGATCTGGAAGATGTGCTGTATAGTACACACTAAATAAAACGTTTGCCCTGCAATACAAACAAACCTGTAATGGTTTTACATCCCCAGCTGGGAGGAAGGTTTTTCCATATCCACGCAGCTTTCTGGTGCATACACAGTTCCTCAGGTTTAACTGTCAGCTTGAGACCCTGGCATCTTCTTCTCATCATAATAGTAATCTCCAAGTGAGTGAAACAGAATTATTAATCCTTTCCCTATCAAGACTCACCCTAGCTAATGCCACCCAGCTTTCTAATCCTTACAGCCTTTGGGTTGGATCTTCTTCTTGGCACAGCCCAATATTTTTTGTTAAGTCTTGCAATATTCTGCATGATTTTTAAAAATTTGAACTCTTCTTGAACAGTGCCACCTCCTTGAATCTACTGCTGTGTGCCCACCCGCAACCTTTCCCTGTTTATTCAGAGTATTTAGATAATTTGGGATAATGATGATCATGTCCCCTGGCCATGTGCCATCTAACACAGTGGGTGCTGACCCACACAGGATTCTCAGAACCATGATTATGGAGGCAGTAGTAATATCACTGAGGGGCACAGGAGGGTGATGGGCTGTGAAAGGTCATGGCAACGCTAATCCACGTTTTCTGCAGACAAGCCCCTGGGTGACACGTATGCTGTGATCCGGGTGGCCTTTAATGACAGCTTTTCCTTCGGGCCACGGATTTGCCAGGGACTGACAGCGCCTCTGTCCCAAACTGCCCTTTGCAATTTGCCCTTGGCATCACATGCAGCTCTGCTTTATCAGTGTGGTCACTGCCTCCACCCAGGACAGATCACTCAGTTCCCAAGCACCCTTCCTCCACAGTGGGTGGTGTTGTGAAACCCTGGAGAGAAAAACTTTGATCTTTATCAGCATAAAAATAAAGACTTCTTGGATGCCACCCTTCCCCAGCTGCTCTGGCCAAGTGGAGCTGCAGCCACTGCTGGCAGTTCTGGGCATGGCAAGGGAATGCTAACACATGGTAGGGGATTAGTATGACACAACTGTTGGAACAACAGCTGGGTACGCTGATCCTGGGTACAGGCAGCTGCCTGTGATGTGGCCAGCCAGGAATCACCTGTTGCATAGGGTGCTGCTCCACTCAGCCCTCTGCCACACCCACATGCGTGCACAACTGATTTTTCATTGCTATTATTAAAATTATAATTTATTCATGCAAGGGTGTAGTACTCCCTCACTTGTTGAATGAAAATCATTCAGATTCAGCTGGGTACGGTCCATACTACTGCTTGTACCTGCATCGGACTTCCCTTTTCCTCACACAGTGCTGCTGAGTGTGGAAGAAAACAGGCAGTGGGAGAAGTCCCACATCATCAGTCCACGGCCTCTTTTGGCAGTATGGTTGAGACCAGAGACTGCAGTTTTCTGTAGAGGACCACAAACACAAATCTACCCAACAGGGACCCAACTGTCACCAGATCATCCCCAGGATCTCCTTTACTGCTCCTCTGGCCTTGACCATGAAGTAGTTGATCTGAGCTGCTCCCTGTTTCCTCCAGCAGCCTGCTGTGAGTCCACAAGCTGCTGGGTGAACACTTTCTGTTTACTTCTTATTGCCTGTGCTATCTCTCTCCTAGCAGCACAATTATCTGCTGCACACATAATACACCAGCTCTCCTGTAAAACTGCCCATGTTTATGGTTTTGTCAGCGAGAACCATGATATTTCTGTACCCTAAGGAGGCATTGGCAGGAGGATCAGGAATGGAATACTCCATGGTGAGGGATTGAGAGGGAGAATTAGACAAGCCACCAATGTAGATGTTGAAACTTCCACACATCAGTCTGCTGGCCTGTATCTTTATGCTGCCACTTTTGGCTGTCCCTGATGACCTGGAGAGAGGCTTTAAGAGTGTGATAACCACCCGTCCTAAAGTGAACAGTGTCAGGAATCCATCAAAGGGCAGAAAGCGAACCACAAAGCAAGGAACCTTGTTGTGTCACAATGTATCTACAAATGCTTTGCTGGGCTCAAAATCCTCTGAATCCTGGTGTCTTTCAAAGTGAGGATGCTTTCAGGAGTGACAGTTGATCTGCAATATGGTAAGGGACACCTGTGCAACTGGGCACTATTGGTGCAGCAAGGCACTATTGGTGCAGCATCCCCGCTGGGGATGAGAGCTGGAGCTGCTCCCATGCTCACCCTCCACATGGGAGGATGGGCATGGGGTCTCTTCCTCTGCTGACTACCCAGTCAGGCTGACAGAATAGGTTCTCTGACTTAGCAAATTAGTAGGTGATATAAAATTCACGATAAGGGAGGACTGTGACCCCATCTGCCATGCGAGTACTTACGAGAAAGGTGTAAAGGGTAATGCAGGTCCACGGCCTTGGCTCTGTCCGAGGTGAGATGTGCAAGAAGACCTGCTAAGGTCAAATTTGCTCTTTTATAAGGAAAAAAGGTCCATGAAGGGAAAGTATAAGTGTCCTTCTTTTCTCCTAAAAGAAACCTGCTGGCATTCAGGGAGACTGCAGGTGTCCACAACTCCGTCAGCCTGCTCTGCCACAGCCCAGCTTGCCCACGGGGCTCAGCATGGCTGTCTCCACCATCACAGTACTGGACATGCCTTTTCTTAGCTGGCAGGGGAGAAAATGTGCTGAAAAGCAGAGATGAAGGTTTCAAATTCAAAGAGCTCTAGGCAAATGAAAATGCCTGGAGGAAAACCAAGAAACTTACTAAAGGTGCACCTACTGTACCCTTGAGCAGGTGCAGGGTCTGTCAGTTCAGAGGTCAAAACAAAACAGAAAGAAAGCATGTCTGGGTTAGCAAGATGGGGAGGAGAAAAGTATTTAATCTTGAGCAATCAGAAGCATTTCGTTCAACCTGAACACTCCTGTGTTTCCTAACTCTATATTTAACTCCCCTTATACTAAAGGTTACTTGTAATGGAAAAAATGCATTTGAAAATATTTCATTGGAAATTCAAATAGTTACAGAGGTCCTCAAGTGAAACAAAGGGAAAAACAGAAGATGTTGAACCAAATGTTTTTGCGCTGTAGTTGTCAAAATCTTGAGTACTTTTTGTTCTCCCCAAATGCTTTTGTGCACTCATTTTGTGAAGAGGAGATGTAAGAACTACTCATGGGCGGCAGTTCTGAGACTACCCTGGTGAAGAAAAAAATCATTAAAGATTTTAAGAAGAGGGAGGCAGCTCAAGCCTGTACCTGTGCACTAGTGTGCATGTGATGAAACAGGTTCCTGACCGCCCTGAAATGATGGCATATTTGTTATGAACATATAATCACCCACTTGCAAATAGCAGTGGGTGCCAGAGTTCATTAACATTTGCAACTGGCAAGGGCTCATACCCAATAAACCCCTCTGGCTTAGATTTGGACCATCCAGTGCTGGAGACAGTGATGAGAAAGCAGAGTTTCTTTGCCATGGAGTAAGATAGGCTCAGCAGCTCAAAGCCTGGGGGTTTTGGCTTCTATGTTTTTTAGGGTAAGATGGTACCAGACACACCTGAGGCCTCATCTCCTTCTGAGTGTTTATGTGGGACTTGCCCTTTAGCACTTGCAAAGTGAGGGGCAGCTCAGCCCAGAGGGCAGTGGTGCAGAGGGGCAAAGGGTGTGACAATGTGGTACCCTTCCTTCCCTTCTCCCTGCCAGGACACCTCCCAGCCTGAGGACTTTGTAGCAGTGTTTTTCAGGTCCTTTGTGTGGGAGCACGTGGAACTCATTGTATAGTATTTTGCCCCTTGGTCTGAAAAAAAATGTAACTTTTTTCAACATGAAGCAAACAACTGAATTAAGAGGGATCTTTGGTTATTAAGGGTTTTGGAGAGCAGTTTTAGATTCATGACTTGGTTACACAGAGTATGGATGGGAAAAGCAGGCATGAGTGTGTACAGGGCTCCAGCACAGCAGATCCTGGTACAAACAGGCTTTTTCTCTTTCCATTCCCAGGGGCATCACCCACAACAGCCATGCATCCTGAGTATCATGGTGCCTGGTGGGGAACGCTTAGGAAAGATGTCCCACCCTGCACTGGCACCTTTCAAAGATAACATCTACCCTCACAGCAAAGCTTTAGATGTGTTAGAAAGGCAGCGTCAGCAATAAGAAAAATGTGTCCCTCAGCTAGTCTCAATTTGGACTTTACCTTGGACTGTATCCATGCCAAGCAAAGGAAATTAAGCCTCAAAAACAGCTTTATAATGGCTTTTTGTATCAGAGGCGTTTTGATCCTGATAAGATTTTAGGTTGCTGTAAGCTAAATGCCAGAAGTTCCTTGAACCATTATCTTTCAGTTTCAGTAACACCATTCCACAGGAGGGCAAACTCCTGCACATGGTAGTGAGGTGACAGAGAGGAAAAATCACTTCTGTCTCTCCCTCCTGTCTGACATATCAGTCCTGGAGCACAACCCACAAGGCAGCTCCCATGCAGTGGGGAGCTCCCACACCCCTATACTGCTGCTGGACACCTGGCCCTCAAAATCCAATACATGCGCAAACCTGTGACACAACCCAAGCACTGCTACCCAGTTTTCCCCAGTGCAGTCTGAGAAGCTTTTCCTGCCGTGTCCCTCCTTCACTCTACAGGAGGCACCTTGTGATGACCATGGCTTCTATTGTAAACAAAGCATCTGATTCCCAAATATGCATCTGCAGCTAAATAAGGCTGCACTCTGTTCTGTTTAAGGTGGACCTTCCTGATAATGCAGGTTGGGTTTTGGACTAGAAAGACAATGGATCACCTTTTACAGCACCAGCACCAAAACAGATGAGCTCTTTGCAGTCTCTGCCATGTCACACTCCTGATACTGGCAGATAGTGGATGTACACACCATGTTCAAGGAAACTGTAGCCTGGTGCTATTGTGTCTTTGGAACACGGGCCAAGAACCTGCACAGAGTCTGCTCAGAGTATCACCAGCAGACAGCATCAGTCCTACAGCACAACAGGGATCACCATGGGCTGGGGGTGAGAGCTGGTGAATGCTGCCTTCTCCTCTCTAACCCAGCAAAGGCCTCCCACAGCACTACATTGAAAGCTGGAGATCCAGCAGCACTGCTTGGCCTAATACTCTGCAGAGAGGACACACAACTTTAGTGCTGCCAGTGCTGAGGGTCTCAGAGCAGTCATGACACTGTCTCCTTTTTTCTTTCTTTTCTTTACTTTGTTCCTACTGTTTCTATTTAAATAATAACTTTCCTGTTACTCAGCATAGCCAGAAAAATTAAACTCATGTACCTGAGAAGCAAAGGCCTGATTTATCTATAGGATTTTGGATGTCAATTGCACTAAAACAATGGCATTCTCTGAAAATGAACTGCAAAACAAGAACAGAGCAGCAGCCTGTTTCAGCTGTGTCTGTAATTCCTTTGTTATGATTCACCTTATACAAATATCCAAATAAACAAGTTTGCTGCCAGGAATATTCTGGTGAGAGGCAAAATGTTGAAAAAAGTCACTGAACTCTGAATGGAGAAATCTCTTCCTGACAATTTGATCATCGAATGTGCCCTGGCTTGTGCCCCAAGACTCTCTGTGCCTGAGGCAGGTACCCACACCACGTGCTTGGCACACTGTACAGTCACACCAGGAATATGCACAGTGTTTTCTTGGCACATCTCAAGGAAATGCATATTTTTCCACTGTGCTGTCTTTTTGAATCCTTATACAGAAAAGTATCATTAAATGCTGTTCAAATATTCTCTTTGGTTTTGCTGATCCTGGTGTCTGGATGAAGATGATCTTCTGACCAGGACTTTGCCACTATAACAAGGGTTTATCCCTTATCAGAGACTTCCACAGCCTCTTCTATTTCCTGATAGCTTCTTTCTTTCTAAAAAAAATAGCTGATTTCCCACCTACATTGCTCAATATATCAGCAGAAGTGTTGATTTCAGTAGATGAGTGAATATCTAATGTTACTCTTGTTTATGGAGACAGAACCCTTCAGCATGTGCCCCAGTGCCAGGTTTACAGTGTAGCAGGATAACGTGGCCTCTTGACCCAGAGTGAAGCCACCATTGTGGAGTCTGCAAGAATTTAGTACAGTTGCCTGGACCAGCAGGTTGCAAAATATTTGAGATGCTGAAATATGTCACGAAGACAATGAAGACAACTGCTTTGGACAAGCTGACAAATAAGCCTGTTACCCTCTGTCCCCTAGCAGATCTTGTGCCATTTATTAACTCCTGTCAGAAATGGCTCAGGGCTGATACCCTGGGTATAATGTTCTAATTTCGAGGGGTTATACCTATGGGTCACGCTGAAGTCCAGGGCCTGGAGCACACACAGTCTGGCTCTGCAGACTCTGCAGCCATCTACAGCCATTGCACAGGAAAGGGGGTCCATGGAGGGTGAAAAATGAGCAGAAAGTGAACCCTCCCCCAGATTCAGAGCCATAGATTGTCTCCTCTTTCTCCCACTTAGAGAATTTACTGAGCCTTTCTGAGCTTGGGCTGTTTGTATGCTTGCATTAACACAGGGTTAAGTTATTACTAAGCAGGTATTCCAGAAAAAGAAAAGAAAATACCTCCAAGGTATTTTTAAATGTATTTAACTGTCTAAATCCTTTTGTTAGACGTAAGCTCAAAACTAAAACTATTCCTTCTCATTTTCTTCAGACAGTGCACACTTCCAGGATACAGAAATAGCCCAGCATCCCTTTTCAACAGTTTATGAGTTGTCAATTCATGCTCATTGTGTCCTGTGTTTAGAAATCATCTAGAGCAGCAGGATGTATGTACCAGGCCCAAGAAGTCTGTTTTATTTTGTACACGTCACTATTTAGACCAGCTGTGCTGGTGAGATTTCCTCACATTACTGCTATTGTAAGAAGAGCAAAAGACACTGAAATACTCTATTTCAGAAGGCTGCTAAATGACAATGTTTGAAGTCTTGATTGCAGAGCAAAGCATCTCTAATTCAGAATTGTGGAAATTTCCCTGGAGCCACGTGCATGTTTCAGGAAGTCAGTCAGAGGAGCAGGTTTTTGTCAAGGGAGGAGGTTCACAGGAGGATCTTTTCCTCTCAAAGTGTCTTGAGTTTTTTCTGGAAAGAGACCAGTGTGTTATAAGAGTTGTCTGCTGATTTTTTTTGTACTCCTTCATAGGATGTGCGGACACCAGGGAAGGGGTTTGCACGAGCCCACACATGGTCCCACCCAGCAGGGAAATTCTGCGACCTTCCCTGCTGACAAATGGCACAAGAAGATAACTCACAGAAATAACGACCATGAAAGAAGCTGGGGAAGGGGCAGGGGCAGATAAACATGCAGAATCACTGGACACCACCATCCTCTCTCCAACAGAAGAGAAGTTTTCATTTATATGTCGGCATTGCTGATTGTAAAAGAGAAATGTATAATGAAAATACTATAAAAGCCATCATATACTGATGCAGATATAATTATTCATTAGTTATGGATCTGCTGTTGAGCCAAGAAGTTCCATGAACCCCTGGCTGTGGAGTTCAGCTGTGCTGCTGGCTGTCCTAAAGGACAAACACTGCTCTGACTACAGCTCCCCAGCCATGAATCACACTCACTGCTGTGAAGGGCAAAGGAATTTGTCTTTTTCAAAGTTCTTGAAACTAAACAGTCATCTTCCACAGTGACTTGAAATATTCCAGGAAAGTTATTCTTTCATACATAATTATTATTTGCTTTTTCAAAAATTTGATTAAAATGGTCAGCATTTTTCAAAACCAGAAGTGAAATTAACAAAGGATGTTAAAAATGTCAGTCTATTTTCTCTAAATATTCAGATTTGCTCGAACACAACCATTCTCATTTTGCCAGATACCAAAATATTTCCCTAATCTTGCACTTGTTGTGAATTTTGTCTGTTTAAACAGAAAAAAAAAAATCTTGTTCTTTGCTGGAAAAATGAGGGATAAGCTCAGAGGCAGACTGTGCTCCTGTATCCTGCCTTCTCCAGACAGCAAGCTGTAGATGATCTGCTAAACTGTAAGCTGAGGGATGTGGGCATATATGGAGGAGAATTAGAACTGTCTTGGGAAATCTGTCACTATATGAGCTGTGTGTCTCTATGTGAGCCCAAAAGCAGCTCTGACTGCTGCATTCAGGCACCTAAATGCAGGAGGAACAGGGCATTTCCATGCAGGTATCCCATAGGTTGTTCCCTCGGTGTGTAGGCATGGTGATGTTGTGTGTAGCCCAGAGCAGAAAGCAGCCATCTGGAGGAAGGATGATCCCTGGGGCATTGCCTTTCACATCCAGCTCTCTGCAGCAGCCAGTGCTGTTGCAAATAATAACCTCCAGGCAGGCAGGAAATTTCAAGTCAGTCAGTTTGCCTGGAAATGCCCACGTGGTGTGATAGGAAGCATGTGACAACAACACCCAGACCAAGGATGCAGGCTCGGGGTCCGGTTGTGGAGCCATGCTTAGGGATGGAGTCATCACAGCCCTCCTGGGGCTTGCTCTGGAAAACCTTTCACACCCCAAAAGCAAACAGGATGCTCATTTTCAGGCCGCTGTGAAAGGATGGCCGGAGGTGAGCTTTTCTTCTTTACCAAATACATGTATTTAGGCGATCAAACCCTGTCCAGTCTGGGGTTTGAGCACAAGCCAAGCTGTTCATGAGGCAATGTCCCGTGTCATTCATGATGTATTCTGATTACAAGTTACTAAACTAAGCTCAACTGACTAACTTAACTAGGCTCAGCTAACAGTTCCCCAGGTGCCCTTCCTTCCACTGCACAGCCTTTTCCCTGCACACTACCAAAGGTGTTCAAGGTGGGAGCAGAAGACAGGCGGCCCTCGCAGGGCAGGCAGTCTTCGCAGCCTGGCTCACCCCTTGCTGGGTGCCATCTCATGTCTTTCCTCCCGATCTCTTTCTCCTTTTGCATGCTTGGAAAATCTGAGAATAGTGCTACCCCTAGCAGAGCTGGTTTCTTTTCTGGACCCCTTTTGGGCAGGAGTAGATGGGTGCGTGTGAGAGGCAGCAATACATTCTAAAGTTATGGAAAGGCAGAGCTCTAACCCAGGAGGGGCAAAGGAAAATTTCTTTTGTTGTTTTTGGATTCGCTCACCCAGAGTTTCTCTTTGTTTTTCTGCCAGGGCTGCTTTTAAATGTCTGACTGTACACTTTTCAATGCTTATTGAAAGATCATTGCTTGCCACAGCGCAACATTTTTTCCATCCAGCTCATGTAGCTCCTCCAGTGCCATGTAGCTCCCCCAAAGTGCTCTGCCCCTCTGCAGCTGGGGCAGGGCCCTGGGGCAGCCTCCGGGGATGGGAGAATCAGGAATCAGGGCATCACTGCAAAATGCATCCTTGTTCAGATTTGATCAGCTGCAAAGCTGTGAAACTTCAGAGGGAAGAAAAAATCAGGTGCTAATGGCCCTGAACTCAGAGATAACTTTGTCAGGGCTGGGTGTGAGGGAGCTGCTTCCAGCTGGGAAATTGCCGTGGGGTCAATTGAAGGAAATAGCAGAGCAGAGGTGGTGTCTTGGAACACCGTGTCCTTCACGGCAGTGCTGCCACGTGGCTGTGACAGGCTCGCCCCCTGGGACATCAGCCCACGGCACTCAGGGGAGTGCTGCCCTGCTCCCCAAGGATGCGCGGCTGGGGGAAGCTCTGCGTGCCGGGGTGCTGGATGTCGAGGTGCTGGATGTCGGGGTGCTGGATGTCGGGGTGCTGATGTCGGGGTGCTGCACTGGGCCTCCTGGTTCCTGGCACAAACCAACCTCTTCGCAGCAGCCTCACCCTCAGGCTTAGCTCAGGGAAGTGGCTCAGGCCAGCAGCTTCTCGCGAAATGTGAGTTTGGGGTAAGAAGTTTTCACGCGTTCAGAAGTGTTTCCTTCCTCGGGGCTTTCTCAAAGGCAAAGAGAGATAACTTGCAGGCCTGGAGGGAATATGCTGTCCTGTGGCAGCTTTCTTAACCTTAAATGTTGAACGCTCTCCTCTTTACTGTCAGCCTTAGAGGTCCTTTAATTTTAATGGTTACAGAGAAAGCAGAGGCCAAAGCAGGGGTCTTGCTGGGCATGTAAATCCTGACTGAGAACAAGTGCACCATAGTAAGGTTTGAAATCTTACTCTGGCAGATCACCTTGACCCCCATCTATCTGCAAGGAGCACCAGCAGTGCAGAAAGGCAGCTGGGGAAATGGGATGCCACGGATGGAGGGAGCTGAGCAGCCCAGTCCTCTGGACTGGGTGCCGTGTCCTGTACAGCAAGGTCAGGGGTGACCCCAAAAGGGGCTGATGAGAAGCATGACCCAGGCGCAGTTGCCCCTCTCCTGGAGGCAGTTACACTGACAGTCTCGTGTAGCACACAGGGTTGATGCCTTTCCTTGTCTCTGCAATTCTGTTTCAAAAGTGGGTTTTTTTATTTCTGGTTCTCACAGGAGCAACCTCTATTCAGTCATCAAGTGAGCTGGCCTCCTTTTGTTGCTCTTAAGTGCTTTCAATCCGTGTGCCTTGCTAGGAAAATCACTGTCTCTCATAAGAGAGAAATACATACGGTAAATTCAGAAGCATTTTAGGCATCCCAGCAGTGCACTAAGATGTGAAGATGCATTTGAGGAAAGCTGCCCCTTGTTGAACTGTTTCATCATGCACTGTTTAATGCAATTGCCGCCTCCTTGCCTTGAATAATGTATGCAATAGCCAGTGTTAGTTGTGGTCTCTGGTGTGTGAAACAGCAGCCGTGGTCGGATGATGGCTCTGGTGAGGAGGCATGGTGGTTCCATGCTCATCTCCTCGGAAGAGGAAGTCAGCAAACACTGGCAGCTCTCATAAAATAAAAAATTAATGCACCCTGATGTGCACACAGTGAATATTTGGCAACCTCTGTCAGCAGTCAGTATTAGCACCCAGCTGAGGTCATGTGTGCTGCACCAGGAGATGCAGCACTGGGGAGTGGGGCACTGAGAGCCCAGCAAAGGACCTGCTGCCCTGGGGAAGGCTCCTCATACTAGGTATCAGTATGAGAACTTCAGGAAAGATGAGGTCTTTTCCCAAGCGATGTTTGTTCTGTTGGCCCCAGGAGCAAGGATCATTTAGGAAAAATGATCCATATAGTCAGGTGAACCATGGATTGTGTAGGTGACAGTGAACTGTGGTGATGAGCTACAGGAGGAGCCTGGAGTATGAGGGACAGAGTATTAAAGCAAGGACACATTGCAGCAGAATAACCAAGAGAAGAAAAAGGTATTAATAAACATTTTTCCCACTATGCTGCAAAGCAGGCATTGAAAACAGTCAGTGGAAATCGGAGGAATCTAAAATGTTTTAATAACAACCTCTCATCTTATCAAAGGGATTTCCCCAGTGTGTCTCGAACACTTTACTAATGAGTTTAATACCCCTTATGCTCAAAAAACAGATAAGACTGAGGCTCAGCTGGGCAAAAACATCCAGCTATTTACCACAGACGGCTCCTGTCGCACACCAAGTTCTGCCCCCCACACAATCCCCAGTGCAGAGCTCCATGTAGCAAAATCCTCCTTCTCAACACAGATGGCCCAAAGGATGAGGAAAATGGCAACATTCCTCAATTACGTCTTCCTAATGGTCCCACAGCCTAGCTGCCACCACCCTTGGCATCATGAGCCGTGACACTCTGTGATGAGAAAGGTGACAGTGCAGCACATTGAACACACAGATTATCTTTCCAGCTTTTGAGACTGAGATGTACCATGGACACGGAAATGTCCCTTCTGACTTAACTGAAACATCCCCTGAGTTATGTGATTATCCTATATATTACAACTCAAGTGAAGGGTGAAAAGAGGTAAAAGAAAAGCCTGTAATCTTTTCTGTAACCCTGTCGGCTCTTCACACTTTTCTTCACAGGCCAGGCATGCTGTCCTGCAGATGCTCAGCCAGTTTTGCTAATATTTCATTTCCAAATGGAAACAACATCTTGATCAGCACTGGGTCAAAAACCTGCAGCATCCCTGATGCCAATGACAGCATTGGCCAGTCAGCTGCTGGGCAGTATGCTGCATCCACCTGATCATGTCACATGAAACCTATTGTGATAATTCTGTCCTCTTAAACACCAGCTGCTCCTAATTTTCTCTGTGGCATGTTTGAAACCAGCTACTGTTTGCACAGTCCTGCTGCTTGACAGCTGCAGAGAGGACAGGTCTCACCAGTTGCTACTGGGCACAGCTGTCGTGCTCACTGGTCACCCTTGGCCCCACTGGCCTCAGGGAGAAATGCTCTTCAGCCCCTCACGTGGCATGAGCCAGCCCCACTGGAGCCTTCGGGCACCATCTCAATGGAAATGTACAATAACAGAAATGATGTGTTTGTGCACACTCCAGAATCCCAAGGAAGGAATCGTATGACACAGTGCCCTCTCTTTTATTCCTGGAGTTTCCTGCCAGAGTGCAAAGCTCTTAGGCTTTCAAAGCATCTAAACTTCCTTGAGTACTAATGCAGGGGAGAGAGAGAAGGCAGCAAAGTGCCCTAGTTCTTGCTTTCATTTTTATCTTGGCTTGACAACACGTTGCTGCCGCTAGCACATCTCCTTTCTCGCTCTCTTTTATTAGCAAATGCATTTTTGCTGGTTGAATGATTCATGCAAATAATTTACCAGGCCACATAAAGCCACCTTTTCTCTTCCTGTGTTATCCTCAAATGAGCAGGTACTTTTTTATTGATGTATTTGCTGTCAGTAACTGCTCAGTGAAAAAGCTGTGAATGCTTGAGATGGCGAGTTTTTTGTGAGCTGCTGTGTGGTTGGACTGACCTGTCTCTGGGTAAGAGAAGGGAGCAGGCAGGCGTGGAGCAGTCTGACCCCATTTGTAGTGGAAGACATAGAGTAACCATCAACTCTTCTGTCTCACAAGTGCCCTGATTTGTCAGAGTAGCAGCCACTGTGAATGTTATTGCAGGCAATGCCCTGCACCCACGAATGTTTGCACAAATGGAACAAGGAAAGGTGACACATAGTTGAAGATATCTCAAGTGAACATTTTGCTGCACTAGGTCAGGTCAATTGCTCATCCACCATCAATTTAGGCTGTAGGAGAGATTTCAGGCAAATGAAAGTCCCAGATTCATTGCATAGTATTCACAGGAGTTCTGTGAAGGCAGAACTAAGACCTTCCACAAGTTTGAACAGTCCTTACCTGTTACCAAATCATCTAGAGTTCCTCAAAGTGTCACATTTTTCTAGCAGTTTACCCTTCTAGTGTGGTATTTTTTATTTTTAAGATGAGTTTCAGTGCTGGTTGGGCAAAATTTAACCATGTCATTTTGTCTGGAGGCTCCTGGTGTTAGAGAAGTACAAGCAATTCTGTATTTATTTATTGTAAAAGAAAAAAAACTTTATTTGAAGCAGTGAAGCAGCACAAGATTACACTAGGGAAACATTTCCAGTATATATCACATTATCCAGCTTCTTTTATGTTTCTTTTATGGATCTGTCATAAGTCTTGGTTGCTGGTGTACAGTCTACTGTAAAGAGCATTTCCCATCAATGAGGTTGTTGTGCTCCAGGAGATAAAGAAAATACAGCCTGTGGTGGCGGCTAGATCCACCTGTATCACTGGAAACAACCGGAAACCAGCAAGGGTGCTTCTGTGAGTGATAGGCCAGAACAAAGTGTGTCATGCTGTTGAATTAAAAAAAAAAAAAAAAAGAAAAAAAGAAAAAGAAAAAAAAAAGTTGCATTATAAGGAGTGTTCTTTGCAATACAAATTTTGTGTCTTGGTTTAGCTTTCTGTCATGAATGTGTTCCAATTCTCCCTATTCTTACCAGAATTTTGGAATCACACAGTGTTTCACCTTGCAGAAGTCTTTGTACACTTTTCTCCTCACTTAGAAAAAAGTTTAAGGCAGAAAGAGAAGGAAGTATAACTTTCCATTGCCTACACCTCAGATTTTGCAACCTTCTTAATTCTGCTCTGCTGCTGTAAATTCAGCCACACATTACAGGGTTTTTTTTTACACAAATTCAGGTTGTATTCAAAAATTAATTCAAATTCACAATTGATTTCTGCAGCTGGGGGGTAAATGTCATTGTTGCACAGCAAGATGAATGTAAGCTTTGAATTTACAGTGACAACTCTGCCCATCACTGCATGCTCACAGTTTCCTGCACCTACAAAGACTTTCTCTGAATAAAAATCTCATTTACTTCATGAACAATTCTGACAAGGGTTGAAATTAGATTGCTGAATTCCTGAAGTTTCATCTCTGTAATCTTAGCAGTACAGAGGAAGAAATGTTATCATACTGAAATTCATCATAAAACCAAAATGAAATATCCTCCAAAATGGAGATTACTCTGAAAAGGCTGTAGGAAAGGTACCATACTCCCACTGCAAGTAATTTCCATGGATTTTTGCTTAAAAGTAAAATGAAATGAGATCTAAAAGTAAAGGAAGGTCAGTATTAACTAATCGTGCAGATGCCAGTGCCATCTTCTTTTCACAAATAAGATGGAAAGCTTTAAGGTATGTTGTCAAGTAGCTAAGTTTGGTGGTTTTTTTTTTTTTTTTTAATCTAACTGGAGCCTTTACCTGAAAACTCATCAACCTCTTGTCTAGTTTCACTTTCCCTCAAAAATATGGGCTGTTAGAAACACCCAGAACTGTCTGTAGTTTACCTTCTACGGTAAACTGCCTGTCCTAGGCAGCAATGTAAAAAAAGCAGTACAAGGAGACTAACAAACTACTCCATCAGCATTTCTAATTTCTGAAATTTGAGAATGTAATAACATTGAGTCATCAGCTGCATTCAGCTTGGGGCATTTGCTCCCTGCTCATGGCCATCAGGTGGGCTGAGACTGGAGCAGCTGAGCTCACCCCATCCCTGACCATCCATCACACACATGACTGAAAACAGATCATCAGTAAATCAGGAAAATGACAGAGGAGCTGACAAATGGTGCTCAAGGCAGGTGATTTGTTAGATCTGAGTAGTTTTCATTGTTCCAAAATTTTTTCTTGGGTAATGGGACTAAAAAAGAAAGAAAGAAAAAAAAGTGCCAGTGACATTGTTGACTGCTGGTGAGCTGCTCTGGTTTGAGGGAACTGGTGCTTCCCAGCCATCCTCGCAAGATGTGGTGGCCACTGTCTAGACTGATGCAAACCCAAACCTTGTGCTGGCAGAGCTTGAAACCTCACTGTCAGCCTCAGGTCCTGCTTTAAAAAGCTCTTCCCTTTTTTCTGTGGAAACTGCTTAGAAAACAAAATTATTCCCTGCTAGGCATGCAACAGACAGGCACTTTTCTCACACAAATAATTCATGGTAACTTGAACCTGAGATCCATGCAGGACTGGTACTTGTGCATATGAAGCAGAAGTTGGCTCCACTGGCCAAGGGAGTGGAAGAGGGAAAAACAGGCAAACAAAACTCAGCACCTTCCATTCTGATGTAAATATATTCCAGGATGTTCAATGCTTGGAATAAGTTCAAGGGAGAGCCACAAATATTGCTTGCAATCTCAAAACATACCTTCAGCATGAGAGCATGGAGCTGAGCACTCTGTTTATCCAGGAGGAGAAAGGAGGGTGGCTCCATCACAGTCTGCCTACATGAGCAAGCATTTTTAACAAGCACTTTAAAAACTGACCTAAAATGGTAACATTGAAATTAAGGTGCAAATGGCTAGTAATGAAGCTAAGTAATTATTCTGATAGAAAGAAGGTAATTTTTTCCATCACATTAATAGCAACAGAAAGGGTGGCTGTTGGCCTCCTACAGAATATGCTGCAGTACAATCAGCAGTGACAGGCTGAATGGAGGAGATGCTCTATGAGAATGTAAAGCCCATGCCTGTCTTCCAACAAATGTCATCCCATATCCTTTATTTTTGCTTGGAATATAGCCGTGTGTAGAGTTCTCAGATGTGAGTGATGCCATCTATTTGGCTTTAAATAGCAGTAAGTCTTGAATAATTTATTACTATTAACATTAATGAGACTTTTCTTCATATCCCTTAAAGAGCAAGGAAGATCTCCTGTGCTTGTCTGAATTCTGCAGCACTGATGACAGATGTTTCTGTAAAGGACTTCTTAGCAGCCAGGTTACCACTGGGAGGTTGGTAGTGTTACTCTCCTAGAAAGAGAGAGTATTTATTCCAGCAGTCTTTCCAAGATGGTTGTCAGCTGAATTTTTCTTCATAATCAGAATTCCTAGGGCCTGGTGACAAAAACCTCTGTGATAGTGACATAGAAATTCTGGGATGAATTATATAAGCAGGCGAAAAAGTTCATGTCCCTTTGCAAAATAATGCAGCACTTCTGTCAATGTTGCCCTGTGCTTTTGCCATTCAGCCCTGAGCTGCGTCTCCACCACACATTATCTGAAAAATCTCTCCATTAAAACATATTAGTTTGTGGACACTCTTTGCAGGATCTGCTCTGTTTTGGAGTTGGAGATGTCAGGAGTTGGAGACTGTCTCAGATCTTGCTAATATGATTCTTCTTTATTGAATCCAGCTTCTTAAAACTGGGTTTTCTGAAGCAACACATGGATGATGGTGCTCCAAAGAATACAAGACAGCATTCAGGCCTCACAGTGGCATTTGTGGGACCCCGAGAAGGTAGCCAGAGTATTTGGTCCCACTTTAGCCCAGCACCCACAGAAGCTTGTGGAGCATCAGGGCTGGGATGTGGCACAGGGAGCTCTTGAGGGCTTATTCCTCATCCCACACGGGGATATCCACAGCAATGCTGTCAGGTCAGTGCCAGACAGGCTCAGCCGTAACCCCCTGGGCTCAGCTAGCTGAATGTGCTCTGGATGTGGCTCAAGGTATATTCAGCTGTGTGTCACAGCCATGGCCATCCCTGAGAGACATCACCCCGAGCTTCAGGCTCAACAACACCCTCCTGTCACTGCTCTGCCTCTACAGCAACAGCTTTTCCCACAGGACTTGCCATTGCTGATGTGGCAGTTCAGACTCCAAACTCCAAGTGCCAGTGCAAAGGCACTGGCTTCTCTGCCAGTCAGCTGGTTTCCATTGATCCCTGAGATAGCTTCCCAGAGCACTAAGGGACCAGTCCTGAAAAATGCAGAAGTATTTTAACATTCCCAGTCTTGGTATGTGCAATGGCCAGGGCACACAGAGCATATTAGTGTTATGCATTACACAGACCTAAATTTTAACAGTTAACATGGAACCAATTGGACACAGTGTCCCCACTGTGAAAAAGACGGTTCAGATATACAAACTGTGGTTTCGTTTTAAAATAGGAAATAAAATTCTTAGTTTGCAGTTTGTTGCCACATGAAAAGGCACTTTTCTGCTCTTTTTAAAAAGGTTTTTAAAAAAAGAGTCTAAGATGCAAATAACATTTCCTGATATGGAAAGCAGAAAACACTCCTAACATATTTTCCAAGGTCAGCTCAGAAACAGAAGCTGCTTCCAGACTCTAGCTATAAAAATTAGCAAGCCAAAAGTTAGAATTCTCTTCTATAGTTAGAATGTTCATAAAAAAGACTGAGTACCTTGGTCTTCTCTTCACCCCAGAAACATCCTGTCTTACATCATTGGGACATTCTGGGTATTTGCTACTCACAGAACTTGAGTAAATATCCAAATACAGATTCAGAAGCCTTCATTTGAATCTGCTATGTGAAAAAAACCCAAAGTCTCTCATTTCAAGCAGCAAGACAGCAGAATAGTAATCTGTAGTTACCATGTCTTCACGTAAGTCTAAACCTATTCTCTCCCCTCTTTGTCTACAGTGCAAACTGCTTCCCTACAGAATGGATTGCTCTCCCCAACCCAAATATCATTTTATTTAAAGCAGTGAGCAGGGAGTCTACCCTGGGAGGTGGTGAGCACACGGCAGTGCTCACTGACCTCCCCACAGGCTCCTGAACAAACAGAAACCAAAGTGCTGATTGTGGCAGAGCAGCCATGAAAGGGCACAGTAGCAAGCTGTGTGTGTTCAAGACCAGCAGCCAAGCAAAGCACCATCATGAGTTTTAACTTGTGTTTGCTGGGGGCTACACACAGTTACTTGCTGTAAGTCCACAGATCTGCAGTACCTCAAGAAGCTTCCAATGTGTGCAAGTATTTTCATCTGGATAAATAAAGGGCATATGCCCAGAAATACTTCAGCTCCCCTGACAGGAGTCCACCTCAGTGAGGACGGGTCAAACCCACTGGTTATTTTCCCTTGGTGCTTAGGGACAAGCTCCAAACAAGATCAGCTCTCTTCCATCATCGTTGTTGGCAGCAGCTACTGTGGAGGAAGAAGGGACAGGTATCTGTCTGTGGCTAGGCCTGTCATATCATGCACCTGCAGGTCAGAGCAATATCCATCTGTATTCTGTGTAACAGTGCCAGGCAGAAGAAGCAGTCTTTTGCCAGGCAAAATCTCTGGGAGTCTCAGAGCAAGGTAGAGACACTAAGAAGCAGCACAACATATCAGGCAAGGATGCATTAAAAATAACAAATCAAAACAAACAAGAAAACCCACCAAAAATATACAAAAGCGTGACTTCTTTGTGTCTTTTTATTCTGTGATGGTCCTGAAATAGCATGTGTGATTCAGAAGTAAGCCTAAAGCCACTGACACCTCCCTCCAACCTGCTCACAGCAGCCACAAGACCCCACTGCCCAGAGGCTGCTGTTCAGCTGCCCTGAATCCAAGTTTAAACAATCCTGGGCTGTACTTGCTGTAATGAGTATGATCAAGACTAAGCACATGGGACATAAATAATCCAAATGCAAGTTGTACTCACAGCCTAATCCAGTAACAGCTCTAATTTGCACATTTCCTCTTTGAAAGCAGTTCTTTCATCTTCTATATAGAGCTGAACCTCTCCCAGATGCCATTTGCAAGCCAGGAAAGGTGCTTTGCATCAGAGCCAAGGCAACACAGAGACCTGCAGGAGCATTTCTGACCCGCCTGCTCTCCATGTGAGATGCAGGACAGCATCTTTCAGCCAGCTCTTTTCATTAGCAGTTCCTCAGCTTCCCCAGCTTTGCAGGGGGCTCTGAGTCCAGATGGGAGGAGAACTCCAGAGCTCAACAGTCCTTAGCTGAGCTCCCCACTCGATCCCTTATTGCAGGCAGCAATGGCACAAAGAAGGAGGAGCTAGAAAGAGCTGCTTGTTACCTGTGGCTCTCAGTTATAAAACCTGCTCCTTGTTTGCATCCCCACAGACCTCATTATAGAGCATAACAGGCTAGTATTGACTTTATTTTTCTAGTTTTTTCATCAGTTCTCTGCTCCTTTCCAGGCTGTTGATGTTACATATTATGCTCCTGTAGAAACTGGTGTCATCCTAGCAAGGACAGGCACCCAGCCATGCTGTTGGGGCTGGGATAGCCCAGCTGGGCTGGCTATCTTCCCAGCTGGGAAGGCTGACCTGGAACAGAGACTGGACAGAGTTAGAGAATAAAGTAAATATTTATAGAAAGGCCTTTAAGGGTACACCTTGGGCAAGAGAAGAGCCTGGCCAGGGCTACACCCAAGGTGGATTCAAAATGGTCACAAAATGGACAACTGGTCATGAGGTCTTACATTTTTGTAAGTTTTGGTCCATTGGCATATTGGGGTTTAATTGTCCAATTACAGGTCCGGGTTGTAAAGTATCATCCTTCTTGTTTTCCTTCTTCAGTCCACTGTTGTTTATGCTCTTGGGCCTGAAAGTTGTACTCATTGCCCTTGGTCTCCAGCAAAAAAGCATTTTAGGTTTTGTCTCCCTGCTCTGTGAAGAGAGCTTACTGGCACTTCATATGAGGCTCAGAACTACACTCCTAGGCAGCACAGAATCTGAAAAACATGAAAGCTGAAGCTTAAGGCATCACAGGCACTTGCTCCTCAGCTTTTGCCTTTGCTTGCAGATCTTTGGTTGTACTTGTCAAACAGCAAAGTATCACAGAGGCTTTTAAGAGACCTTGTAGATGAGGCATGTAGTCAACGACAGAGGGACAGCACAACACACAACCTGTTTTTATGAAAATAGTTATTGTTTACCATTCCAGCATTTCCTGCAGTTTTGGGATGTTATGGCTCAGAGGTTTCATTAACAACTCTTTGATGACACTGTTCTCTAAGAAATATCATATGTATAAAAACAAAATATCATGAGGAATACTTGCTGGAGGCCTGGCTTGGCTTGGAAACATCCAAACCTAGTTCCAGAGCAGATCTGTGTTTGTACAATCTTAACTAGTTAAACTGCTCTGGGAGCCCAGGTGCCAGCTGAGCTCTGTCCTTGCAGGTCCTGCCCATGGGTCTACCTGCTCTCCAGAGAAGCTGTGGCTGCCCTATCCCTGGAAGTGTCCAAGGCCAGGCTGAATGGAACCTGGCCTAGTGGATGTTGTCCCCACCCATGGAAGGGGCACTGCAGCTAGAGGAACTTTAAGGTCTCTTCCAACATAAACCATTTCATGATTCCATCTTTCCTGATGGCAGAATTGGAAAATACTGTTACACACAGAAAAGACTTTTTTACCAACTAAGGAAAAGTTTGTATTTTCCTGTGCTGATAAGTGGAAGAATTTCGTATTCACAAGTGGAAAAAAAAAACAAAATAAAAACCTGGAACCGACAGTTTTGTTCAAGAATAGTAAGTCTGGCTTGGCCAGAAAGTTTCAGCAATAAAATTTGCATCTCAATCTCCTATACTAAGATGATGTTTAGCAAGTCTATTGTTTAGAATAATCACTTTAGCTTTGTTTTTGAAAACAAATGCCAGCCAAGACTGGAGGAAAAGATTTTAGAAGAAAAGTATCAGGATAATTCAGTCATGGCCTTCCAACAAAACATGGTTTTTGTTTGTTCAATAGAAGCAAATAATGTTCTGGAACAATATTTGGACTTTCCCCAATTATTCACTATTTAGCCAAGAAAGTGACAAATCCACTAAGAATTATTATTTATTTGGAAGCTGGTAGTGTATATTATAAACCAGCTTCAACTGTCCCCGATCCAGCATATTATACAGCCTCTGTGACTTTTTTATTTATTGTCCTGAATTCCTTAAACACATTCAGTTCCAGCAATTTGCTTCCAGGGCCTGACTCAGTATACCTTTCTCCATCAGGTAAATGTTGCTGGATGACAGATGCAGGTCTTGGAGAAGCAGGAGGTCAGTAAGCTTCAGGCATTAGTGGTGGTAGGTCTATTGCTGTGAGACACTTTGATTTCCCTGAGGAAAATATTCTGAGCAACTCACTGCTGATCATTAAAGTCCCTCAAAATATTATTTCAGATAATTCTCAAGGATGCTGGCATAAATCTCTGATTAGAAGTAATTGTCACAGGAAATTTACCCTTTCCTGTTTGGCTTCTGCAGCACGTCAGCTAACATTTATTCTGTAGTCTGCAGCTCCAAAAAAATGGTAAGTGGATCTAAACACATATGTTTAATAGAGACACACATGGCACAGCGAAAATCTTTAAGATGCTGTACATAGATGGAGCTACTTCCCTAGAGGAGCTGCTGGTCTAGAACCTAAGCAGTGGTCTTTATTTGGTCTCGCCCAGAAGCCCCTGTCTGATCCCAAGTGATTGGGTGCCTGGGTTTACTGGGAAGCCATCCTTGATAAGCTTGCTTGAGACATGGACTTCAGCAAGAGCACACTGTCTGGAGCACTACACTGAGCCTGCTTTATTCTGTGTTGATTGCAAGGGCAAATTGCTCTGCCCCCTGAAACCTCAAACACGTCGATCCACGTATTGGGAAAACAAAACTTTGCATGGTACAGTTGGCATGGAGATGACAGCCCAGTTAGAAAGGTTACAGTTTCTCTCCCACAGGAATCTGGCATTTCAGCCTTTCCAGTCTTCCTGTTTAGAGGAAGACTTACTGGCTTTAAACAAAGTTTCCACACTAATGATGCAGTTAATACTGTCCATCTCTACTCATGCAGAGTTTCCTTATTGTTCATGCCACATTAGGTTCTTTCAAGGCTGTCTGTGCTCTGGCTGCAGCCCGTGGGCTCTGAGGGTGACTGCAGCTCCACCTGAACAATGTCACCTTCCTGTGGCAAGGGACCCAGCCCTGTCTAGCATTTCTCATGCCATAAGCAGTAGCTCCATGGATCCCAAATGCCTCTGGCAAGCCAGGAGAAATGCTTTGTATGCAGAGACCCGCAGCTTGTGCACTATTTTCTGCCCCAGATGCTACAGGGGCAGTGAAACGCCTCCTGGCAGACCTGGCTGCTACCCAACTGCCTCCCACGGATTAGATGAAACAAATAAACTCAAGCCACTGCTGTAACAAGGTATCTGAAGGTAAACAGGGCTGCCAAGCAATTAGTGTCCGAACAATGCCTAATTAGTGCCTTGTGTGGATCACATTAGAGAACAAAGCAGAAGATGTCTGTCTGGGTGTTATATTGGGAGTGTGTGATTCCGATCTGATTTGGGCTGGTGCAAGGCAGGAGGAGCAGGGCTGTTGGATGATCATTCCCAGTTCACATCTGGGGAGAGACCTTTTATTGCTCTCACAGCAGAGGTGACAGTTCTGGCTTGGGGAGGCAGCTTGTGCTGGCAGGGGAGGGCAGGAGAAGAGCTCTCAGCCTGCAAGCAGTGCAATACAGAGAGATGCAGATTTTATTCTGAATTAGCTGTAGTAGATATAGATATAGATTATATAGATATAAAGATAGTTTTGTGCAGCCTGTTAGAGATACGTTGTAGAGCTTAAGACTACTTCGATACACAGTAAATTATACTATATTAATGATGTAAAACGTGTTGGTTTGGGGGGTAGTCACAAGAAATGAAGCTTCTAATTGACAACAAAAGAAATTTTGTAGCTGAAATCAGGCATTCAAAGCTGATCCAAATGTTACCATTAAATTCTAGATCCAAAAATAGAAAGAATTTGAATGGGGACTGAAATCCTGCTCAGTAACTGTTGGTAAATCCCAGCAAACCACACTTCTGTGTCGAAAGGAAAACATAGACATGTATTGGTTGGCTTTGGCAGAGAAAAAACAAATTTGCTTTCCCAAATCTGCTGACATGTTTATCAGGATAACATGAACGAATGCACTGCATTTGCCAATATAGCACACAGTGGCAGCTGAAGATAGAAAAATAATTTTAAAACAAATTGCAAATTATTTGGCTGCACACAAGGGGCTTTATTTGCCCTGCCTGCACAGTGAATTGCACTTCTGAGCAAGATGAGATGGAGCAGCAAAGCTGACTGCTGACTGTAGCTCTGGGAAAAGAGGGGTAGGGAAAGTCTGGGGAGAAACAGGTCACTCAAGCACTGCAGCACCCAGTGGACCCCTCCTGCTGTCTCCAGTGCCGTGGAACTCTGCAGAACCTGAGAGGTCTCTGCCCTTAATGGGTATTTCTGTTTTAAAAGCCTGAAAAATATTTTCAATCCATTTGCTTTAATTCTTTGGCGTTTTCACTCTGCACTGCCTGGTTGGACCAGAGAATATACAACAAAAAGGACAAGAGCTAATGAAAAATGAAAATTATGAAAAATACCCTTTGTTTTCAGCTTTTTGTATTTGCTGGAAAAGAACAGATTTTCTTGGCAAATATCAAGAGGATATTTGTGACTGAGCTTGGTCTAATGAGCATGAGCTGTGCTTCTAAGGCCTGTTGCACTTTCAGATGATTTCACCACTTTACAATTCAGCTCTTATGATAACATTTAACACACACTTGTTAAGCTATTCAGTGCTAAGGCAGCATAAAGTCCAGCAAAGGGCAGCACTGGGCACAATCAGTTTCGAGGTGGAGTACATCTTGCAGAAAAAACTCAAGTGAACAACACAAAGGCCGGGGTGTTGTAACCTTTTAGGGCAGGGAGTAGGACAGTGCTAATGTGATTTAAGCAAATTAAGCAAAATAACACATGGAACTGTCTTTTAGTGCCCTTGTATTGTGTGGGTTTTACTTTGTCAGTTGTTTTAAAAAGCAACCAGCAATTTCTGGGAATGCTGAGTTCAAAAAAAAAAAAGGAGGGGGAGGGGAAGGGGGAGCAAAAACTTATCAGGCATTTCTATAGCTTAGTAAATATGATTAATCTGACTCAGCAAGACTTAGCCAAAGAGTTTTCACTGACCAGTTGATATTCAGAAACATCTTTGTTTAAATATGGTTTAAAATGACACGAAAATTAGATCTATTCTTGAAACCCTGGCACATGCAAAGTTCTTGTTGTCTGTACATCTGGGCTTATGGTCAGATGGTCTATTTTAATGCTTAAAAAAATTACAAGTGCTAGTAGAAAACCAGAGAGTCAACACAGCTTTTGCAGGGCTTAAAGGAATGCAGAGCAAAAAAACAGTCTGAAATTAAAGTCTCTGGTCCAAAATATGTTTTGCAGGTGCCCTTTTACCTGCTCATCTGTGTAATTGCATGGTCCTTGGCAGATCTGCTGCTGTCAGGATGAAGGATGGACTCCCCTCAGGTGTCACTTCACCTGCTGTGAGACACAGGAGCTGAATGTGCTCCTCATCTATCAGCATCAGGTACCAAGTGACCCTGAGGAGCAGCAGGCACAGGGACAGATGGCTCTGGTGCTGTAAATGTGATGTGTCACTCACTTTCTACCTTCAGTGGTGCCCCCCAATCCTTCCCCTGCTCCAGGGGAGCCCCTCACTGCAGTGTGGAGGTGCAGCAGCTTGGCCCAAGTGCAGTCACCACTCAGTAGTGCATGTTTGGGCCTGGATTGTGGAAAAGGCGACACTTACATGGCTGTGGGCAGAAACATCAGTCATTTCTGGGCTTCTCAAGATGTTCATCCAAGTTTAGGCAGGATTCATTGCTGCTGCAAAATGATGCAGAACCTCTGAACAGGGCCTCTCTCTCAGCCCACCTGACCCTGACAGACAGGTCACATTAACTCCTTTAATTTGTTGACTGCTCTTTGAAAACCTTTCAAAGATATTCTTTCCCAATGTCCAGACCTACAGCTTACAGTTCCCAGTGGCTATTGGGAGGGAGAGGACAGATGGATGCCGACCATAGCCGCTCTTGGAAGGGAGACCTGTTATGATGGCACCTGCAGAGACTGATAGGATGTGGAAAGGGAAATTGTTGAATGATTCTGGGACTTGATTTAATATATACAAAAGAAACTGAAAAAAGACTCAATATCCTCTATCTTGCCAGAACACTTCTTTGCAATAAATAATCCCTATAGAAATGTTTATTTCCTTTATTTCCAGCAGGGAGAGCTTCTTGACAAAACACATCATTTTCATGAAAACATTTCTGGTTCTCCTCAAGAGCAAGGGGAAAGTTCACCTGAACAGCTGAAAACGTTTGCGATCAAAATGGAATGAAATTCAGAATTCCCATTCCTGGTTCAAGCTGTCTTCTGTAAGGATTTTATTCATAGGTGATGGCTGCTATCCAGAGAACTAAATGAGGGCACTCAAGGAAAAGAGGTGTTTTGTTGGCAGTTTATTGTGAGCTTTCAAGTGGTGTAGTCTGGGATGAAATAATTTCCCACAGCCCTTCCACCACTTGTCTCTCATGGAAATATATTTGGAAATCGTGAATAACTGTGAACTTTTTTTTAGCAGCTCCAGGCACTTTCTTGACTCTACCTCGCTCCAGATTTCTGTGGTTGGAAACTGCCAGTGTACGTGGCTGAGCAGAGCAGGATACCCACAGCTGAGATAACAGAGGATCTGCCCCTGGCCCTGAGGTGGCCAAAATCCTCAGTAGCCCAGATGAGCAGGAAATTATCCAGCTATAAATCAGCAACCAGGCAAATATACCAAAGACACCTGGTGAGATGGAGCAAATGCTGACCTGGACACTGATGCAAGGGTTTTCTGCACATGGATCCAGGATAGAGCTGGGCACTGATGGCTCCAGCACAGTAAACCCCTCTGTGGCAGCAGTCATGCTGGTGGAGCGTGGTCCTTACAAGTCCAGGTGGGTAGAAGCCACGGGCCTTTATGCTGTGAGCTTGATTCTGCCTTTGTCAGGACACTGAAAGCTGCAGCAGGGACTGCCCCCTGCCCAGGAGTGAGGAGCTGCTGCACAGGAGCTAAAGAGGTGATGGTGCTCACAGCATACACAAGGATGGATAAAAAGCCAAGGAGCAAGCGGGGAGCTCCTCAAAAGAAGTGATTTGTGTCCAGCAGCTGTGGTCTGTGTGCACACCACAGCCTGTGCAGAGCTCACTTCTAACACAGACTGTAGCAGGACAGATCAGAAAGAGGAAAAACTCTGTCTTGGCTCTTCCTTTGTGCAGCTGCCTGGTGAAATCCTACCCTATCCCACCACCATATCAGTTAGACCTCAGTCATGACATTTTGAGTACATTTTCCTGGCTGGTCCTAGTAAGGGAGCAGCTCAGCAAGGAATCAGTTTGTAATTTCAAATAAATATAAAAATGCACTTTTCTAAAAACCATACCACCTAGCCTACTTTCAAGCAAAGACAACCATACATATGAATATATGACTGGGGGCTCTAATTAGAAGACGGAACCTTGCATTAAAGCTAGGTGGAAATTGCTGCTACATTTTAATTCTGTTTGTGGCTGCATTCTATTATCATCCTGTTTTCAACATTCTGCAATAAGTGTCAATTCTAATGAAGACTGCTGGGGCTGATTTAAATACCAGAACATCTTGTATGCACTACACAGAAGTCCCTTTTCCCCTCAGAAGTGCTGTAGTGTTCATTTGCGTCCACAGATCCAGGCACACTTGACAGGATGGATCAAAGTGCTTCTAAATGCAGTGTTAGATCCATTGTAAAATCCAGGGCATCTCCAGAACCAGCCCAGGTGTAGCTGTACCTGGGCCTGTTGGTGTGTTTCTAGACTGCTGTAAAAACACAACCCAAAATGCTCCTTTTTTTCCCTGCTGGGCTTGCTTAGCAGGGCTTGCAGGCACAAGGGGCAGCAAGCAGGGTCATCCAAATGCCTGGGCAGGGCTGGGGATCCCTTGCCTGAGGAGACCCTGGGAACAAGGGTGTCTTTGGTGTTTGCTAACACTCACATGCACCCTCCAGCATTTCATGGCCATGGAGGGGTGCCAAGTGCCAAGTGTCTCACCAGCCTCCTTTCTGCTGCCAGGGTTTCCTAGCCTGTGAGGAGGCGATCAGGGGGCACAGATACAAAACAGAGGCAAGTTTTGTGCCTTGAGCAAAAACTCCCCTCTGCAGCTCCAAAAGGTTTTGTCTCTTTTTCCCTTCCTCTTGCAGTCTCTCCGCCTTCCCTAGCCCTTGTCAGCTGTTTGATTCCAGGATCCAAGCAGGGCACATTCCCAATGATCATTCCCTTTTTCATGACTATCAGCAAAAGAAACAAATGTATGTTTTTTCCTGTGGTGTAGAGCTGGTGAACTCTTAAAAGTCTGTTTTCTTCTCTAAGAACTGAGAAGCCTGAGGAATCTGCCTCCCTTGCATCTTTCTTGTGATGAGGTGGAATTGGTCACATTTTTTGCAAATGACAGCAGTTTCTCAGAAAAAAAAGAGCAAGTTCTGGACAATTTATAGNAAAAAAAAAAAAAGAAAACAGTAAATCAAGTCTCTAGCCATTTGGACTGTGCTCTCTTTTCATTGCACACAAGCAACTTCCATCACTACTAATATGCAAAAAAAGATATTTGGCCTCAATCTTTCTTAGAGGGAGAAAACCCTCAGCAATGCCACATATCCTACAGCCAAGGCTGGTTGCATATCAGACCGTATTTTCTTCCCTAGCCTCAGTCCATGCAGACTAAGAAACCCACAGGATCCCACATACCCATAGACCAGACTTCTAAAGTTGTTTCTGCTCAGTCCTGCCTCAGGTGAAGTTTTTCACAAGTTATCTTTCATATCACAAAATTGTTGTAACTACAAAACTGTAGTGATGGAAACTGAGCCTCAGCTGGTGAGAGCTGTTTAGTCTGTTGTTAATATATAGCAGGCAGCACACAGACACTGAAAATGCAGCTTAGATCCCTGTCCTTACCCAGGCATTTTCTGCATACCAAAATTAACTGTGGTCAACAGAGAAACCTTGGATTGGTCGACAGTGAAATCCTTTAAGCAAATGCACAGATGAATCATTGTGCCAGGTCCAGGGAAAGGGGGAAATATGCATTTAGGATGTATGCTCTCTGCAGGCACAGAGGACTTGTGAAATCCATGAGCTCCTGCAGATTCCCCCTTGGCAAGGCTGACTTAGGGAGGTGCAAAAGGGGCTGGTATTAAATATTGCTGCCTTGACTGGAGGCACTATGTGGTTCTACTCCCAGCAGACCTATGCTCCATGGTGTAATCCTGAAAGGAGTAGGGAGTTGCATGAAAGTATGAAAAATTCTAATTTGGGCTGTCCATCTACAGCAATAGCCTGTCTCATGTCTCATGGGCAACTTATTCATTTGAGAATAGGATGTCAGGACTGGAAATTTGTGGGTTTGAAAAAGGGCTTTTAATAGAGCTTGGAGAACTGTCATGAAAGAGGCCACTGCAAATGGCCTGAGAAGGGCTGAGCAGGGACTTTTGACAGCAGACACTCCTGGAGGACACTGGGCAGGGGGGATGGTAAAGTCATTTCAGCAGAGGATAAGCTGCCTCAGGAACCGTCAGAGATGGCCATAAACTCCTTTGGGCAGGAAAACTGAAGCTAAAAAGGGTCTTCAGAACAGTGGATGCTGGATGCTCTCTAGCAGAAGTGGGGGGAGAAGCTATCTGCCCCAGATCCTGTGCCTTTGGTGGGTAGCTGGAGAACTACAGTGCCATTTGATCATTTGATGGCATAAGGTGGGCAGCCTGTACCCTGACACCTTCTTCCTGGAGCCCAGCAAGAGGAGGGTTAATCGTTTCAGCCTGGTGCCCTCTCCAGTCATGACCTATGGAAAGGGCAAATCTCATGTTGATCAAACCTGTGTGCCTCTGCAGCAAGCTGAGGATATTTCTGCAGTGCAGCAAAGTCCTGCTGAAATTGGGGATGAAAGGACAAAAGTCTCCAAATGCTGGCAGTGGCACTTAGATTCTTGGTTTTTTGGAATCTGACATCCAAGCTTTTAAGTTACTCTTAGGTCATGGTCTTTATGGCACAGCCACAGCATTGCAAATTCATTTTAATACAGGAAAGTTGAGATTTTTCACCTCCTGACCTGCCTCCAAGGACTGGGGTTTTAACTGCACCATTAAACCTTTTGGGACTTGCAGTGTAATCATAAGAGCTGGCAGTAGACCTGACATAACTAGGAAGGAACTGCTTTTGAACACGGTTTAATACTAAATCCTAAGTTTCAAGTCCTGAAGATTTTCCAAATCTGCTTTTTCTGCTTCTCTTGCCTCCACTTTATGTTATGTTGCCTATAAAATTGTCCAGAGTTGATCTAGATGAGCAGTGGGAATAACATCACAGCAAACAAAACTTGCAATGGGAAAAAAGGAGAACTGTCTTGCACATGGAAGATCAAGGCCCAATAGCTGAGCTCTAGAAGAGGATATCCCTTTTTCAGGTACAAAGCTTCTGAACCTAGTGCAGGGCACTGGATAAAGATAAAGCAGTTTTGGAGCAGGGCTGGCCCTGAAAATGTGGTATCCTGCCCATGACAACATCTGAGTTGGAGAGACTGGTATTGTCCAGTGCTGTCTTGGGGAGTGCTCTTTGTTGGTCTGGTCCTATGGGAAATGGTGGTAAATCCTTCAGCCTTGCAGCCCTTTTCTACATCCTTTTTTCACCCAGCACTGTGCTGACGTAGGCCTCTGGTTTGTTCAGAACTCATGTGAGTTGCCTGGAAATGAGATGCTTGATAAAGTATCATTTCACCTGCCACTGCCTGTCTGCCCTCTCCAGGCTGCTTTGCTGTCTGGACCCCAATGAAGGTCACCTCTCACATGTCAGTCTGGGGGTTTTCTGGTCTCTTCTCAGCCTCTTTTCTACTGGGCTGCCTGGAAAAGGCTCTTCTTGTAGTTCAGCCTATCCCAGGTCCAGAGAGAACAAGCTGCAGTGCCTGAGATGCTGTTTGGGTCTCAGGTTTCTGTTTAATACATGCCTGCAGTTTGTGGCTCTCTGGATGCCTCCAAGGACCCCCAAAAACTAACAACTCCTGCTGCTGATAGCAGGCTCCACTGACACTTTCCCCTGCACCTTTGAATCTGGGCCATGGGTTCCTGCCCTGATTCTGCTTTGCAGCCAACCTGACAAACATCAGCATCAGGAACTCCCTTCAGTGTGGGACAAAATGCCAGCCCCTGGGAGGGATTCCTTGGCTACTGCTCTGGTTCCAGGATGGAGCTGACTGATGGGTCTGTACCAAATCACACCTGTTATTCTTGATGCCCCACCTCAGAATTAGAGGAATAGAGAACAGAATCCTTGCTCCTCTAAGGGCACCATTTTGGGACCCTACCCTGTGCTGGTCTGGCAACATAAGTGCCCCAAAATTCTGGGGAGTAACCCAATGCACTCCTACTGGTCATATGACACTAAAATCATCCAGAGTTGACAAACACAGAAATTTGGAGGGAACACTGGCCGTCTCTCCCATCTGTGAAGCTCTTTAAAGGTGGTTTTTAGCACCAAACCAGACATCCCATAAAAAGCTAAGAAAACATCAAATGTCATCTTAGCTGGGGAAGCAGACCCTTGGGCATGTCCTCTTGCAGCCAGCCTTCCTAGGAATCCTCTCTCCCACCAATATGTGGGCTACAAGACTGACTTCTGCAGAAAATGTTCCCTGGAAACTTGTTGCACAAAACCAATAGAACTGTGCCTTTCCATTTCCTACTCCAAGTGGCTATTGTGGGTTAAAAAGCAACGGGAATGTTAGGAATTGTTAGGAGAAGAACAGAAAACAAAGCAGAGCCTCCCTATAAATCTGTCTCAAATATCGTGTCTGCTTCAGCCCTGCTGTCTCAGGCAGAATTATCAGAGCTACAAAGGCGAGGAGAGGCTGGATCAGCTTCCAGGCAGTGGACAAGAAGATACACAGAGGCTCTTTTACAACAGAGGTGAGCAAGGGAGAACACAGCATGCGTCTATAAATTGCCAGGGGCTTAAAGGAAAGAATATTCACTGATAATACTGCATTTTGGAGGCAGAGAGAGTCAGAAATCAACCTTGGTCCCCAGCTGGTGGGTGACACAGGGTTTCCTTTGGAAGCTGATCGCTGTGTCATTAGCGATTTGTGTTGGCTGAGCTCTGCCTGAGGGCTCTGCTGAGCAGAGCCTCTCTAACATCAACAAACTGACAGGGGCACCAATTTCTAGGCAGGGCTGACTTTTGTCCCTCCCATTGCCCTGATGGAAGACTCAGAGAGCTAAGCTCAGCCTCTTGCTGCAGAGGAGATGCCCTCCCGAGGGTGCAGGAGAGCTGTGCTGCGAGGCTTGGTGACCTACCAGAGACTGGTCTGGCAAGCAGGCAAGAGAGAGGGGCAGGCCCAGGGTGATGGCTGAAGGGAACAGGACAGGGAAAAAGCAACTTAAAGGGACAGAAACAGGAATAAAAACCAAAGGACCATTAAAGACAGTGAGACCTTATCTTGCCAGAAAGAATGAGTTAGCCAAATTCAGTGTTTGTCAAGAGAGGAACATTTGCACAACTGCACTTCTGCAGTGAAAGGACATCATTTGCAAAGAAGATAACTGCTGGCCCCTTAGAACCTGTGAAGTGCATTGGCACTTCCAGCTGTAAGGAGTGAAGCACACCAATGTGCTGTGTGGGAGCTGCTTCCTGCAGGCATGCCCCAGTGCCCTCTTCAGTGTAGGCTAAGTAAGGATATGTCAAGCTAAAAATGAATAAATAAACAAACAAAGAAAGAAATAAAAATTATGGTCCAGTCTACGCTTGCTGAGTGCTAGAATGTGGGCACTTAGAGTTGTTCCAGGTTGCTGTGGGGTTGGCTTAAGGATGTTTGAGTCATTTGCGTGTCTGTATCAAAAGGCTTTTCCCATTTCACAGTTAATTCACAACCATGTGAGTTCAGATTGACAGGTTTCCTGATGAGTGTTCCTGCCTTTATAAAGAATCAGATTGGTGGAAGGTTTTGCTCTTCTACATTATTTCAAATAAAATAATGTGTTTGTCAGGCTTACACAGAATCAGAATGTTAGCGAGACATTGGAAATATAAACCATTTAATATTATGAAAAAATAATTTCCTTTTTCTGGAACAAATTAATATGATTCTTGCTTCACTATTTATATAAATATTCTTATATTAACTTAACCTTGTAATCAATTTGCAGCACTGCAATCATAAATCAGGTTTTGAAGAATGCTAAAATAGTATATTTTTGCAGGACAACTGTTTTAATGAGGGTTTGAACAACAACAATAAAATTGGAGACAATTCAGGAATACTATTCCTGGTTGCAAGAGAGCAGCAGCTGCCACATTTGGTGGAGTGAGCCCTTTAAATCACCAGGCATCAGCTCAAGAGGTGGAGGCATAAGTAAGGTACAGCTGTTCCCAAATGTCATATAGAAATCTGCTGAATTTTATGATCTTTGATCACCTCAAAGAACCATAAAACATAAAAATTTTACAGACACCATCTTTTATAGGCCTGTGCATGGGATTTGTATGCACAGGTGAGTAAAAGCACACCTACATATGGAATAGCATTTTCCCAGTTGCTTTTATAAGCTTCAGACTTGGCATAGTTTTACTGAATTGGCTGCTGTGGGGTTTTACAAAAAAATATCTTTACAAAATGTGTTCCTAAGAGATTTTCAACTATTTCCTTAAAAACAAATTCCATGTCATCTCACCTTACTCTTACCATTTAGAGGAGGCATGTTAAAATTCACCACTATTTGTCCTTCACCCAGAGCATTTTCCAAGGTTCAGTGAAGTCAAAAAAGAGACTGTTGGTCATTTGTCAGAGGGTTGTGGTTCAGAGACCCACTTTTCAGTAGCAAGTGGATACCCATAGACACTGATTCCAGGTGCTGTGACAGCCATGCAGCAGATTATGTTCCTCAGTTAAAATGCCTTCTCTTTTTCATTCATGGCTTTCCATTTTTCAAGTTCAAATGTTTACATCTTGTCTCCACTCAATAACACATTAAAAATAAAAGTTTGAAATGTTTTCTTCTGAAAAAAACTTTTTGAATCATGTTTAAGACTCAAGAGATGGGAAGGGATGTATGTATTCATCATTAAAGTAATTCTTAGGGCTTTGTTCCGAGTGTTGCTAATATTAGTCTGGCTTAGTATAGAAGGTGGAAATCCAGCGGGTAGATGGGCCTCTGTGAGAGATGGTTATTTTCTGCACTGATGAAAATCCATTCAATTAGCAGGTCATGTCTGCTCTGTAAGCTTTAAAAAAACCCACCAAAGTGGTAAGCATGATGGCACATTTAGTGGCTTTGCCCCGGAGGCATAAATAAGAGAGCCCTAAACTGATCACGCATGTGCATGGAGTGTGGCTAGTCCTGAAAATAGACTGGCATGACTCAGGTATTGACTGTGGCTGGGTGTTAGGAGAGTAATAAGCAGTTGCTGGGAGGCATAATTCTACAGTAGCTTCCACTTAATAAACCAAGGGGTTGAACATGGGAGCACACCTCAGTTAGTGGGTAGGAAGTGATGGTGGCTGTCCCACAGGAATAAACAGGCTGGTGCCTGCAGCACCTTGTATAAGGAACTACAGGACAGACACTGCTGAGGGGTCCTCTGGTGTGTTTCATGCTTTAGGGCTTGGACCAGGCAATGTACCCATCCACACAAGGATG
>VXBR01011488.1:910611-931679 GCA_013400215.1 Cisticola juncidis | reverse complement strand
AAGGGAAGGGAAGGGAAGGGAAGGGACCCAAATCGCACTTGCAGAGTTCTGCTGCAGAACTGCAGAAGCTGCAAAAGCAAAACAGTTGGGAATGAGAATATAGGGAATGCAGAAAACATGGCACAGGGTTAAGCCCCCTTTGAAACAATCTCACAAGTGGCACTGAAAACGTCTGAGAGCAGAGAATGAATCACAGAAGGATCAGCAATGCCTACCTGGAGTCAAAGGAAATACAAAATAAATGATCTGCCTTTTCAGGATGCAGCAGTCCTCAGAGAGAAGGAGAGTTCTGGGCTGTTCACTTGCATTTGCTCCTGTTTGTGTCCCAGGAGTGGCACAAGTGGCAAGTTCTGAGATCTCACTGCTCTCGGTTTTTGCTGCTGCAAAAAGCAGCAGCAGACAGCAGGAGGGACATGATAGTCATCTCCAGGCCCCAAGAGAGTTTAAGCTGCCAGCACCCATGGCCCAAGCAGAAGATAAAATCTTTGGTAACTATGGGCTTTTTTGTTTTTCAGCAATTCCCTGTGCAGCTCCTGGGGTTCCCCTCTTGGTGTGTGCCATATGGTAGTGGCTACAGCCACAAGCTTCTGCAGCATGAGAAAAACAGCCCTGGGTAGGTTAGGAAAGCACCTCAAAAGAAAACATCATGCTCATAGTAAATAATTCAGATATTACAGATGTAATTTTATTTTAGAAGGCACAGGAAAACATGACCTTCATATTTTTATTGGGGTTTTCCTCTGTCACTTTGGGAAAAACTTTTGAAGGGTGAATTTTGAAGGCAAGAATTCTGAAATGGAATTTATTTTTGTAAAGGCCAGCGATATGCAGAGGGAGTGTGTGCCAATGAGAGCCTGCAGGAGCAGGTGCTTCACCTCTGGAGTTCTGACAAAGGCAGGCTGGCAGTGCTGGGCACAGTCTTGGTCCCTATCTTATTGGGGTCTGTGTGCTCTCCGAGCTCAAAAGGAAGCCCCTTGCAATCACATCTTTCTCTGCTCTGAACAGAGCAGAGCAGGGACAGAAGGACCTCCAGAGGCCCCTACAAATCCAGGTTTTTTCTAAGACTTTCTTCCATGAATTTCTGATTTTATATTTTATGAGCAGATGTCAGAACAAATAAAAGCTGCTGTTTTATATGAGCAGAAAAATGAGTCTGTCTGAAACCCTTTCCTGGCAAAACAACCTGCTGGAATGAACTTGGTAACATATAGGGTTTTGCAATTTGTTTTGTAGGGCTCCCATCCTACCAAATCACCTCATTTACTTATGTCCTACTCTGGCTGGGCTGGGGATTAACCACAGGCTGGGGATTAACCACAGAATTGCTCCTGGGTGGGGTTTCACCTGTCACCTGCCTAGACAAATAGATGGCTCCAGGTCTAACTGGAGCATTAAAGAGCAGGTTGTGTTTGCAGTCTACCTTTGTTTATCAACTGCCTTCTCATCCTCAGTGGTTTCCCATCTCTATGAGCATTCATCTTGTGTGAAATATTTAAATTTAATAATAAACAAAAAAAAATCCAAACAAACAAAAAATCCAACACCACAGCAACTTAAAGAATTAGCTCTTGGAAACAATTATTGCTTTTATAGTGTTTCATCTGGTGTATCCAAAGAACCGTTTCCTCGCGTGTTTTCAAGAAATTTGCTCATTTGGGGCTTCCTGCTGGCACAGTGATCTCTATGGGGTCACTTTACTTTGCCCTGCTCATGTTGCTGTATAAGTTGCAAGGTTTATTTTTATGATCTGCCCAGATTTTAATTTATTTACTTGCCATTAAAACTGGCCACTCCTGCAAATACTTTCCAGCAATATAGATACACTGTTCAAGTCATTCACCTCTCCCAGCTACCTTTGGAAGCAAAGATACCAGCGAGCAAAGGCTGGTAAAACTGAAGGTTTGTCACCACCAGCAGGTTGCAGAAAAAATGTCTCAGTACTGACTCCTCTCTGAGAGCTGCTTCAGAGAACCACTGCAGGACCTGTGATTCTCCAGCTCAACTCAATCAGCTGGAACCCACATCCTGACTGATGGGAAATGACGGCAACAACAAAGAATCCATTCTTTTTTAACAGTTTTCCTCATTCCTTACATCAAAGAAATGAAGACTAGTAACTTACCACCTGGCAGCATATGGAGATTATTTCTTCTTATGCTTAATTCTCTAAATGACTCCGATTTTTCTGATGAAGACCCTGAAGTTCAGAGGAACTAATACCCTAATAAATACATCATTAATAAAGGAACCAAACATCTTAAATTAAACTGAACAAAGGAAAACTATTACCAAAACTACTATGAATCATACAATTGAAGAAGAAATCCCCTCTTTCTCAGGTGTTTCACAAAAAAAAGTTGTACAACAAATCTCATTGTTTTTTCAGTACTTAGTGTGTCAAGTTTCAGAAATTCTCCTTTCAATTCAAGGAGATAAACCATGATGAAAGACTGGTTCGGAGATTAAAACGGTAGCATAGGAATCGGGAGTTCCTGGTTTAGATCCCACATCAGTTAAAAATTTCTTGTGTTACTGCTGGCCAGTAATCAGCTCCTTTTCTAAAAATTATTTTTCCTTTTAAAACCTTGACCTGGTCCATACAGCTAAAAATTAGAGTAACAGCAGGCTCAATAACTTTTGGATACGAGCACTAGAGGGTGACAAAGCTGCACCAAACAAACACAGACTACAGCAATTTCTGGCACTAACAGAACATTTATTTATGTAGTCCAGACTGATTCAACAATCACATGGAAAAAGACCATTCCTAACCTTTTTTTAATTCTAATTTGATAAAACTGACTTCAAAGGTTAGATATCTACTGCAGGTTCTTGTTTCAGGTTCTTCTCTGTCCATGTGACCAAAGTTAAGATGGGATTCCCTTCCTGAAAGCATATTTTAGCACATGGCTTAGAGGTCAACTTTCTTTTTTAATGTGTGTGTATATATATATAATTTACGTTCTAAACAGGCATATCACAGGCATTGGAATGAAACTCTCTAGAATGACCTTAATCTGTGTCATCAGGCATGCATTCTAGGTTTGACAGCTCTGAAAAAGTAGCCCAAATTACTACAAATGCAATCCCCAAAAACATTCACTTCCTGTAAACAATAGCAGTGATCCCACCTTGAAATGCCATGACACTGTAGCATAGAGAATTTCTGAGCATAGAGAATTTCTCCCTAAATAGTAAAGGACATTAGAAAATATTCACAAGCATTCAGAACATCTCACAGTACTTGAAAATTAAAAAAGAATGTTGGTTTATTTAGGTAATTAAATTAGGTAATGTGGAAAGTATTTTCAGGGCATACACAACTACTGTGAAAATGGGATAATGATGCCTTGCACTGACCACAGAAATCATGAATGCTGTAAAAAAAATAAAAACCCCTGGTCCAAGTGCCATGTACAGCAATTGTACATAGTGATTTGTGTATAACCCACAATTTCAAATTTCAATTTTTTGAAACTCTACATTACAATACATTACACCTGCAATTTCAGCTCAAAAAGAAGAAAGAACTCTAACTGAATTCAAATTTTGTGGTTCTATATTTAAAAATTTGGGATTTTTTACTATACTGAAAATAAACTTGTTTGTAAGTTTACTTAGTACAATGATTCACAATTTACCACTGAGATCTCTCAGCTTTCTAGTTTCTTCACTGGTCCCCTCAAGAGCCATCACAGCAAAGCCTCTGCACTCCTCCTGCAGCAGTCCCACCACAGCATCCCTCTCCATGTCACCTCCCTGGCAGCCCCTACCCTTCACAGCCCTCCCCTGCCACCTCAGGGCCCCCATGTCCACTCCCTGTCCCCAGGGGTCACCACAGCACAGACACACCGCTGTCCTGAAAACCCACGGTCAGGGCCTGCAGATCCTCAGGAGCTGCAGGGAGAAGAAAGATCGGTGAGGAATCTTCCATGGCAGAACCAGGGGAATAGGAGTGAGATGGTCATCTTGGAATGGGCTGAGGAACACTCACAAAAGCCTCAAAGGCACTACTGCTCTCGATTCAGAATGTGAAAGGGGGGTGGTGAAACATAAATCAGAAGCTGGTTGCAATGTCCATGCCCAGGTCTCAGTTATCTGAATAAAATGAGACACAATCGGTGGATTATTGGATGGATGGATGGATGGATGGATGCCTGTGTCTGTTCCCATGTGATCTGTACTTGTTGGATGCTGCATATTTATCAGTCAAAATTAGTCTGGAGCCTTAATTAAGAAATATTGAGGAAAGGATCATAAACCTACATTTTAATACCATTGCCGTGGGGTTGATAAGTTGAAACTGCTTTTATGCCTTGTTCCTCTTGAAGGTCCTTAAATGGATTTTTTCCCATGCTAAGTTGGGCATTTAAGGGAAATTCTTTTGACAAGCAATGTGGGAGACTGGTCCTCGGTCAGCAATATGTCAGTGAGAGACACCTGAGCCATTATTTGCTCAAAACAGAGGAACAAAGGAGGAACAGCCCTGTGTTATATGTTATTATGTGAATGATCTCTGGTTGATTTCTGGTTGACATTAAGAAGAACCAAATTAGCCAGGATCAGTAAGAAGGTATTGAAGTGTGAAGAATTTAATTCTTCGGTACAGTATTGTGTGGACTTTGGGGTCACTGCGTGCTTGGAAATGGATTGTCCTTCCAGCAAAAGAAGCCCATGTGCAAAATCACCGAATCTCAGAATGGTTTGGGTTGAAAGTGTGAAAAATATGGGATGTTAATTCATGTTCTTATGGGTTATGGCATGTTAGAAATTATAAAAACCATTGTATAGGGGAATATAGTCTTAAGTTTCAGTCTGCCTTGAAAATGCACTGAGACAAGAAGCAGGCACCACCCTGGAATTTAACATTTAGAAATGAGACAAAGGATTTACTCCTTGGCATCAGGAGAGAACACATTAAGATAAGCTATCAGTCTTCTCCTCCCTGGATGGCAGAGTCAATTAGCTTCAGCCAACACCCTCATTTGAGCATGGAACACCACCATTAGAGGACCATCATCATCCACATCTCCGGAGATTAACTTTTACTATTCATAAACTTTGGTGTCTATTCACTCACTGGAAACTAGAAACTGACACCTCGCAGCAGAGGAGAAACTCTTTTCAGCTAAGCCGGAGACGACTATGAATTTGAATAACTAGCTTGGAAACAAAAGGACTATGAGGAAATTTTTGCCAGAGGCGGAATAAAGTGTATAAAAACTAAGATCCGAACAAGGCCAGTTCGTGAACTCAGGGGGAACGGCAGATGGCCAGATACTGCATCCCAGTTCACCCTTGATAGTTCCTGGGTAAAATCGTCAAGTATCTCCGCTGTGGGTGGTTTTGCCGAAATTCTGTAATTCGATCCTTTTTAATAAACCAAAAATTATAATTTTAATTGGACTACTGTATTTGGCATTTATAACAGAAGGAACATTAAAGATTACCTCATTGCAATCCCCCTGCCGTAGGCAGGGTCACCTTCCACTAGACTAGACTGCTCAAAGCAACATGCAACCTGCCCTTGAACCATTCCAGGGATGAAGCTTCCACCACTTCTCTGAGGAGCCTGTGTTAGTGCCTCGTCCTCTTGTGACCCGTGTCCCGGGAGAGGAGAGGCCGGTGCTGCCCTCGGCCCGAAAAAGGGATGCCAGCAAAATTAATCCACAAATGTTTACGTCCGGAAAGGAGACAGAGGAGTCCTGCAACTTTATTCGAATAAAGGGGGAGATAGTCCGCTGGGGCACACGCCCGCGGGATTTTTCTCTCTAGTTTCGGAAGGCGCAGACTCTTTAATCCTAAACTCCGGGCCACACGTTTTCCTCTTCCTTTCCCCATTGGCTGAGGTACTACAAAGGTACAGCCTTCCCGAACCGCCTACCGTGTATTCCACCCCTGAACCTGCCCAGAGACTCAAGCTGCTGCAGACCCGTGCCTGTTCCAGGAGCCAAGCTGTCTGGACTCTGCAGCAAACCTGCTGCCCGAAGTCAGCAGAGAGATTAAGACCCATTTCAAAGAAGTTAATACCCATACCTTCACCCATCGAATTGCTTGTAAAGACATTAGACACATCTTCCCTCTGAAGGACAAAAGGACAACGGGACAAACGGTCCCGGCGCTGCGGCGGCAGCAGCAGCGACTCTTGCCGACTCATTTCCTCTTCTGCTCGTGCTCCTCCTCTCCCGGTCCCACTCTCCCGGTCTCTCGCCCTCTGCTGCCCCGGCCCGTGCCTCCCCCCGTCTCCGCTCCTCCCGGGGCAGCCGTTTCCTCCCCGCCTGGTCTCGCCCCCGCCTGCCCCGGCCGCCGCCGCCGCCCCTCTGCGCGTTCCCCGCCCGGAGCTCCGCCGCTTGGAGCCCGCCTCACATGGGGAGGCCCAGCCCGGGAAGGTGGGGGACCCGCCCGGAGCCCGGGAAAGAGCAGGTACCGGGTGGAACCGCTGCCGGGGAGCTGACCAAGTCAGCCGAAAGTGGTCGGAAGGTCCAGAAGTTACTCTGGAGCAGAGGGGAAGCACTCTCACTGCACCTCCTTCAAACCAGCTTTGCACAAGGGGAAATGTCACATTGAGTGGAAAGTGACCTGAGTGCGACCGGACAGGCCTGGAGGTGACATCAGCCCTGGGACCAGACAGCACGGCCAGCGTGGGGGGCAGAGCTGGTGTCATCCTCGGCGACCTTGGTCGTATCCTGCACACCTTCGGGGTGCTTCTATGGCAGTGGGTTTGTTCGAGTTTTGAGCGGGTTTGGAAGAAGTGTGTGTCTTAGCGGCTTGACCGATTTTCTGGCATTTTTCTAAGAGTGTTAATTCGGGCTTTGCTTTTGTTAAACTGATTTCGAAAGCTCTTTTGTCGGAGTCCAGGACATCCCTCTGGCCGCCCTAGAGGGTTTGAAGGTCGAAAACCCTACATACCTCAGGAAACAGCAACCCCGAGGCGAATCTCGGGGAAAAGCAACCCCGAGATTCTTTGGCTGCGGAGCCCCGGCTAGCCCCGGGCGGGGGGAGCCCCGGAGAGCGGCGCTGGCTGCTGCCGACACTGGGTGGCAGGAGGCTCCCTCAAAAGGCTTCTCTCCGGGTCATTCGTCCCTTCCCAGCCCATCCCCTCCAGCACCCCTGGGGCTTATCCAGGACCCCCTCGTGCCCGCCTGCCCTCCCTGCACGTAACCTGACCCCCCAAGTACACACTTAGCCCCCCACCCCATTCACACCCGGGCACCCTGCGGCCCCACCGTCACCGCACAGCCAGGGCTGGGTGTGCAGCTGCGCTCATGGGCGTGCCAGACTGTCCGGGGGATGCTCCGAGGAGTACACGCCTATTCCAGGGTCACTCAGGCCAAGGCTGGGGCCTGGCTTAGCGGGTGAGCAGAGGGAGCACATCCCTCCCGCTCTTGGAATAAACTGGGGGATGTCTGCCCGTGGGGGATTAACTTCAGAGCACAGGGACCTTCCATCTGAGAATGTCCCTGAACTGCAGCCTCCCACCAACCTCCTGCTGTTCTGAGAGAGTCCTGCTCTTCCTGCTTCTCCACTGTGGATGCACAATACTGGACCCAAACTTGAAGCACCTGGAGGGACCAGAAGGGTATTGAGGTGTAAAATGCAGCCCAAGGGCAGGAAGGGAGCAGATGGGGCTCTTGTGATGTGAATCTAGGAGCTGCCTACACATCCATATCCTGATTTTTAATTTTTTTTTTTAGCTGATTCAGTGGATGAGAGCTGCCCATGGCTGTATTGCCCAATAGTTACCCAGTGTCAGCAGCAAATTTCATGTTCTCTTTTGCAGAGAAGGCACTTGCAAGTCATCTTTGACCCCTACTCCTTGGGAACAGCCGGTCTCTGATACTTCCACAAAATCTTTTTCCTTTTTTTGCTTTAACTGACTGCATTTTCTAGGAAGGAGGACCTGTGACCTGTGACCAGCCACTTTGGGATGTTTGACAATACGCCACACTCTGCTTTAGGGCTTCCAGTAGCAGAAGATGGGTGCTGTGGTCATGCAGCAGGTGCCATGGTTGAAGCTATCTCCGCTGCTACACATCTCTGTGGTCAGCAGGCTGCCTCTGCACCACTGACTTCCCATAGGATTATGGACATCCAGTGCTGATGCCTGGAGGAATATTTGTCAACAGCATACAAACATGCTGTATGCTGTTGCCAGATCAAGAGGAACAAATAAATGTGCAAAGGGACAAATAAATAGGAAAGGACTCGGGGCTGCACTGCCAGGATAGCCTGAAGTAGTAAAGCACATGAGAAATCCCTCAGGGCAAAGGGCAGAGTGGATTGCCCAGGCCCTGCTTGAAAGCCTGAGATGATGGGGAAGGGTGACATTCTATTAGTAAACCACTAATGACCACCTCTTTGGCATTTCCTGAAAACTAGGGTAGGTTGGCTGGTCCCTGGAGGACACTGTGATGTCAGCAGCCAGAAATCCCGTGGAACCGGCCAGACTGGCAAATACATGAAAGTCAACTAATCTGTTGTTTTATCACTCCTCGCCCCCAAATCCCCATCCACTTCAGGCATCAGAGGGAAGCTAATTGACTTGAGCTTCCTTTTTGTGCTCAAACACGTTGCTTGACTTGGCTATTTTCTCTCATATTTGTTTCATACAAATAGATCGGCTTCAAAGGCAGTGCTGGCAGGTGTTATGTGATACATATCTACCAAATAACCGGGGAGAGGCTTTGCTTCACCAAGTGCTCACTGCCTCTGAGTGGTCTGGTCACAGTTTTGCTGCCTCTCCCCACCAAACAGGGTGAGAGTTACTGCTGGCAAAGGACACCTGTTGTTGCTCACCTTCCCTCTTTTCCTTTATCCCCCAAAGCAGAGGAAAGTGGAGACTTTTGGACAGCAAGGGCCAATGTGGAGTGACTTTCCAGGGAATGGGACCTTAGAGGGCCATGGCACCTTTCCCCAGAGTGGCTTTTGTAGTGATAATGGCAAGTGTCCATGGAAATGGCTTTTTGATGGGGGCTGAGGGTGCCCCAGAGGGTGAGGCTTCCATCTTCACCTTGCCTGACCCAGTAAGTTGGACTCTGATCCTGATCCTCCCGCACCCTGCAGATTGGAGGATGGGCATGCTGCCAGACTGTATTTTCTCTTACCGCCTTGGAGACACAGGATAAATTTGGAGGCAAGTGGGAGGTGCTGAGCTTTAGCCTTGGCAGCAACTGGGACAACCCACCTCCTCATTCCTGCCATCTTACTGGTGTGAGAAAATAGGAGCAGGTTGAATGGAGCTCCTCGCAAAGGCCCCTGTTCTTAGACATCCAGGGACTTTCTGGGATGCATGCAGGGAAGGAAGCTGTAGCTCTCCTCACTGGCACATGCCAGGGGTATGCACTGAGCCAAGGACCAGCAGGGTCCCTGGCACCTCTGTCCCTGGCAGGGAGATGTGCATGCAGGTGTGCACCCGACACCCATGGAAGCAACTCTCAAAAACCAGTCCAGAGCAAACCTGTACTGGACCCCAGAAAAACCACATGGGGTCCTTCTGTGCTGTGGCCTGCTCTTCAGGTCCCTCCTGGGGAAAAATTCGAGGCTGGGAGAGTAACTGGGACAAAACCATAAGGCTGAGGAAGCTGTGCTGTAGGACACATCAGGGTGTTTATCATGGTAATGTAAAGAAGGGTCTGCTGGCCACGCACATGAATATTTGCACATGTGTGTGAGAGTATTGTTGTCTCATTTTGATGTAGAACCACAGCAATGATATCCAGCTGGAATAAATTCCTCCAAAATTCAGGTACTTGCATGCTGCGGTAGTACCAGCATGGGCAAGTGGAGGGAAGTAAGTTGCTAGACCTGAGAGCAAAAGCATGTGAGTTAAATGGGATCCACTTATACAGGCACCTCTGGAGCACAGCAAAGCACCTACAGACACCACCTGCAGAAACCCCTGTGTGGAGCACTGGGGGAATCCAGGGGAAGCACTGCAGCTCCAGGTGAGGTTCTGCACAGACTCTGCTGCAACGTGACAGCACAGAATGGTCAGGGCTGTGCAGGGCTGAACAGGGAGATGGGTGGGAAGCGGGATGCACTGCCAGTGCCTTACCTGCTCACCAAAACATACTGTGCCAGATGGGGAGGCACCAGGAGAGGCTTCAATCTACCTCAGCTATAATTAGCCAGGAGGTGAATGCAATCATACAAACAAGGCTGCAGGAGCTCTCTGTAAACTGGATGTGATGGGGTCCTGGTGACACTGCCTGTGAAAGGAACAGAAGGGGTGGGAGGGATACGGGCACAGGGGCCACTGGCATTTGGCATGAGGGTGCCCAGCACTCTGGCAAGTGCAAACCCACAGTTCCTGCATTACAATGTCATGGTATGCATCCTGCACTACTACAATCCTGCACTACAGTGTCATGGTATGCACCTCTGCCAGGGGTCATCCACTGCTGCTGGCTGAGTCCTTGCTCCCTCCACAGCCATACATCAGCATAAAACAGGTTCCCACTGTCTCTGCCCATCATGTCAGGGAGAAGAGGAAGGAAAGCACTACAGCTCAAAACATAGCCGTGGTGGTTGTCCATGCCTGTGGCAGTATGATTTGCCAACATCAGGAAGTTCAAAATCTGCTCCTTGGGTTGGGACCAGCCAGCCAGCAGCTAGTAATAAATCCCTCCAAGCAGTCATAAATCACCAAACTGCATCACTGGAAGACATGCCAGAGAAAGCATGTAGGATAATAAACCCCTATCCATGGGAGCATAAGACCAAGTATCTGGTGGCTGGGCCTGTTTCTCAGGGCTTGGTGCTGCCTCTGAGCAGCTCATGGGCTCTGGGAATCAGCTGAAGCACAAGCCTCTGCAGACTGGTACCACGTTGGGCCAGTCTGGGTGTGTTACTTGCCCTTCTGACCTTATGCTTGCAGGTTGGTGACCCATCTTGCCTCAGGAGCTGGCAGAGGGGGAAGAGCACTTTGCAGGGTTTTCTCTCCATGGTGGCTGCATGTGGGGCAGAGGGGACATTTGAGGATCCTGGCTCACCCTGCCAGGCAGCATCCCCTTGTCAGATGCACAGGTGCAGGTGGCGTGGGCACACAGCAGTGACAGAGTGAGATACCACTTGCACCTTATTTCACTCACAGGACCCTCTGGCCCTGGCTAGTACCTCCTGGCACTGCAACATTTTTCCTTTTATTTAGCCTAGTGATGAAAAATCACCTCACGTGTTTGCTTGCTTGCTTGCTTTGGTTACACATGCCTATATGGCCTAGCCAAACAGTTCATCCTTTTGGCTTGTGCAAGCCCTTTCAGAAGGCTGGCTTACTCCTCATATTTGTCAATTGATGTTTAACCAAGTCAAGCATTATTTTGTTACAATCTTTCTGCACTTGCACTGTTGCCCTTGAGCCTTCCTTCTCCTCCTGATGTCTTTGAAAAGTCTGTCAACATCCTCCTTAGCTTTCCCTGCCATGAGCACAGGCATTTTACGGTGATGCCATGCTTTGTGTGTCCATCCTGTCTGACTTGCACAAACTTCCAGATCACCTCTGGTCTTCTGTCCATGTTGCAATATGGCTTGAAAGTGCAAAGTTCTGTTAGAGAACACTCCTCTGCATTCTCTACTTTCTCATATGATCCATAAGTTGTCACTGAAGCTGTAGAAATGCAAAGTATTGCTTTTCTTTGAGTGCAAAGAGGAGAGGACAGCTAGAGGAGAAAGAAAATGGGAAGAGATGTCCTTTTGTGCTACACAGGAACAATCAGACCAGCATAGTGCAAAACTACAGCATGTCAAATTTGCACTCTCGCTGAATTGCAAAAAGAACAGCTCTTTTTGCAAGAATACACAGCTTTGCCGCAGTTTTTTCCTCCCTAGGGTTACAAAATCTGCTCCTAGTCCCCCAGGCAACAGTCTCTGCTGCAAAGGCAAAGGCTTGCTCTGGTGGGATGCTCTTACAGCAGGAGAGCTTTCAGAGTGTAACTTTCCAAAGGAAGGGTGAGCCCACCTCTTCACAGCTTGGTTATGCATTTCATCCTGCCTCCCACAAATATAACTTTGGTCCATAAAATCGGTGTGTGAAATAAGGTTAGTCACAGGACTTCCTGGCAGAAGCTCATAAACAAGCTTTCTTCACTTCCCTCTTATGAAAGGTCATCTCTCCCCTGCTGCACTGACTTCGTTTCCCTCTTCTCCCGTTTATCCCCTGACCCCCATTAGTATCTCAGTCAGTCTAGTAAACGTTTTGCCCCGTGGCAGCCTCGTCAAACACAGCATGAGGATCAGGCTCATCTCCTGGGGATGGATCCTTTTACACTTTCTGGTAGGTTATTCTGCTATCGTTCCTCATTCACACATTGTGCAAGGGGGAATCAATGGCCCAAGTATTCAGCAGCTCGTTAGCAGTGAAAGGTAATGGAGTCTGTGAAGCTTCCTCTTCCCTTCATCCCTTTCTTACTTACATGCCCCCCATGGCAGTAGCAGTTGCCCCCCGTGGCAGTTCCCTGGGCTGAGTCTGCTGTTCAACAGCTGGTAGTTGAGGATGGTATTTAACTAGGTCTCACCATTATTAATGTTTCTCTGAAAAATATAGCGACTTTCCTGGATGCAAAGGTGGCCAAACACTAGTACACATGAAGGACTCACCACCCATTGCATGTTTTATAGATGCAGCCTTCTAGCACACAGGTCACGCAATCACTATCCTGGCATTTACAGTCTCACCAGTAGCCTTGCTGGCCTTGATCCACATGTTTACATCTGACTTCCTCATCAGCACAGGGGATAAGTGTACGTAGCAGCTGGACCAGATAGAGGAGAATTCTGAAAGCAGCCAGCAAGATGTGCACTCATGAGTCATCTGCTCTTTGGTTGCTCTTAGCCGGCGGAACAGTGACTCTGTTATGGAATTTTCCCTCCCTTGCTGCAGCCTCTGTCACTGAACACACACCTAGATCCACACACTCACCATACTGGTGCCTTGATCTCAACCATTCACCCAAACCCTCGCCCTTGGCCAGAATTTTATTTTACCTACCAGGCTCTGCCTGTCTGATTGCAGGTCTGGGACTAAGACCTGTCACCTTATTGTCACCCTATTTGCCCCTGGCTAGTCACAGCTGTGATGGCAGCTGGGTTGGTTTGCAGCATTGCTTGAGAGTTCATTTCCTGGAAACAAGAATTGTGAATCCAGGAATATTTTCAGTTCACCCCATTTACATATTCAAACAGAGATGAAAATCTAGCAGAATTTTCTGCTATCCCTGTGTTTCCTTTTCCTCTCTGTCATCCTTTTACCCCCGTCTTGCTGTAAAACTAACAAAGCTCTCAAATCCTCATCTCAACCTCAGATTGCCCCCTTCCTCCTCACTGTCCTTGCTGAAGTCTTGAGCATCTCCTGACTTTTTCACCCAAGAGCCACCATCTGTAACATCTAGCAGTTCACACAAATGCTGCATGCTTGCTGTTCGTGAGTGACAGCCCAACTGGGACACAGACGTTGAGTCTCATTTCCCACAGTTCAGTGGCTTTTGGACATTTTTCCAGGAGGTTTGTTTCATTCTCTCCTCTTGTTCAAGCTCCCTTTTAACAACCAGCTCAACTGAGTATGTCTTTTATGCAAATAGCAATTTCCTTTTGAAGCTCTCATTGAAGGCCATGCTTGTCACTTAGTGCTCTGAGGGGAAATCGGGTAAATTAGACTGGAGACAAAAATACCTCTGTTCCTTCTCCCAGGAAGGTATCAGGTTTCTGCATTTCACGTGTATTTCTGCTCTAAGAGGCTCAGTAAAGTAGTATTATCAGACTGTCTCCTCAATTGACTGTCTTCATTGATTCCTGGCTCAACCACACACACAGTCATTTAAAAGATCTCTTGCCATCATTACTAAGTTCCAACTGGAGGTTCAGGTGAGTCTCCATGACCCAAACTGTGGTGTTTCCCCTGCTAAGACACCATCACTAAAAGCAAAGGATATACACGACAAATGCAGCACTTGGATGCACTGGCTGTGACTGTCACTGCCCTGTCAGCTCAATGTTGTGTCACAGTGCTGCCTCTGCAGGGATATGGGAATAGAAAGCAAAAAAGAGAGGCTTGCATTTAATGTCCCAGTTTGTCTGGGCACAGCTTGTGAGTAGAGGCAAAGGCAAACAGGTCTCTGCCTATTCTGACCAGTCCTCAGGGAACTGAATGTAAAGTGAGAGCCATCAAATACACATCTCCCTGAATGGTTTCCAGGGACAAATGCTTTTCCACAGCCACATCCCACTGCTTTCTTCCTCTGCCTGCAGTGAGGCAACTGGGAAGAAGATGTGGGCTGGGGTGATGAGCACATGTCTCAGCTGCATGGAAGGGACCATGGTGCCACCGTTTCTTCCTAGCTGCCAGCATCACTGCAGGGGCAATGGATTTCTGAGCTGTATTCCTCCAAGGGAACCATGAAGTTATTTCTAGCTTTGACCAAAGTTTTGTCTTCTGAGTGTCCCCGTCTGTGCTCCCCACTGTGCCATGACCGCTCCATCAGCCTGTTTTCAGCAGGTACCGATAGCTGCGATGTGCCAGGAACCCTTGGAGGGCTGCCAGTGCATTTTGTGAGCCCTGTTGCCACGATACTGAATGCAGAGCAGATGTTTATTTCAACAGAGATGGCTTTGATTCCTTTTCAACTTTTCTCTCGAACTGCCATCGTGTGTGAATACTTCTTCCCAGGAGCCAAGGGCTCTATCAGGATCCAACAGGCAGGCGTTGTGGCTGCAGCCAGTGAGGAGGGCAATGAGGCTGAGGCAAGTGGCAGAGCAGCATAAAGCTAATGGCCCTGGCCTCCCAGGAAGGATGGCTGAAGCTCTGGGAACAGGGACTGAAGATGTGTGTGCATCTGCATTCATGTGTTTGTGCACAGACTTGTGTGTGTGTGTGTGTGTGTGTGTGTGTGTGTGTTCGTGTGGCTCAGTTTTGGTGCTGGAAGCCTGACAAGGCTGGGAAAAAGCAGTCTCCTCACAGCTAGTACTCCCTAGCACTTCATTCTCCCCTTTTTCCCCTCCTTGTTGTCTCCATCAGATCATCACTGCCTTGCTGCACACGTGGACCAGCTTAGCTGGAGGCTGAGGTGAAGAGACCATCTTCTTGAGAGCAACAGAAACAAGGCACCAAAAATATTGAGGATGCAGGAAGGGTAAGGAGATCCCTTCCTCTAGTACAGTAATTCCATGTGAGAATTATCAAGATGAGATAATTACTTCTTTCCGAATTCTTTTTCCCTTCTCCTTTACCCTTCCCTTCCCTTTGTTTTTTTCTTCAGTTGGTATATTTTCAAAATTACCTCTTTTTTTTTTCTCTTTCCTTTCTCTTCTTTAACACATCTTGTCCGTCTTTCTCTCCACCTTTTTCTTGGTGCTGGCAGTGCACTCACAAATATCCCACCCAGAGTTTTGGCTAGGCTTATCAGCCTCTTTGGAAGGGGTGCTTTGCTAGTGTAGGAATTCCACTAGAACCAGCTTCTTGCTGTTCCCTTATATAGAAATGTTTTTAATTCTATAAATACTGTATGCATTCTACTGAAAAAAAATAGGGGAAAAAAGGGTTGGACTAGCTACGTACAGACACTGTGCTGTTGGGGCTGGTGTTTTGTTTGCCCACTGGCAGGGCCTCTCACTTCCTTCACCCTTTCCACTGTTGTGTGCAAACTATTTTTGGTATTCCAAGAGCACAAGCTTTGCTGAAATTCTGGTTTCCTGCTTTGTGGGGGGAAACTAGAGCAGGGAAGAGTTATTTCAAATTACAAAATATATTTGCAAACAGGGGGAAGAACAATAATGAGAACAATAATTTGAGAACAATGTTCTGTGATATTAAACTACTGAATTGGATACGATTACCTATAAATACATATACGTGTGTCTCCATGTGTGTGTATTTAGAGATGAGTGGTTTATTTTAGAGATGGAAGTCTAAATAGAGTATATCTGTAATAAAGAGGTCAGAAGCAAAATAGTAGCTCCATCTCACTTATCTTGCAATCTTGGAAGCAGAGAACTGTCCTACAGAAGATCATCTTCTTTAAGCTAAATATTGTATTGAAATAAAAAGTTAACTGGCACAAGGATCTTTTGTGTTGAAGGTGGAAAATTTGCCCTTGAACTTGTGAGCAGTCCATTAAATTTATCATAATCCTTGGGAACATAGTTATTCACCATTTACCAGACTGGTACAATACACATGCACTATCAGCTAAGTGATAAAGACCTCATAAAGACAACTCACAGATTTTTTTTTTCCCTGTTATGGAAAATTAAAGATTATGTCATTGCAAAATTCTTGTGCTATAGGCTCATCTAGTACCATGGGCACTGTGTCTAATGCTCCCGTTAGCAAGTAGCTCTGCCTACCATTGCAGGGCAGTTCCTCTCATCTTAGCTGTGTACTTTGGCCAAATTTTAACCCTCCAGGCTGAAACTTCTGCATGGAACAGGCCAATCAGCAAGAACAAAGCCCATCTATCACAGTAGTTAATCTCTGACTGGAGCCAGTGAAAGGGGCTGGGGAAGTGGATGAAAATGTGGATGAAATGGAGGGAGCAGGGGCAGTGCTTGCACTTGCCTGAGGGGATTTGCAGCTCACCTAATTCCTCAACCAGAGATGCAAGTTTTATAAACAGTATTTCCCAATGTTAGGGATTTTTTTTCTTTGCATGAAACTGTCCAGTCACTTTTGGCCTGAAGCAAATAGTTTACCACTTTAATTATAACCTGTGTGAACAAGTGCCTTCTTTTGTTTGTTTTGAACTTGGCATCTGCTTGTTTGATTTAATGATCTTTAGTCTTTGCATTGAAGGAGATGGTGAACCAGCATCCTAGGACCTCCTCTGTCCTAGGTATTTACCTCAGCCTGATTATTTTCCATAAAAGTACAGGAAGTGTCAATTAAAAAATAGTTCAGGCATTTCTAAGAGGAAGATTGCAATAAGATGTATCATATTGCTCTGCTAAGAAATATCATTTTGCTCCCTTTGCTTCTGAGGGAGGACGTGGAATATCATACTTTGGTCAAGCGTTCGCCGCTGTTGTCTCCTGGAGCAAATGCATGGTTTTGCTATATCACATGAAAATCTCAGTTTTTTAACACTTAGTTGGCACTGGTAGACTTTGGCAGCAGAATTATCTAAATAATCCATTTATGCTGGAGGAGCTGCATGTACCTGGCGTCCTACAGAACAACTGAGGTGCCTCCTGTGGGGGAGCCCAGAGCTGCAGAGGCTACAGGGAAGGTGGGATACTGAGAGCACTAGAGAATGAGGGGAGACAAGATGTATTCTGGGCATGTGAATGAAAGTGGTGAGCAGAAGTGGATGTACTATGGTACTTTTCTAGTCCAGCTGCAAGGCTCTATAGTTTTAAGTTATTTATTGGATACAGAGATGCCAAAGTTGTAATAAGGCATTGACAAGGACTACATTTGTCTACCATGTTAGTATCAGCAGCTCCTAGTGGCAGTGCTGGAAATTCTGAAAGTCCTAAATAAGTTGCCTTGAAGACAAAATAATTTCCATAACGCCCATGAATCAGAGACTGATTTATGTCAAAGAACTGAAAAATTATGTGCTTAGAAAATAATTTTCATTCTTCCTTTGACATCCCTGATGTTCTCATTAATAAAATAGATATGTGGTTCTTTCCCCCCAAGTTCCAGTCAAATTTTAACTTCCACAACATCCTTGGCAAGGTGTTTCAGGCTTAAAAACATGAAAGGCATTCAAAGTTACTGGTTTGGGATGCTGTATTCCACTTTTATGTGATAACCATTTAGCTGTGCTGCTTGTGTTGAAAGAAAGGTGCCAGGCAGGAGAATTGAGGCTGCCTCTAAATGCATTGCATGGGATTGTCACCACAAGCCCAGGTCAGTGGAACACCAGCCAGCTGAACTTTGCAAAGGCACTGAAGGGTTTGGAACACCCAGATCCATCCTGATACACAGAAACTGGGCATCATATTTTCTAGAGAGATGTGTGAGTTTGCATCAGCTCTGGTAGAACCAGATCAGACACCTGTCCCCCCCCTCCCCCCAGCATATCACTTTGGAGTCTTTGGAGTCTGTAAAATGAGGTATTTTTCTGCTTAGCACTCTAATTAATTTTATTTTATTCATTTATGTTTGGAAGTTTAAGAGACATTTCTACCACTTTTTGTGGTAGTGCATGGTGCATGCACTCTCCAAAAGCTCCATGGTTTTGACAGCTCCCTGCTGATGTCTTCTGATGTAAAAATAATTATATTTTCACACCAGCAACACAAAAATAGTAGTTAAAAACCATGAAACAGTTGAAGGTCTGACTTGGGTCACATCGCTACTGCGAGGCTTTGGAAGCTGTCCCAAGTGAATTATAGATACATTTAAGTCTTGAAAACAGCAGCACTAGGTATTTAAAGGGCAGGCTGGGAGAGAGCAGGGAAGGTCTTTCATAGAGCAATATCAGCAACTGACCACCTGTCTTTCTTAATGCACAAACTAGAATTTGCTAATTACAGAGGGGAATACAATATTACAGCCCTTTTCTTAGATGTTATGGTGCCAGTCTAGCTCACTTCACAGCCTGGCTCAATGATTCAGTCATTGCATGACCAGCTGATTACTTAAGATTCCCTGACAGATTTTCCTCCCTGCCTTTGCTCACCATGTAATTCCCAGGCTTTCTGACCTGCCTTTTCACAGAATGCTTTCCTTTGTGTTTTTGTCACTGTGCTTTTCTTTTGGTCAACCTGCCATGCATGAGAGACAGCTACAGATACAATTGCTGGGGAAATACCTTATCACATGTTTCACAGTTGTCCTGCAAGAGCAGAACTCCCTTAAATAAGTCTACTTATTACTACAATCCATTTTGTGTTATATTAAACATATTAAACATTTCTGCATGCAAGTCAGAAATGCATAAAAGACCAAAAGTCTCAGTATACAGCCCCAAAATAGGAAGAATGGATTAGCAATTAGTATTCCTTGGTACAAAGTAAACAGGGAGAAAATATGTATAACATCAAGACAAGGCTGAGATAACCAGCAGGAATCTGGAGAGACAAATCAAGGTAATATATGGATAGAAAGAGAAAAACAAAGCCTCAGAACCAGAAGAGGAGCAGCAGGTCTGCAATACAGCAGCAGCATGAAATAAAAATTATCCTATTACATTTGTCAGGATTTTTTGAGGGCTCATGTTCTAAAGATTATTAAAAGGTAGAAGGAGAAGTGATTTAAGTATATTTGAGCAGAATGAATCAGGCAGTATTCAGAAGTATCATGAGTGAATATTCATTTATTTGATGAACCACTGTACGTCATTAAGAAAGCTTTTTGTCAGTAGAAATCCCCATTTCTTCACAGATGTTTATTAATGGAAAACCTTTTTTAATTTAAGTGTGTGGTAACTGTCAGAAAATACTTACGTTAAACATTTCATGCATTAAAATTAACTTCAGGAAGGCTCATAAGTAACTTAGATGTATAACTATCACAGAGAAGCCTTTTAAAGTCCTGCTATTTTTTTTAAAGGTGTAGAAGAAAGTAAGTATTTTACTAACAGTAAAGGCTTAACAAACTGGCAAGTTGGGAAAAAAATATTACACCATGATTCACAAGCCTGTTCTTAACAAACATTACTGTTTGTTTTTTTGGTTCAAACCACAGTGAGTTAAGCATGGAAAGACTGCCTAACTTTGAAATTCTTGTCTTCAGCCTGTTTTAACACAACCTTACCTTAAACAGAGGTGTTTTGTGTTTCTTGCCACAGTGCAACATTCCTCTGAGTCCTGAGGGAGGGAGACTGCCTGCTGTCACATCCTTTCTGAAGGGACCCACCCTCTCAGCAGGCTAGCTCTGGTATGGCCCACAATCCAACACCTCCATCTTATCTTACTTTTTCTTGGCATTTGGGCCTAGAAACCTACAAATTTGAAGGAAGCCCTCACATAGCCCATACATGAGGATATTTGTGATGGATCCATGTAATTTCTATACTCTTGCTCAGAGGGCTGCTGGGAAGACCAGTGTGTAGACCAGAAAGATGTAGATTTGAGTTTTGCTTTAGGAACTGGCAAAACTTCCATGTATAGGAACATGAATCACACACACTAATGTGTGACTCATGCATGAATGGGAAAAAAGTCACTTCAAAACACTGTTATTTTCCCCCCTTCAGGCCCTGGTACAATGCTGTGGGTAGCCCACCTCACCAGGAAAGCAGGTGGTGGTGAGGGACAGAGGTGTGTTTTGGGACAGCCCTGCAGCTGCCCGTGCAGGTGGAGAGAGCTGGCCAAGGAGGGGGGAACCCTCCTGGTGAGCCAAGAAAGAGCCAACCACCCTGAACTGGGAGCTGAACCTCCAAAGACAAGCTGGACCTGTCCTCGCCGCCTCCATCACACCAGGCTGCCAGGAGCACCCCTGAGACAAGGAGACATCACTACTTTTGTCACAAAAGCAAGTAAACCCCATCAACTATTCCCTCAATTATTTGTATCCTGTCACTACCCCGTGTCTCCGGGGTGCAGAAGCCAGGGGTACAGGGGTGATGGATTGTTGGCAGTGGGGCCAGGGAGCAGTGCGGAGACTCTGCAGGAGGGACCCCATGACAGCACCCGAGGGGTGGGCATTGCCACTGGTGAGGCTGCACCTCCAGTGGTGTGTCCAGTTCTGGGCCCCTCAGCTCAGAAAGGACATTGAGGTGCTGGAACGAGTCCAGAGAAGGGCAGCAGAGCTGGGGAAGGCTCTGGAGCACAGGTCTGATGAGGAGCTCGAGAGAGAGCGGGGGTGTTTGGCCTGGAGAAAAGGACGCTCAGGGAGGACCTTATCGCTCTGAAGAACTCCTGGACAGGAGGCTGTGGCCAGGTGCGTGTCGGGCTCTTCTCCGGGGAAACAGCGACAGGACAAGGAGATGAGATGTTAGCTGTGGTAGGGGAGGTTTAGGTTGAACATTAGAAAATTTCTTCACAGAAAGGGTGATTTAGACAGCCGGCAGCCCGGGGAGGTGGTGGAGTCACCGTTCTTGGAAGTTTCTAAGGAAAGACTGAACGTGGCAGTCAGTGCCCTTGTCTGGTTGACAAGGAGGCGTTGGGCCATCGGCTGGACTCGATGA
>VXBR01011488.1:846391-910122 GCA_013400215.1 Cisticola juncidis | reverse complement strand
AAGGCCGCGTTCGAGCTGCAGGGAGGCCGGGCCGGCCGGCTTGCCGGGGGAGCGAGGGAGGCAGGGAGGGAAACAGGAGCTACCTCCGGAGGTAACGGGAGGCTTCGGGGCCCGCATACCTGCACCCCGGCGGGGGAGAAGGGATTTCCCTCTCTGCCCCCTTTGTTCAGGGGTGGCCGCGCCGCATCCTGGAGCACGTAAGAGCCTCTAAAACTGATTAAAGGCGAAGTGAAGTTAATCGCAGGGTGTGTGGGTGCGTTGTAAATGACATACCAGGCGCCCTGGCAGGCGGACCTGCTGCAGGACTTCCCCACTACCCTGGCGCTGGGCCTGTAGTGCAGCTTCCCGGAGGACCCTGGGATTCATGGAAAGGAGGTATCTGCCAGGTCCGGTGGGGACAGAGCCCTGGGGAACACAGTCTTTCAGAAACCTGCACCTCTCCTTGCCTGGGAATGAGGCCTAGTGTCGTTTTGTGCTAGCTGCTTAGAAAACAAACAAGTTGATATGTTACTGACTTTCGTGGAATACCTCTGACTCTTCATTCTTACTCCGCTGGACAATCTAATACAAGTTTGGCCAGAGATCTTTATCAGTGTAAAGTACTTGAGAACCCAGCTCATTTCAGTGCTGATTTTTTTGCTTGTCAGACACTGGCAGCCCAGTCAGTGTTTTGCACATTCTTTTAACTTACGGTCTTCATACTTGTATAACGTTGGAGGTTTTCTCACTTCAAATAATAGAAAAACATTAATGATCCATCTCTGTGTGTATGAGAGATAAAGTAGAGAGTTCAGGAGGCTTCAGAACAGAAAATTAATATATCTCTTGGTCAGGTACCTTTATGACCTCTAGCAAGTGTAGAATTGATGTGTAAACAGTATTTATACATTCATTCATGCCAGTTACAGTGCTATGGTTTATTTTACCTTTCTCGTTTCTAGCAGTTTCTAGGCTTCCTGAAATCTGGTAAATTATGGTCATTCACTGACTTTCTCTGTCTATAAGACGACACAAGCCACATCTGCTCAGTCTACTTGTTCCATTCTGTCGGAGTAACTGTTGCGTTACAACATCCTAAAGAAATTTTGTGATAAAAGAGTTAAAGACCTTAATCTGAGCTTCCTTATTTACAGCCTCTGAGCTTTCTAGTATGTTTGTATTTGGGAAACGTGTGTTTCAACATTCTAGTTTGTCATTTTCCTATTTTTATATCTGCTTAATGTATTGCTCCCCTATTTTCCGTAACTGCCATCACAAAAAACCTTGAAATTATCTAAGGTTCTGTTTTTCCATTGTTGTGCCAATAAACTTTACCCTAGTAGCATCCTTATCCCCACTAATTAGTGTAACCCACAGCCCTTAACATGTATCAATATGTTAAAAACATTTTTAAAACTATTAGATAAATCCAAATGCATAGAGTTAGAGCAAAATTCTTTCCTTGGTTACCTTTTTTTTATGAAGATGGTTACACAACTCCTCAAACCCTCAGAATACAAAGAAATAGAATCTGGTGTGATGTTAATCTGCTCATCCTTCTTCTAGAAGAGTCATTAATACAGAGTGTTTTAATTTAAAAAAAAACAACTAAAATCAACACAACTGCATGGCAGTCTGAGATAAAAGAGTTGTTTCCTTTGGGTTTTTCTAAGCTGTCTGGACTCTTCAGTCGAGATCATCTAAGTGATAGTAAAAGCGTACCTGCTTCTGGTCAGTGTTAAATGTGGGGTGATTGATTGAAGAAGGAATAAACAGGTTCTTCTGTAATGCAAAATGTAATAGTTATGTTAAAACTATCACTGTGGGAAAGTGTAATGTCAAACCTCTTTTTCTGTAATCTGTTAAGTGAAGGTTTTATTGAATATAACATTTGGAAACTGTATTTTTCAGAGACTGTCACAAGCTTGAAGTTTTAAGCTTTGTTGTCATCTTACGCTTCCCTTACATTTGACTATACAAAAAGTATCAAGAAAAATCCAGAAATAAACATGTTACGTAATTCACATACTCCAGAAGCAAGGCTTAAGACTGTTTTATCACCAAAGTATATTGGAAGTTTTTTTGACTCTTTTAAGATTTTTCATCTTCTGAAGAGTCAGGTCCCCTTTAAAAAAACCTTAAACATGGAAAATTACAGAAAATCACATGGAGGTATTTTGGTGGACTTGGAGTCTGACTTTAGTCCCCTGGCAGCAATGGCAGACCCAGAGGTAGTATTATCTGTTGCCTTTATGAGTAGTTACAGAGCCATTTGTTTATGTAGTGGTTACATTCTGTTTAACCTGTCTTGTGTCCCTAACAAAACCAGATTTCATACCTAACAATTCTTGCCTCTGCAAACAATTTCCTAGGCACATTCATTTTCCTTGCTCCTTTGGAAAGGCTTCACTTGATGCAGTTGTACAGTGTTAACTTACCCAGCTGCTGAACTTCTAGGCCCGTTCAGTAAAATCAAAGTACTCAGTATGTATAAAAGAGTTCAGCCCTGAAGCTGAATGTGAGACCCCAAGCTGGGGCATTTCACACGGAATCCAAGATGAGATGGAAAGTGGAAAGGATGGTGAGCACAGTTAAGGTGTCCTGATTACAGGAGGCACAATTTGCAATGAGCTTGATTGTCAGGATTGAGGTTTTATTCAGTAATGTCACAGTAACTTTGTTCCTTGGGATAAAAATATTCCAACTAGTTCTTAGTCTCAAATGCTTTGAGATTTCACAGTGAGCAACCTGTTCACCAGCACTGACTTCAAGGAATCCAGTTGAACTCCTACAGAACATTTCTAGAAACAGCTTGCAAGAGAGATGTTGCCTGTGTCTTTGCCAGCCCACGGAAACAGCTGGAGTGAGGAACGTGTTGGATCCCTTATTATTAGTCCTGAGTGTTTTTGTATTGCCCAGCAGACAGAGTACATATATAGTTCAGAGGGTTGTTTGTTTCAAGTGATCTGAACATTTAAAAAATGTCAGTCATTTGGCAGCATCTCACATCATGCTTCCACAACTCTTTACGAATAAAAGAGGTTGGAAACAGTTCACCTGCAAGTGAGTAACAGTTAACCTTTCTAAGGTGGACAGGGAGACAACTTTTCAACATGTCAGCATTTAAATTTTCTAAACTAAACATGTAAACTTGATGGAGCATCATTTAATTAATAAATGCCTTTTTTAGCTGATAGAGTTTTAATGTATAAGTTTACCCTTTTCCTACTCTAATGTGTCATGCAAAACCTTAAGTCTGTGAAATACTAATTTATTAAGTGATGGAAATACTGATTCTTCTCACTGGTATATTTTGTTAGTATATGTGTCTTTGGAACCTGGTTTGGGGCTTTATGTCCCGTTATCTCTGCTATCCTACTCATCTAAACACTTTCTGTTTCCTTTCTCATGGCCTTGTTGATATCTCCTGATCCTGTATGACAGTATTTTTGAGCACAGCCAGAAAGGTTGTTTAGAACTGCTCTCCATCTGTTTTTGCAGGCATTCAGACTATCTTGCATTAAAAGAATCTTAAGTTCCTCTAAAAGTGGAGCAGCCAGAAGCATGTGACCTGTCAGGCAGTGTACTCTGATTCACAATTGAAAGATTGCTTGATTAAAAGAAAGCTTGGGTGTCAAGGTGAGCTTTGCTCCCTGTGCTGCCAGTGAACAGAGTGGCTATGGGGTGCTGCTCATGATATGGACTGAGCCTGGCAGCTGCAGAATCCCTCCCTGCAGGCTGCTCAGGGGCGGATCGGTTGATACCTAGTTGGATGGGTAGATAAAGATGAGAGGTAGTGTTTATTTTGGTAAGTGCTCCTTTTCATAGCCCTAGAAAACCCACATTTTCTCTTAACTTAGTGCAGATCTAGAAATGTGTGGTACCTAAAGCTAGTCTGGAAGTGTGTCAGATCTCTAGTAAACCTTGTGCACTGAATTTAAAAGAATATGGCCTCTATTAAGAGCAACCAGTCTGTTACTGTAAAATGCTTAAATGCTGAGAAAGTGCATGTTAGAGGAACTTAAACCTTTGAAGAAAGATCCATTCAAGGTTCTTTTAATTTATTCCTCTCCTAGGTACTGAGTTGTATCCAGGTGTTTCTACAGCAAATTTGAAAAGGCTTTAAATTTTTACTGTTTACTTAAGGGAAACTGGGAAGTCTAGCACTTGCAGTACACCAGGAGACTTCCATAGTGCCTAGAAAACTGATGTCTTATGATTAAGTTGATGCAGACTGTGGTGTTTTTTTCCAGTTTCAGTTCCTTGATTGGTACTTTAAACCACAGTGCAGGTAGACTGCAGGAAGACAGTGTTTTAAGCCTTATGGAGAACAAGCCTCTTTTCTCTTGAAGCAGAAAAATATTTGTGGAATTCAACACTGCAGTTGTTTGTTTCTGTGTTGTGCAGGACCTATGAGGTCTATTGTATCTAATAGTAGATTGCTAAATAAGCTCAGGCCTTATTAGGTGAACTTGGTTCTTCCCTTTTATGCCTCATGGTAAGTTACTCTGGTGACAGGAAAAGTAGGGCTCAGTCACTCTTGTACGGTCTTAGTAGTGTCAAAGGAGGAGAGTAGACAGAGCCCTGAAAAGTATTCAGTGCATGGGAGCTGTGCAAGTATAATCACCCAGAATTCAGCAGATGCTGGTTAAAAGAAAAAGTCCACTCCTGTAGTAGTATTTTCTGTGCATATTTTACAGTTTTATAGACACATTAAGTGCTTTGCCTTGGAATTCTGAGGCAAATCAGCTGAAGCTGGAGAGAGCACTTAAACCGACTCACCTTGATCTCTGTACTGTTCTGTACCATCATATACTGTCAGTTTTGAGCAGAGAATAATATTCCCCCAAATGTACAAACATTACATCTGAAAACAGAGGTTCTAACTTTTAAACATATATAATTCTTATTTTATTCTGATTTTAACATTGAATATATTTGCACTGGCTGTTTCTGAACTCCAGTGTCTTAGCTTTACAAGTCCTGATAAAAGTTTTGTTTTGCTTTACTCCTTTTTCTCCAAAAGGGGAATATATAGCAAGCAATAGCTCAGTAATATACTACATTTTTTTAGGTGCTTACTGTGAGGGGAGGAATGTTTCTTTATATGTAGAAACTCAGTGGTACACCAGGAAGCATATATGTGACTGAATGTGTTTCTGTGACAGCATTTGTCCTATGAGACCTGTGAAATGTATTAGTGAAGATAGACAAGAGTACTAGCCTCAGTTTTCAGTCATCTGTAAAAGTGAAAGGCTAAATTTTAGAGCAAGTAGTAAAAGTACCACTTGTTTTCTCTTTACTGACTGTCTTCAGATTTAGAAGCTATGAAATTTGGAAGGTTGTAAGAGACTGTTGTTTTGTCTTTCATTTATTCATTCAGACTGAATTTAATTGTCAGAAGGGCTCAGAAATGGGTTTTGGGAAGATGAGGTTGGAGATGAACAGTACAAAGTGGGTTTGGAAGTGCTTCAGTGACAAATATTTTGTTTCATGCTGTGATGTCTCCTTGTATGTTGTCTTTGAAGAAATACAGAGTTTTGGTATCTACCGCATCAGGAGTCACTGTTCCAAGTCCTGCTATTTCTTTCTTAAAATAATTGGAAATAAAACTCCTTCCTAGTACTGCCTCACCAGTATTTATTTAAAGAACTGTCATCCATTCTTTAAATTTAAACTTCTTGCAGTTCTCCTGGAACATGTCTGTCCTGCTGATTGGATGAGGATCACTGAGCAGCACTCTCCTTAGCTCTGAAAGGAGAAACTTAAATCTCCAGGGAACGGTGCCCACCTGGTTATAACTCACTGAAATCTCCTCTGCCAGAGGATTGCTAGCCAAATAGATTTGGCAAAAAGAATTAAATCAGAGAAACTATTAATACAGGTACTGACAAGGTAACAGTAGTGTGTTGGTCTCATTCTTCCTCATTTTGTGCAATGTTTTTGCACAGATGGGCTATATTGATCAGGTCTATAGCTCAGGAGAGAGCATTACTTCAACTTAGTTCCTTCTTCATAAGGAAAACTTTGAAGAATTGCATAGAACTGCAGTTTTTGGAAGTGTGTAACCAGGTTTGTGTTGCCAAAGTCTGAATTTGAATGGTCTTGATTGAGGCAGCATATCTGAAAAAGCTTTGTGACAAGATCTGTTATGGTTCTGCATGAATTCTCTCTGCATCAGTGAAGGAAAAAAAGGAATGAGAAATGTGCATAAATCTGCAGGTTTCACACTTAAGCCTTGTAGGGGGGAGTCTGAGAGCCCAGAGTGGCTTCACTGTTTTTACATGAACCAGAATTCAAGAACCATGTGTTCAGTCCTGTAGAATGGAAGGTTTTTATCCTGTTTCCTTCTGCTCTCCAGTCTTTTGCAGGCTTTCCTCTCAACTGGGTACTGTTACATGTTTTGAATATCTGAATAATACTGTCTCGGTGAGGATCAGAGGGTGTCTATGCTTCGCTAGATGTCATGTTGTGTTTCAGCAGAGGCTTCTGTGTTGGGAGCTGAACACAGAATAATAAAGACAGTGTACAGCTTGAAGTGACCATGAGTGTTATAGCATGCCTAAATGTAAAACACTGAGTAAAAAAGATTGAATTTCTACTGATGTAGATCAGTTAAAAACATAGATAATTATGAGGGGAGCAAAATGTTCTCACTGTTGATCTCTTACCTAGGAAGGTATCATCTGGCAGCAGGTCATAGCAAGAACATTTTTACATTCCTGTACAGCTTTATTCTAGCCTAGTTGGCAAGAAGAATCTGATTTTTTTTTCTCCAGGGTGTTTCTTTTCCTCCCCTCCCCCTTCCCCCTGCCTTTTATGTAATGAGATGCTTTGCCATGCTATGAATGAGCTGCAAATTAATTGAAAAATGAGTTTCCTGAAACGGGCAGGTTGGTTCTGGCAGCAGAGGTTTCTTTCTTTGTAGCTCATTTTGGAGTTGTGTTTCTGGTTTTCCATTGTGTGCTCTTTGTAGCTGCAGGTCCAGGATTGTCGATATGATCAAGGACCAGTGTTCAAGAAGAGAGCACAGCTTTCATGCTTGTGGTCCTCTAGCCTTGGGGAGAGGACAGAAATGTAGGATTCTAGTAGACTGGTATTTGCCTTCCTTTCTCCAAATGGTCCCTCCCCAAATTAAAGGAATATCAATACCCTCTAAGTAAGCGGTCCCACTTAGTGTTCATTGCAGGCAGTCACTATGCCTGGAGACTTGTCTGTGGTAACTAAACTTGTGGCCTGCTCTTTAACCCACCCACACTGTGGTTTGGAGCCATCCTTTTTCAACTAGCATGTTTGTGCCTCACTTCAGTTTTGTTTGGCCTGAAAATAAGTAATGACTTCTTCAGTGGAGAGATTTCGCAAAAGTACTAACGTATGTCATATTTGAGGTCTTTTCATTAGTTTTTAGTTTATGAATTGGCAAGTTAAAAACCTGGATTATTTTGTTATTTGTGTTCTAGGTGACTTGTAGTATAATTCTAATCTTATTTACAGAAGGAAGGTCGGTGTATCAAGTCCTAATTTACACAGAAGAAAGGCTAAAATAGCTTTTAGAGTGAGATGGCGTATCAAATTTATGTAGCAGTTGCTACTTAGCTGTATTTAAATATTAGGAAAATGGTTGAAATGCTGTAATGATATAAGTTATTGCTGGCAGAGTTCTGACATGGTTATTCCTTTAAATGGGTGTGGCAAGAATTAAAAAAATTGTTTGTGTACTGATAAGCAGGCTGGTGCTGAAAGGAAAGGCACACTGCTAAAAGTAGGCTGCAGCCCATAAATGGTTATTTTTCCATATTCCTATTAGATGTGGCTTTTGAAATCTCTCTGCAGAGTACATTTTTCAAAGCAGTTCTTAAAACGGAGAGATTACAAGTGTTCTTTAGCAATCAGAAATTGCAGTAGTCCTTTATGTTCTGATTCAGGTTAGTTCATTGAGGTAGGTTATTCATTCAGCAGTCACTTGTCCTGCACTGTTCAACAGAGAAGATGAAACTTCTTGTGAAAGATCAGTTTGTTGAACCTAATAAATGCAGAACAGACTTGAAACGCTGGGACACCAGAACCTGTTGATGTGATTTCTGCATGTTGAACTGATTTATATCTCCAGTTCAGGATGTCTGTCCTCTAACTAAAAAACATTAGGCTACTCATATTTTTTTTCAAATCGTAGTCAAGACTCAGTCATGTAATTTTTGCATCCCCCCCCCGCCTTAATTCTTCTGTTTTAATAGGCTGTGCTCCTCAGAGAAGTGAACAGACTGGAGATTATGCAGCTATACGTGGTGGTTTGAGGATGTTTTAAAAATACACCAAGTAGTTAAAAGGTATTGATACATAGAAACCAAGTGGAACTCCATTTGAACTGTAGGATGTGCAGGATATCAGTTATAGGGAAACTCACTGTCACGGGAAGTTTCTCTTTGTTTCCTCTCCTCGGTACAGAGTACTCTTTATAAATAATTGGTGTAATTTTTTTAAATTGCCTTGTGTCAAGGAGCTAATCATTGGGACATATGGTATTAGTCTTTTTTTGTGCTTATTTATGCTTTTTCCTAAGCTGCTTTATGTTGTGAGAAAGAAAAGCTAAGAATGGAGGAAGTGACCTCAGTGGTTTCCATTTTCAGCATAATGTACATTGACAGCTCACATCTGCCACAGGTCAGAGATAGTTTGAATATGAAGGTAATTTCTTCCCTTAAAAATCTGACAATAGGTAGATTTGAATGCTGATTTTAGGGTTTTAGTAGTCATATAAATTTTCAAGTAGCTTGCCTTAGGGCAAACTTGATGAAAACAAAGCCACATATGTTTTTGCTTGCTGTTTCTGCATTTATATGAAGTTCCCTATGTTCTCACTAAAAATGGCAATGAGTCTTGGCCTTGTCAGATAAGAGAGATGTTTCATAAAGGATGTAATAGAGGTCAGGTCCCATTTAAGGACAGAAAAACCCAGATACAGTTTTTACTACCCCTTGAGTCGCAAAACTTGTAGATAATGTAAAAAGTTTGATAAAATCAAATTGGGTTTTTTTGTTGCTGTTAAAACAATTTTCTCTGCATATGTATCATACAGTTCCAGTAAATATAATCGAATTCTGATGTCTTTGTCTTGAATAGGACAGCAGGGCAGCATCAGAGTTTATTTACTTGCCAAAATAGCTGAAAACAAAAGTGTATATGTTCAAGAGAGAGAAAAGAGATGTCTGTAGGTTCCACCTTTGTCTTGAATGTCAGCAGGTTCATTTTTCTTACTCTTTGTAAGTAATAATGGGTTTGCACCTGTGCCTTCATTAACTTCAAACTGTTTAATTTTTTATGTATATACACACATGCCTATGGCATTTTTTCTGACTAAGTTTCTTTATACAAGTAAAATATGAAAATACATATAATTTCTGTGAATAAGTATTGTTACATGAATTAATATGCATGGTGTATAATTAGTGTCTGTGTATATATATATATATATATATATATATAAAATATCTGGAATTACATGCAGATAGTGTATGGGAAGAAATAAAGAAGAATATATCTGTTGATTAAGACCTTACTCTTAAGAAGTACTGTAGCTTATCAGGTTTGTCAGTCTTACTCCCTCTTAATTTTCTTTTTGGGGGTTCTAAACAGAAGAAAAGTTTAAGAGGTGCATTACTGTCTGAGAATAGGTAAATGCCTGCAAATGGAATTGTTTGAAATGACAGTCTTTTAAGCACAGATGATTCTTATGGCTTCCAAAGATACCAGGACCTGTTAGACGGTTGTAGTAGTGGGTGCTTGAAAAACATGAGTAAACAATCTATGGTCTTCTCTTACCAAACTTTTATAAAATCCTTTGAAATAATTATCATATCTTTAATGTATATTTGGGTGATGTAGGTGTAAGTGTAGGTGAGCTAGTCTGTAGCAGTGCTACAATTTCAGGGGAACTTCTGTTCCAGGTAAAGCCTGGGAGATGCTTGAAAGTCCTCATAGTGTAATAGCATTCCTTGGTCAGCTTTTAGAAATACTGTTAAGACAAGAGGATGTATGCTGTCACACTGACAGACTGCTTAGAAGAAATCTCACAAGTCTGTTAAAATAGTTGCTTTAGGAATCCTAGAGGATGTTAGGTGCTTGATTTTGTTAGAATCATAGTTCAGTCTCTGTCCAAGATCCTTTCAAATTTTGTTTTTTCATTCAATTGTGTTCAGTACCTTTGAAAGAAATTAATTAATGAGCATTTTCAGAAGACCTGTTTTGTAAAAGAGCTGTCCTTCACCAACAGATCTGGACACAGCCTGACATACTGTTCCTTCTAATTTGGTCTGTGTTATTAGATTTCTGTAATCTTGGAAGTTACATATTCAGTATGTTTTAAGTTTGTTTTAAGGGAGGAATCAGAATTTGAAGAACAGGTACATGAAAGGGTCGGAGGTGAAAAGGTGAGTCAGCAAGTCAGTCTTGTAGCACAGCCAGGACATTGCTTCAGAAACATGTGTTTATTGGAATCAAAGGAAAGAGGTTATATAAGCCCGATTGGCAGAATGCTTGAATCAACAACTGGGAAAAATTATATTTTAAAAAAAGTATGCTGGCAAAAATGATGCTATAGTGTTTTTTATTTGGGGCTCCTGAGCAGGTAGTCAGGCTGGGTGAACTCCTGAGGTCTTTTTGGAACCAGACTGTGTAAGTTTCTGTGTACACGTACAGATGTGTATGAACACATACAGTGATGGCACCAAGTTGAATAAGAGAGGAGGAGAGATTTCCTGAAGGCCCCAGGCTGTGTGGTTGTGCTGGGCTGGTGAAAATGGTGTACTTGGAAGCAGTGCAGGCAGTGCAGAGGGCCTGTGTTGTCATGCTTGTGCTGGTACTCTTAGTCACACTGGCAGGACTGGAGCTGGCATGTGCCTGTGCCTGTGCTTGTCTTACTTGTTACTTCTTTTGTCTGTGGAATTTGGCTTAGGGAGAGAATGGGCAAGACATTCTCTTCCTGATTTGTCCTGATTTATAGGTATTATCCTTGGAGAGGTGATGATGGACTCTGTATACTGTCTGTGTCGTTGTTAACCATCTGCTGCCCAGCAGATGTGGCCTCCCATGGAAATCAGTATTTATTTAAAAAAAAAAGAATACTAGTTATTCATGCAGGTGTCTTTCAAAGCTTTTTTTCCATTTCAGGGAAAGATCTGTGAAACAGCAAGGAATAACAAGGGTGGTTTTGTTCAGGAGCGTTAATAGTGTTAAAAATCTTAATTTCTGTCGTATTAGAAGTTAGGTGGCAGCTGTATTGCAGAAATTTACTGGTACGTATTGAGAGTGTGTATACACACATATACATTTCTATTTATATAATGTAAATCTCCATCCTTTTCTATACGTTTGTTTAGGGAGCAGTCTTTTAAAGTTTTGGTTTGTTTTTGTTCGTTAAAAGAAAAACATTCCTATAGAACAGTAGACTGAAAGACAAGGAAATTAAGAAAGGTAAAAGCAAATTTGTTTCAAAATGCAGTCTTTGTTCTCAGGCCATGTTTTAAGTTATGTAGTGTTACAAGTTTGAAGTCTTTCCAAAGGACATTGCCTCAGTATTAGCTGTAGTTGGTCAGAAATACTTGGAGTGTCCTAGAGTCCCTTGTCAGCCTCGGTGAGTAACAAGCTGTAAAGCTGAAATTGCTTGCTGTGAGAGGATTTTCTGAGAATAGAAAGATGTGACTGTTTCCTCAAGAAGTCCTGCACAGTTTGTTCTCCTCTGATGTCCCTCTGTTCCACCTCCTCCTCCCAGGGATATACTTGGAGTTCTGCAGCATTGGGAAGTCCAGCCATGACTGATATTTCCCTGTACTCCAGCACTCACACACAATGGCATCAGGAGTTGTTGGAAGATAAAATGGCCTTTAAAGCTCTGATTCACCTGAAGTGGCTTGGGGAGAGAATTTGTAGGCTTGGTTTGTTCTGCTGATGGTGTTTAAGTGGGTGTATAGGACAGAGATGTGCTTTTCTACTGAGGAGCCCAGAGGAGTTTTCTGCTTAAGGTTTCTCCCCCAGCAAAATCCAAGTGTTACTCCATGAGGTGATGAGATATTTGTGGATTAGCTGAATATGTCTGTGATTAAATTGCTTTTCTTTTATCTGACTGGAAGTATTTACCAGGTTTAATCTTAAATCAGCAATACCTATTAGTATGAATGACTCCTGAAATCCCATATTCCAAGTATGTCTTAAAGTGAGCTAGTTGTTGTGAAGATGAGTATTTAAGCATCAGTAAAAAATTTTGCCAGTCATCTTTCTTGTTTCTTGGAAGTGCATGTCTGTTGTAAATGCAGAATAGTTAGTTATTCCTTATTGTAAGTAATATAGTTGAGAAACCATTCCAGCTAGAGGACAGTTTCCCATCAGGGAAAGGCTGGGTGGCGGTCACTGCTGCTTTTACCTCATCTGTCCCTACAATAATTTTTTGGAGCACCTGTGGATATAGATTTTAAATTCAGATTTTTTTTTTTTAAAAAAGTTTTTTACTCTTATCAGTGAATTGGTGGCAGTAGCTGATGCAGTAGTGTACAGCAATGTGTCTGTCTTTGGACGGTGTGAAGATGTACTGGTATTCTGGGACCATTTTAACTAAAATATGAACACCTGAAGCCTTCAGTCATTTTCTTTACTAATACAGTGATACTAGTTCTCCCAGGTTTCAAACCAAATAGGTCTTTTTTTCTTTTTCTTTTTTTTTTCTTTTTATCTTTTTTTTTTATTTCCTTTGAATGTGTATTTGTTAATCTTTTAGGTCTTTCACTGTCTCTATAAACAAACAGAAGAAAACACAAGTTTTTTATTTTACTATTTCTAGGAATTGTTTTTAATGGAGCAGAGTAGCAATGAGCTCATTACAGACAAAGGGGAAACTCCTCATTCCTGTTGCAATGTGCTACTCAGGAGCAGCAGTGTGTCTTGTCTGTTTGCAAAATCTAGAAGTCTTGCCTCCACAGATCACTGAGAATCTGCTGCACTCATTCATATTCCCTCCTCTTGTGACAGCAAAAATAACAGTTTTGTATATATGAGCAGTGAACTGATTCAGCTGAAAATAAACCTGGCAAATCTTATGGTTAACTCTTAGCTAAATCAGCTTCCTGATTCATTTCACTGTATTGTGGAATAAATTATGGTTCTGGTCGAAGGGAAGAAGCAACAGTAAGGACCCAGATCTAAGAAAATGCAACTAGTCCATTTTGGACTAGCTTAAAGTACTTTTTTTCCTAGTAAAGATTTTCTCATGAATTTGCAATTACACCAATGTAAAGTTGTATTCTGGAGTTTCATGTTGATACTTCAGTATTTGGTTGTGTACGGTAATCTGTGCTTTAGGTTAAATGTCTGCTTTTGCCAAACTTGCTGCTTCCTTTGCTGGTTCTGACTTTTGGAATGTGAGAAAGATGCAGAGCAAAGCATCTCTTCTGTATTTCGAAAACTTCTACTGAATTAGAGGGCTTTTTTCAGGCAGGGATGTTTCTTTATTCAGCACTGATGTGTACAGGCAGTTGCCCAGTTCTGATAGGAGTAAGGCATTTAATTCTGTTCATCTGCAAAGTATGGGTTGTTCTGTTCTTGTAGTGTTTCTGCATGACCTCTTCAAAATATTTCTCTGTAAATTTTTGTACTCTGGTGTGAAGTTCTATGTTCTTAAACTGTGGAGTGTGTCATCCATGTCCTTCAAAGACCAGTGCTCTGATGCTTGGATATGCAAGGTTCTCTAAGCAGCCACATGGCATGCTTTATCTTGATGGGAACATGAGAATTTGCTTCCTTTTTGTTACCCTCCCAACTACTTGAGTCAAGCTAAGAAATTTAAAATATTTTTATAATAATCAGTCTGGGTGCTTTTAAGAGTAGTTATTCAGCAGAGATTCCAAACCAGCAGTGTCCTTAGCAGTACTTTGCTCCCCTCTGTAAGGCGTGTGTGGTGATACCAGCCAGTTCCGATCAGTGCCACGGGTTCAGTACTCCAACGGCTTCTTATTCCTTCACCGAATACATCTCATCCCTTTGGCTCTTATTTCTGTCAGCACTTTTAACTGCCCCAAAGACACCTGGTCTTACCTGATCTCGGACTCGGGCAGTCGTGCCATCCTCTCCCAAGCACCCCTCGCTGCGTTAGGTGACAGGGAGCTGTGCCTGCCCTAGGCTCTTGGCCAGGTGGGAAGCCCAGGTGGTCCTGTGCCAGTAATTGCGTTCCCCAGTCTTCTGAATTACTGCACAGGCAGAATTAATGTTAAGAACAGCTCTATTCTTTAGTTTTAAAGGGTTGTTATGTGAGGAAGTGAAATGAGGTTTGTACCTGACTCCCGCCCTGGTAAGGCTCACTTACCTTTGACAGAATTGCATAATGTATGTTCTGTAACTAATAGCTGAATTAGAAGTTAGCGTGTAGGAAATAAATTTACCTGATGCAACCCTTCTGGTGATGATAAATCTGGATGACATGCTTCTTGGGGAGTAATGAGGACTAATAAAGTACTTACTTTGGAGGGAAATTAGGCAACTCATGTGTCTTTTTTTCCCTTTTTGTTTTTTTTTTCTTTTTCTAGAACCACAGAGCAGACCCAGAAGAACTATTCACAAAATTGGAACGCATTGGAAAAGGCTCCTTTGGTGAGGTCTTCAAAGGAATTGATAATCGGACACAGCAAGTTGTTGCCATAAAAATCATAGACCTTGAGGAAGCAGAAGATGAAATAGAAGATATACAGCAAGAGATAACTGTTTTAAGTCAGTGTGATAGTCCCTATGTGACAAAATACTATGGATCATATTTAAAGGTAATTTGCTAGAATCTTTGCTAGGAAAATCATCTAAAATTAAAGAAGATTTATTATGCCAACCTGGCATTTCTAATAGGTTTTTATTTTTCTTTGAACATAGTTTTTCATAGTTTTTTTGAACATAGTTTTCTTTGAACATAGTTTTTTAATTTTTGTTTTTTGCTTCTTGCTCTTGGGTGCTGGGATTTACACAAAACGGCACAGAATTAACAGAGTTGATGGTTTTTTTTTGCTGTTGCTTTTGGACCTTGGGTTTCTCTCCTCCCTGCACAATCCCTAGGACAATTTAGTGGCCTTTCTGAGCAAAAGAAATATACCTTCATAGTTATAGAAACAAGAGCTGTTCCTGGTGTGGAAAGAAACCCTGGACCATGTAAAATGTGTTGGCAGTTATGCAGCTTAGTGGGCCTGAGACAAAGTAACACTGACATCAGCAGAGTTATGTAACCACTGTGTGAAATGTTATCTAAGGCATAACTTAACAAACAAAGGTGAAAAACCTACAGAAAACCAAAATGTTGAGTAAAACTTTTCATCTGAAATGTTTTGTGCTGCTGACACGTTTTAGGTGACTTAAAAATCCCTGAAACCATTTAGTGTAAGCTGAAATTTTAGTGGTAGTTCAAAGTATATTAAGTATCTAGGAGGGGTTATTTGCTTCTGTTTGGGTTTTTTGTTGGTTTTGGTTGTTGCTTCAGTTTGGGAGGCTTTTCTGGTTTTTTCTGGTTTTGTTTTTTGGTATTTGGTCTCCCTCTCAACATTTCTGCTTGCTTAAGGTGTAGTGGGATTTTCTACATTTTAAAGACATTTCTATTAAGTGTTCCCTGTGTCACACTTGTGCCATAGCTTTCAGTGATACATAAAAGTATTTGCAGAATTTATTTAGCAATATTTGTAGATACTGCTTTTTTCTGTTTAAATTGTAAAAGTATTCAATCTTTTATATTTTAATACTAAATGGGCAATTTATTTTTCCAATATTTCCAGTATATTTAGTGTGCTCCAAATTCTAATTCCTATTTTGGCTAATGTAAGACAGCTGCAGTGGCTTTGCAGTTTACTTCTTCACGCCCAAGTAAACATACAAATTGCCATTGATAACCCTTTTTTTGCTTCTCTTTATTGGGCTCAATCAGTGGGATTTTTGTTCTGTTTGTGAATAAATAATAAATGTCTGAGAGGTAGGATTTACTTTCCACCATCACTGCACATTAGAACAAGCAGGTTTGTCTCAAGATAACTTTGAATTCAACCAGTAAGGTTCTCCTGGAGCAGTGCAAAATGGTACTGCAGATCCAAACACAACTGTTTTTTCCAGTCATTTTTTTTCTGTGATGAGCTAAGTTCTAAATTCTATTCTCCTGAATATCCATAATTTCAACTTTGTGCTGTAAAAGCCCAGTTGTTTGCCCTGAAGTACAAATAGGTCAGAGTAAGTCTTGGAAAGTGTTTTTACTTGGAAGTGGTTTTGCTTGGAACAGTGTTTTGTGAAATCTCAGAATTAAACCGTGATTTCAGCAGCTATAAATGGAGGATTTAAACTTTGATTGAGTGGGGATTTGTTTTGTTTGTTCTTTGTTTTCTCAGAGATGGTGGGGGGTGGAAAAGGCTTTGTAAGTTACGGATGGAATAGGGAAGGAAAATAGTCTTTTCATTATTTACAGAAATATAGGTATGGAAAGTAGAGTCTAATTATTCTGTTAGTGCTACACAACTATTAAATTCTACATAGTCTTTTTTATTTTTAAACATTTCTTGGCAAATGTAGGATCATGTTAAATCTGCAGAACTCTCCTCACCACTATGTGAGTTCTTTCCATGTCTGTTCTAAATGGATAAATTCTGAAAGGTTAATGCTGATCTCTTGTTTACTTTTCACATTTGTAAAGTTTTTCGGAAAGGAAAATTTCTGTGCATGGAGTTTGGGGAGGTGTTTGTGGAGTTTTGGTTACTTTCCTATTCCTTTAAGAAATTTATCTTAACACAAAAAAAAAAAAATCCTAAAAAGATGTTCACAGGAATGTTTTTCATCCCGGAGTAGCATGGTAGGTAATTCTGCTGCTTGCTATTCCCCCAGTAAATGAACAAAAATGTCCAAAAATAAATGACTACCTTTAATTCTGTAATTAAGAATAAATAAATCGAATTCTTAAGTAGTATCTTCTATTTAAATCATTCTTGGACTATATTAAACCCTGGTTGCCAGTTCAAGATCTTTCAGCTTGAGACTCCTCAGGGGAAAGAGGGTATTGGCTTTGTTCAGTGTGCAAAGAATCTTTTATTCTGCCTTTTCATTTCAGTAATAGCAGGTATTTTGAGGGTCTTGTCTGTCTACTTTTTTTGGTTGGGTTTTTACTTAATTGCTCTAGCTGTTAACTTTTTATGAGCTATTTCTTTGAGAGTGGCTCTCAGCCTGATTGTTAAGCTGTGTAGTACTTCATTCAGGATTTAATTTTTCTGTACACTGTAAGCATCTATTTTAAGCAATGAAGTGAATTCTGTTGTGTACCAAATGACTGTATAATTAAAGAATATTGAGGTTAAATTCTGAAAAATAAAACCTCATTTCTTAAAGCCAAGTTCTAGGCTGCAGAGATCAGAAACAGTTCGCCATGGATATAACTACTGTGAAGCTCAGATTCACAGTGGTCCCATATGTTTATTCCTGGATACTTCAATTTACACATTAAGATCACTGGAAAATTCCTAGAAATGCTTTTTAAGATAACAATTTAAAAGAGCATAAGCATAAGGTAAATAGAAGGTATTTCAAAATTTAAGATACCTTTTTTTTTCCATTGCATCTTTATTTACAGGCAAACCCTGACATTGAGCCAGTGTGCTTCAGATCTGTGTGTTTCAGATCATACTTTATGGACTAGAAATAGTTTATTGAAGTGTATTAATCTTACATGTAGCTCTCTCTGAAGCTGTGGAAATGCCATTAGAAGTGTTTGTAGTTTTACACTGTTCAAAGAGACTTAGTATTTTCCTGACTAAATACCAAAGTAAACCTTCAGTGCAAAGGCATTCAGATTGCCTGCAGCACTTACTGATATTTCTCTAGATCTGTCTTAAATCTTTAAATTTTATATTTTCTACTTTGAAGAAATCACAGCTGAGATGATGTGTTGACTTCAAGTTTATCATGTAAGCCTCAGTACACCCAGCTGAACTGTAATGGAACACTATTGTAACTTCCTCTTTTTAAATCAATTTTAACTAGGATTTGAGTAAGCAGGTTGTTCTTGTCACCATTTTGTAGTTTTTGCGTTTTCCCTCCATCAAGACAGTTGATAGTTGAATGTTGTTACGACTAAAATATGGAAGAAGAGATGCAATTGTGAGGGGGTTCTAATTGCAAACATTTCAGATGATAGATTTTATTTCTATAGCAATGATAAGGTCTGTTCTACATATTCTGTACCTTGCACTTCAGGGTGCAAAGGCAGCCTTGTGGCTGATGGAGATGGGGTGGCTCAGTCCCAGGGAGCCTGGGGCTTGTCAGCTGCATGGAGGTACTTCCAGATGCCCCTGCTGCTGAAAGGCAGAAGGGAAGAATGTCCTTATTTCAATTACTTGACTTTACTAACTTGTGACATTCTGCAGCTTAGCTGCTTATTAGCTACAGCTTGTATATCCAACTTCTAAATGCAATTTTAAAAGTACGGACAGTAATTTAATAGTTTTCCTAGCAGTGCAATGTTACTTGTCCGTGATCAGGTATTTAGATCTTGAAAAACCTTATCATTGGTACAAGATGGCAGGGTCTGCTTCCTTGAGGTTCTTGTGGTAAAGATGATGCCAGTTTTCAGGTACTGTGACACAAAAAGGTACAAAAGCCCCATATCATGGTAGTGTGGGATATCTTGAAGTTCAAATGAAGTTTCCCATTGAATTAACTTTAAAACTTAGGTATTGGTAATTTTTTCCTAAATTTTTGTTAGGTGTCTGCCAAGATAAGTAGTGTTTACTAAACAAACTAGGTAATGTGCAAGAATATATACTGTCAAAGAATGCACCTTAATAAACACATCTGTGTGCAATAATAAAATGTTTTCCATATCATGGCTTTTACTAGTGTGTGTAGAATCATATAAGCCTCAGCTGTATTGAAGCTTTCATGACTATAAGAGGATTTAATTTCTGATGGAGGTGTTTGTAGATAATTCATATTCGTAGAAGGTCAGCATATAAATTTGTCTCCTCATCCCCTATTGCAGTGGGAATCCAATCTGCATATCAGTAAGTAAACCATTGGATGTGGACGGTCCCCTTGATAAGTTAGGTTAGATAGCTGAAATGAGTGTTTACCTCCAGCTTAATGGCTTGTCAAAATGCATTACTCCCCTACCAGTTCAGGCAAGAAAAAGATTTAAAGTATTAAAAGTTACCGTAGTTCTGGCATGTTCTGCTTACACAAATTTGGAAAGCGCACTTGATGAAGTGCTTCAGCTGGACTTTCCAACAGTACCATAGAGATAAATCTCTTAATCACTGGAATTCCATTACTATTTTCCTTATTTGTGCCATTTAGACCAAGGTTTTCAGTATCTAGCCTTGTAACTATTACAGCCACCTGAGCTTGCTTTTATCTTTTGCAATTAAAACAAACCTGAAGTTATTCTCAGCATTTCAGATTCAAATATGGAGAAACCCTGCAGTAACATCCAGAGACTTCCATCAGAATTGTGCAGTACTTCATGCAGCACAGCTTTGAGAAAATCTAGAGATAGTGGTTGTTCTGCCCTTTCTATTTATACTTGGCTGACAGAAAATAGCTAGGAAAAAGGTTGTTCATGCCTGGCTACAAAATATCCACACCCAATTACAGTGGGGAGTAGCAATTTCTTTGAGACATTGTTTGAGAAACAGTACTTACTCATTTTCACCCTGTACTGTTTTCAAGTAATAGTCAAACCCTCCAAACATGTCTAGTAACCACAATGTTTGCCTTGAACAGGAGCTCCTTGCAGGTATTCTGAGCTGACAAAGTTGGGTTTTATAAAAACTGCTAAAATTAGCCAGCCCTTCCCTGCTGAGATCATAATATTGGAATAGACTCCCATAAATCGTGTGGTTTTTAAATTCAGTATAAATCTAATAGAGCACACTTTGTTACGATGATTGGATGTGGTGCTCTCAGAAACTGCACCTTTATTTGCTTGCTGAGTTTTCTTTAGATTTCCATCCCTGGGCAGGCCATGGGGTGGGAAGGTATACAATGGAGAATACAAGAGTCTTAGAGAGTACTCCTGCCTTAAGCTTGTGCTCTGTAATGAGGAACTAGCACTGGTAAATATTTGCTGGAAACTTAAACAGTGTGTGTGGTACTTCTCCAGCTGTGGTTCAGTTGAATATTTTTAATAACTGGGGTTTATTTGAAATAAATGTATTTATTCACAAAATTTTCTAGAGTAGTACAACATAGATTCATATTTGAGTTTTGTCTTTTGAGAGGACTCTGGCAAGCAAGTAGTCTGTAGATTTGGTACCAAGGGTTTCCAGTTTTATTTCTATAAATAAAAGCCACCTTTTGCACCTAGAAATCAGAGAATAATATGTCAGTTCTAGAGGTTGAGACATGTCCACAGAGATGTGGAAGAAACTCATGTGCAGATGTGCAGAAACTCATATGCTCAGGGTCCATTTTAAATAATTATTTGTATGTAATTAAAACTTAAACTACTGCCTAATCACTTTTTTCCCTCTTGAGTTCTGTTCTTCAAGTGCAATCATTATAGATACTAGTTAGCAGAAACTGGTTAGTAATGATAGTGTTTTTTCATTGCTTTTTTTAAATACAGAAGTCAAACTTACTAATTAATAATTTAGATTTAACAGGAGTTGTGTGATTATTCTACAAGAAGTAATTGCATACAACTCGGTGATTAGTGAGACTCTCTATTTGCCTTTTCCTAAGTGTGCTGGTAGTCTGTTGAAATAAATACAAATTTTTATGGCATTCTTGGACTTCTGACAACTCACGCCTTCCTTTACAGGGCACAAAACTATGGATAATAATGGAATATTTGGGTGGAGGGTCAGCTTTGGATCTTGTAAGTATATGATTTTTTTTTTTTTTTTTTGCATAATAAGTATCAGTGAACTTTATTTCATTGTGTTTCTATATCACTTTATAAAAATAACTACCTGGAGGCAGCTAATACTACATCACTGCTGTGTGGTAATGCTCCAAAAAGTGTGAATTTGAATGGTAGTTCTGTCACATTGAATTCATGTTAATTTTTCTATTTTACTCTTTGTCTCTAAGCATTAGGAAACATCCATTTGTTCTCAATCAAATGAAGCAATGGGGTTCTTTTGTTTGAGAAGTCATTTTCTTTCTGTATGTTTGGGGGGGTTTTGGGATTGAGGTCCTCTGTCCATTGCTTCCCATCTCCTCCAAGTAGAATTCATTAACCTTCAGTAAATAATGTTTCCTTTAGGTTTGGATCTCAGGAATGAATGAGGAGTGTGTCCACAGACAGTTAATTTTAACTGGTTAAAAAGTGTTGGTTTTTCCATGTTCAGGTATTTTCAGTTAAGCATGAAAGTGCCTTTTACTTCAAATAGTGTGGCATTCATGGAGGGTGTAGCCTGGAGAGTGCACAAGCACAGTCCACTGAGTGTGGATGTGGTTTCCCCATGGTTTCAGTGCAGCTCTGCCTCAGCTGCAATGCTACAGACCCACCCTTTCCTGTAAGATAGTATAGCTCAGTCTTTGTGTGATTCTGAAGGGAAAATACCATGTCTTTTCTATTACAGAATGGTAGTTATTATGTATTCGCTAACAGAGGTCCTGTCTGTGAGAGCTGAAGTATGTGCTTGACTTCACAAATCTATTTAAACTTCTTCATGAAATTACATAACACCAGCTCATCAAAAGCATAGTAATTAGGTGTAGCATGTGATAGTTTGTACCTCTAGAACTTGGCCCATGTGAGAAAGGAGCTGTGAGATACTTTCAACACTTTTGAGGTATTGATTGTATTCTGTGGAGTATCAGAAACAGGAAAGTTAGCTTTTACTAGTACCAATTTAAATCAATGACCCTGTAGAAGAATAAAATTTTAGGAGAATAAAATTTAAGTCTTCACTCATTTGCCTCACCATAATTTCATGGTGTTCACTGTTTGGGTGCTTTGTTGTTGTTGTTGTTATTTTCTTTTTGATCGCTCACCTTAATTTCTTTTGTTTTATTTGCATAGCTTTCTAATGTGCAAAGTTTCCACTTAATCCATTAGCAGCTCTATAGTAACATGTTATGTTCTTGATACAAAAGCATGGATGGAATCAAAAAGGCTGGGACAAGTAAAAACTTCATGATTAAATTTAAAACCCACAGTTAACAAATTAATCTGTTTTGAAATTGGTTTTCTTAATTACTTAATCTAAATTGCAAAATCCAGTCTGCTGTGTTTGCTGCCTGTAGGGAAATACAACTTTGTCGAAAGTTGATTGTTGCTTTTCTTGTGCCTTGCATGCTGAGGGGAGCACAGGCAGTGTATTTTCAAGGAGTAACAGCATTCTCAGTGTATTGGCAGTAGAGGAGATGTGAAGGTGATCATTCCAGTGGCACCTATTTCAGTGAGAATATTGACATACTGCTTTGAATGTTTCATTAATTTTGTTAGTTCTTTACTTTAAATGTTTCAAGTTTAAGATTTAATTTAATCAAAGCAAGACAAAAATTAGATACAAGACTGAAATTATTTTAACATGGCTTTTTTCCACAGCTGCGTGCTGGCCCATTTGATGAGTTCCAGATTGCTACTATGCTGAAGGAGATCTTGAAAGGTCTTGACTACCTACACTCAGAGAAGAAAATTCACAGGGATATAAAAGGTGTGCAGCATTTCAAATGTTACTTTGTTAAAGCCTTTAAAAACCATAAACAGTATTCTAATGAGTTACTATGTTATTTCCACTTGGCAGCTGCCAATGTCTTGTTATCAGAACAAGGTGATGTTAAGCTTGCTGATTTTGGAGTTGCTGGGCAGCTAACAGACACACAAATTAAGAGAAATACCTTTGTTGGAACCCCGTTTTGGATGGCCCCTGAAGTTATTCAGCAGTCAGCATATGATTCAAAAGTAAGTATGGGAGTGGAACATACCTTTTTTTTTGATTATCTAACAGCACTTATTTTGAATTTTTTGCTTTTAGCACTATCAGTATGGGGAGAAAAAATAGTAGGTTTGAAATTACAGGGTTTCAAATAATAAAATTAAAAGTAGGGTTAAATTGGTTTTATGCAGTAGTCGCAAGTCAGTGTATTCAGGTGCAAAGTCACCAAGTCAAATGTGATGTCACGTCACTTTCAGAGCATTTCCCTAAATGTGGAGTGGTTGATTGATTTGCTTTCAGTTTAATGTTTTGCATTTAATTCAAGTAGTAAAGTACTCACAAAGAAAAATGCCAGCAGAACATGGCAGTTTATTTAAAGCCAAGATGGTGGCCAAAAAGTTAATTTATTCTTACATTTTTATACACAGCTCTGGGTATAATTTCCCAAATGGTATTTCTGAGGATCCATGTAGTGCTGAAAATTTTAGTACAGGTCTTGAGAAGGAAAAAAGTATCTTGTTGGCTGTGGCTTAGTAGCATCATGCCTTTCTTTGCCATGAGAGCTCTTGATGGATGACTAACTGCAGAGGAGAGATTCCCTATGTGAACTAGCAGTAGAAAAGCAGAGCTCTTCCATGTTCCTGTGAGAGCTGAGAGCTGATGCTAGAAATTACAATAAGGAGGGAACAGTCCCCTCTTCTGTGTAGAACCACAAGATGGCCTAGCATGTGGCTGGTGAAACAGCAGCGTGTTTCAGTCTGGCATTGGACTTTTCACACTCTGTAGATAAAACCTTAAAATAGGATCAAGAGAATTAAAATCTTGATATGTGTGAAGTAGTATTTTCTTGCTGCTTTTTCTCAAACAGCAAACATGAAACTATTCTTATGTGATGTGCATATAAAGAAAAAACTGTTGGATATCTGAAGTGTCCTGAAAACATTCATACTCCAGGAGACTTTGCCAGGATCAGTCAGATTTGAAGGAATTTGTGTACTTGTCACAAGAATTCTTGCTGATAAAAATGTTGGAATTTTCCTGTTTAGAGTTTCAATGGTCCCACTGTATTCCCTAGTGCTCCCTAGGGCATTTTGGGAAAGGCTTCTACCCTGCTTTAAAAATGTGTGTTGGTCAGTCAGATTGGGAATAATTCTTCTGCTTGCCCTGTGTATAGATCAGCTTTACCACCCCTTTACATTTTCCCAGCAACCTAATCTTTTGCCTTCCATATTTCCTCAGAGTGTTGCAAGAGCAGTGTCTTCCCCCTCTTTTTTCATGCCAGTAGGCTGATGGGAGAGCACAGAAGATAGGAGCCTTTGGTAGGAGAGACAAAGGATTTGGATAGGATACTCTTCAATTTCTAGAGTAATACTGATAACTGTTTTGGTATTTGGACTGAATTTTAATCTTTCTTCTTCTCTTTCTACTCCCAAAGGCTGGAAAATAAACTAGAAATTCATACATTTTCGTAGTGCCAGAGATTTGTAAGCCCCACCTCTTCTTTGAAATAATTTTGCTTCAATGCACATTGTTGGTTGTAGTCTTTCAGTAATAAACAGTGAGTTAATTTATTCTTTGCTGTAAAGTACAGCTATTTTAAGTCTTGTGAACAAAAAAGGAATATTGGAGAGATATTGGAATATTGGAGATTGTAATCCTTGTTTACTCCATGGGCAGTTATGGTTTATGATTCTGTACGAAGTGTAGTCAACTATTGCCAAACACTTTTTTAATGAGAAACATCCTTAGTGATCTACGTAGCTACTTTAGCTCATCTGAAAAGATGCAAGTGATAATATATTTCACTTGGGAAAAAATCAAAATCAGAAAAGAATTTTAGAATACTAGTATTTTATATATGATGTCAAAATATCATACTAAGTTTTGATACAAAGGCAGAATTTGTTTATAATGCTTGCTTTTAGCTAAAATAAATGGTACTAAATGGTATTTTTTTCTGTCACTTACACTGTGAACTTGGTGCTTCAGGTGGTGTTTCAAGTCTTAACTTGTTGTCAATAGTTCTCCAGCTAAATTCATCAAGCAGTCTGTTAAGAAAGGAATTAAGTGATCCCCTGCTGGATTTGTTTCAGCTTTCTGCCTTGTTTCTTTAGAGTGAGCTGTCAAACAAGTTTGGATACCTAAACAAACTCTGGATTAGACATAGGAAATGTGTGGCAATTTGTCATTAACATATGGAAAAAATCAAAGGAAGATCAATATTTCTGAAGCTTTTCCAAGAGTTTGTAAATTTAGGTGTCTATTTAACTTGCTGGCAGTTGGAACACCAGCTGCAACAAAAACGATGTTCTAGATGTTTGTTATTCAAGAATGATTAAGTCAGATAGATCTTTGTGAGTCAGGTGTTCCTGAAGTGTTAGAAAAGAATGCTTGCATTATCTACTTAGGCCAATTTTGTTATATAGATGCATTATATGTGAAGATTTCAGTTATTGAATGGATGCAGTTATGACAGCCCATAACTTTGTACTGACAGTCCCTTTTCCCTCTCTCAGGCTGACATATGGTCACTGGGCATCACAGCAATTGAACTGGCCAAGGGGGAGCCTCCCAACTCAGATATGCATCCAATGAGAGTTCTGTTCCTCATTCCAAAAAACAATCCTCCCACTTTATTAGGAGACTTCAGTAAACCTTTTAAGGAATTCATTGATGCCTGTCTGAATAAGGACCCAACATTTGTGAGTAGATAAATGTGTGTGTGTAGATGTTTCATTTTTGGTTTTTGTTCTCCTATACTTGTGAAGTACTTTGCTGGCATTGTGAATCATCAGTGATTGAAATAGACTGTGCTTCCACTGTAAATTTTAGTGATGCTTTTTAATATCTCTGTCTCTATCCAAGTTTGTTTTGTTTAAAATAGTCAAAAGGAGGAGGGAGAATGCTGAAATAAATTAGGGTGGTAGAGGCAGATTACTAAAATGCACTCTTAACTAGGATAATGTCAGAAGAGAAGTTTTAACAGAGTAGAGAATCATCTGAAATCCTTTTCTTCGGCACAGCTTTTGCTGTCTGAGTTCAGCTTACAAGGAAATGCTGCACTGGAGAGTTTTCATTAGTCATTTTCCTGGGTGTGACCTTCTAACGTAGAAGGATAGACTGTATAGTCCATGGGTGACTCGATTGTATTTTTAGCATGCACGTAAATGTGGATTACTGGCTTTTCTGACTTCCTGTTTCACTAATTTCCTGATATTATACAAGTTAGCTCTAGAAGTCTGTTGTCTTACTAAGCCTCCCCTATTAGCATTTTAAATCATTAAATGTTAGCATAACATTAAATATTTAAAGTGTTTCTTACAGCGCCCCACTGCAAAAGAACTTCTGAAGCACAAATTCATTATGAAAAATGCCAAGAAGACTTCCTATCTGACAGAACTGATTGATAGGTTTAAGAGATGGAAAGCAGAGGGACATAGTAGTGATGAAAGTGATTCTGATGGTTCAGATTCGTAAGTTTATTTTCAGTACAGTCTTTTTTGGGTGTGTTTTTTCATTGAGATAATGTTCTTAAAGTGGGTTTACTGCACCTTTCTGTGTAATAACACCATTTCTTTTTTATAATTGCCTTCTTCAGGAAAACCTCCTGTATGATTCTAAAGATTAACACATAAGTCAAGCTGTGTGCTTGTTGCCTCTTTGAACTTTCTCTCTTTAAACTCGATTTCAGTTCTGTTTAAGTGCTATTTGTTTCCTAATCTGAGGCTAGTGGTTGTACCAAAACCACTGAATCACAATTAGAGATATTGCAGAACAAGGTTGAGGTGCATGAAGAAGTTTGCACAATGCCTGTGGAACAACGTGCTTTCTGTAAGTCTCTTGTTTTTCTGGCTATCAGATAACTCTTAAAGGGATGCCATGGGAGAAGGTAAGCCTTGTAGGCAGATAACATCTTCTGTTTGCTTTTGATCACATTTCAATTTATTCAGCCTCTTTTAAAGTTCAGGTAATATTTCAATACATGTTGTTCTTCTTATTTTAAGGAACATGTAACTAATCCTGATAGACTTGTTATATATTTGGTTTACCTGTGCTTGCTTGGTGTTCTGTTGTATTATGTACATCATGTCCTTTTTGTTTCAGAGAGTCCAGCAACAAGGAAAATAACTCTCACCCTGAGTGGAGCTTTACTACAGTCCGGAAGAAGCCGGATGCAAAGAAGCTCCAGAATGGGACGGTTCGTACTCACGAGGAGTTGTTCTTTCCAATTGCTGGTTCTGAAGCCAGTTTAAGGAAGATAGTGATAAAACTTAGTAACCTCATTTTTCATAAGAACTGACTGGTTTTTTTGCAGTTCAAGACATAATGCATGTTAGTGATATTTCCTGTGCCATGTCAGCCTCGAATGCAAAATATACTGCAGATGTACTGTAGATCAGTATCCAGTCATAGAGATGGGATTTTAGTCTCTTACTAGTGAGGAAATACTGAACTGTTTTTCTGGTGCTGAAGGACATTGTTTGAGATGTATCATCAGGCATCTATTTCAACATCCGCCAATATTTGTTGATGTACTGTATCTTCATGGGTTTTGTAATGTATTTTAAACACATTGTTACATTTAACTCAACTTCCAGAATCACTGTGTGCTGTGTTAAGAGGCAGTGTGTATGATGTATATATGCTGATGTGTGTTGTAATGTGCTGATGTTATCCATATTTGTTAACTTCTAGGATCAGGATCTTGTTAAAACCCTGAGTTGTTTAACTATGATAATCACCCCTGTGTTTGCTGAGGTAAGTGTTGGCTTAAAAATCTTCTTTGAAAGTATTAGCCAAATGTCTAATAACTTTTCTGAGTTATAACTTTTTTGGTTTGCTCTTCAGCTCAAGCAGCAGGACACAAATAATGCTAACAGAAAGAAAGCAATTGAGGAACTTGAGAAAAGCATCAATGTGGCGGAAGCAACGTGTCCAGGGATCACAGATAAGATGGTGAAGAAACTTATGGAGAAATTTCAGAAGTAAGTAGTTTAGTCATAAGAGAAAGGTCTGCTGTGTCCAGTGCTTTAAACATTTGCTTTGTAGGTATAGGTAACACTTCTGTTTGAGACTGAAACTAATATTAACAGTTTCTGTATCTGGTCTTGAAGTGCTGCAGCTTTAATGTAGTTGCTATATGTTGCTTCCTTAATTGAGCCTGTAGGTTTGTCTAAGCATGTTACAGGCAATAGAGGAGAACAGAGAATCTTTTTCTTAACGTCTTTTAGGAATATTTTCTTAAGAATGTCACTCTTGGTGGGTTTTTACTGTGAACCATTGAGATGAAGGCACATACTAGTTTAGTGATGCAGAAATATTTATGTCCTGTTTGCCTAGCTGAACAATATAATTAACAAATTTTTAACTTGGATTTTTATCTATAGATTTTCTGTTAATGACTCATCCTAAGAAACTTCGCACAATTGACTGCTCTTTCGTATGGACCCAGTGAAACCCACCAAAACTACTTCAAGCTTGGCAGTGCTTAGCTCATGAGCTCCTTGTGCCTTTTGGATCTTTGCAACATATTGATGGTGATTGAGGATTTGAAAGAACCTACTCAACTATTTTGTCGCAGTGCACATGGTTTTATATTTTCAGGAAATTATTTTGTAAAGAACAACTTTTAATATTGTAGTTTCACCTGTTTAATCTGATAAATGTTGAGGTGCAGTTTTGCTTTTAGAAATAACCATTACTTTAGTTAATAGAATGTGCAAGTACAGTATGTTTTGATGCTATTTTGTTCCTGTACATGGAGTTGTACAGGTCTTTTATATTCATGAGTTGAACTTTTGTAAATCACTAACAAGCTTCAGAGAAAAATAGCTTTTTCACAAGCATATTCAAGACATGTAATGTAGTGGCAAGGGTATTGCTGTAGCACCTGCTTCAACCAGCATATAGATATCATGCCCTGAAAAACAAACCTGCAACAGTATCTATTTTAATTCTAAATTGGTACAGTATTTTAGGCAGCTCTATGATTAAATATATTTGAGAGCAATATGGCAATAGTTTGCAGGTGTTATGTAGCAACAGGTCTATCCTGATGTACAGTCTGTGTATTACCTTTTAGAACAGGTTTTGAAGTAGTAATTCAATCATATATCATCATGGTAGGAAAATTTAGAGCAATACAGTTGAGGGGGTGGGGCTTTCGGCAATAATGGACAAAACCTCAAGTCCAATTTACCTTAATTTAATTTTTTTTCCTCGGAGTATACATGCCTGGGTGGAAGGGAGCCAGAGAAGCTGAGCGTCACATGTTACATACCTCACACGCAGGTATCGGTGTAACACCAGCGTTCTGTGTGGTGGTGTTGTTTCTCCTGTAAGATATTTATACACATTTTTGTTCTGAAATACATTAAATACAGTACAGCTACATAATTTGTTTATAATTTTCTGAAAGTGTATTTTAAATATGTATTTACCAGTTAATATGCAAATAACTGAGTTATAGATATTCTTTCACAAAAAGGTAGTACTGTGCAGTACAGAGTGATTTTTTTCATAAAAAGTAGGTAAGACTATAAAGTTGCTTTCAGTTACATATTTATGGTACTGCTAGATGGGTAATCTCTTCTGTTGTTTTGTTTTGATTTGGTTTTTTCCCTTTTTCAACCCAGTATGTATATTATGCTGAAGTTTTGAACTGGGATTGTTTTTCAGTACTTAGTTGTGGAACTGTTGGTGTAAATTTATTTTTGATAAAGGCTGGGTGTGTTTATTTTATGGTTCAGACCTGCACATTTTGTTTTTGCACAAAAGTCATTTTAAAGAATCTGAAATATATCTGCCAAATATTGAAAAAAGTAATGGTGTGCAAGTAAATACTGCATTTTTCATCAGATGTTGCCATTACATCGTTTTTATATAAAGGACACTTGTGAGAGATGGTGGTTAGATATGCCAAGGACAATTATTTTCAATGGTGCCTACACTGTAAAAAAAATTACTTTTAACTCCTTGTTTTAATTTTAAAAAAAATGTTTCTGTTTAAAACTTTCATCTGCTATATAACTGAAATTCAATTAGAATTTATATCTGAGAAAAAGTCTGGAAATAGTTTTTGAAAACAATAATGTTATGGATTAAATAAATATTTTTATAAATGTAAAAGCAGCAAAAGTTGTAAATACAGTTGATCTGAAGCTTTACAAAATAACTGCATCACAGAAACAAATTGTAGTGCTCCTCTAGCTTCTGTAGTTGTTAGTCTTGTAAATCTGTTTATAGATGAAGCTTATTTCAATGTTTTGGGGGGTTTAAAATGGTTTAAAAATAAATATTTAAGTTCTGTCAACTTTCATGAACTTGTTCTGTTGTGCATCATTTTATTCTGGATTTCAACAGCTGTGCAGAGGTGTGGAGATGCCGGTCACAGACTTGTGTTGTGAGAAAGGTGTTCCCTTTGCAAAGCTCTGGGTGCCCCACACTGTCCTTGTCCAGAGGACACCTTCAGCTGCTGCGCCCCAGGGAACGGATGGAGCAGTCCTGGGGTTCCTTTCCTAGAGAGGAGGCTCGGGGATGTGTGAGCTCAGACATGTCCGGCAGTGCAGCGATGTCACAGCTCTGCCACAGCTCCGCCTTTGGCCTCGGCACGGGGCAGGGAAGGGACACAAAAGCCTCTGCCACAGCTCCCTGAGCTTTCACCTCGGCAGTGTCTACACAAATATTATTTTAAGGAACTCCATATACATTTCTCAGAATTAAAAACATGTTTTTAGTTCCTTGTCACTTCTCTTAAGGTGTTCTTTTTCTGTGGGAAAGAGCTGATGGGAATTCCTCCTGCGTTTTGTAATTGGTGTCTCTGCCCTGTTGATGTGGGATCTTTAATCTGTGCAACTCTGTCAACAATTCTGGGTAGGTGGGGTCAGCAAATGACATGGGAAATTGGAACCTGACATGTTTGAGATACAACTGTAATACGGTGTCTTCTTTTCCTGTGGAATGTGTGGGATGTATACCTACCTTGTGGGACAGCATGGGAAAAACCACACGTGTACAAGACAGACTCATTCTCTTGTATTACAGTCCATTCAAGAAAGTTTTTTTTATTGTGGTGCATATGCCTGAAGTCTCTGTGCATCGTAAGGCTGTAATTATGCCCTAAGAAGGGACATCTGTATTGCTGGTTCCAGAGATGAGCTGTCTTTTTCCCACGTGTTAGTTATTGATGAACTGTGTAACTTGATCAGCAGTATTCTGTTGCTGGCAGATAGCTAATGGAAAGATAGATCAAAATATTCATGCAGAAACCATCTTCTTGCTCTTTTGGTTTGCCAGCTTCCTGCTGTAGGTTGAGAAGAATTGTTGCTGAAGTAATCTTATCAAAAGTAGTCTGAATTGCAGAATAGAGAAGTGTATTTTTTGGGGGGTAAATGAATCCTTTACCAATGTAACCATTCTTTAGGCCTTGCTCTCTGACCCCTCTATTCATTTCTGTGCAGTGAGTGTAGTGTCATCACACCTGCTCTTGCCTTGCAATTTTGACAGCTGAATAGGAGTGTGTAGGTTTTAATGTGTTTGCACAAAGTTTAGTGATTGTTAAAAGTCTGATTTTTATCACAGTTTTATGACTTTACACTGGAATAAAATTATTTTCCTCTTTGCAAAGTTTTACTGGTGTGTATGTTAGCTTGTCTTATTTCACATCTTCATCTGTCTAAACCTTTATCTGTTTTGTAGAAACCAGTTACTTCTGACTGCAGTGAGTAGCTTAACATTTTCCCACTGTGATGCTGCAGTGCTTTCTCCCCTACAATAATCCTCTGTGTAAGGACTGTAACAGTTCACATTTTCCAGATTCTGCTGTTTGTCTTTCACCACCAGCAAACCAAACCTTTCCACATCTTCTCTCCATCCTTGTTTTCTTCCCTAGGGAAGCAAAATTGCTTAAATAGATGTCCTTATCTCGGGGGTGAATAGGGCTAAGCAGGGAGCTTGGGGAAGGACTTAATCAAGGGTTGTTTCAATTGTTCTTGACAAGTAAGCCACTGATTACTGGGATTGTTCCTTAATTTTAGTCAGTCCCAAGAAAGTGGTTTATGCAATGAATTCAGCTCACAATGTCAATTTGTGTCACTTACTGACGAGCTGCTTTGTTCCTCTGCTATTGTTGACCACGTGTAGGATGTGCTGAGGCACAGTGCCCACACTGTGCCCCAGTGCTCCCTAGTCCATGGAAAAATCCAAAAATAGTTCCCAAGTCCTTGTTTCTCCCTCTCAATGCTGTTTTCCCAGCATAGTCTTGAAGACCAGACCTGGCAGTTGCTGAAGATTTGGGCAGGATGTTTGTACAATGATCTCCCATTGTGGGACTGTGTGTGCTCTGGGACATGCTCAAGGTGTGTGTCCACGTGCTTAGAGGAGCCAACAGTGATTGTGGATCTGTGTGTGCAGCCTGTCTTTGAAATGCTGCTGCTTTTTTTAACCCTCTACCAAACTGTGCCCACTTAAATGTACTGAGTGATGGTTCTTGCTCTTTCCAAGATGCAGAGCTTTGGGAATGGGGAAGAAGCAACCCTCTAGCCAGAAAGATTATCCTTTTTTCAGTAGAACTTGTGCCAGAGCAGCATAAGGGATCTCCGCAGTTCACAGCTTCAGCACAGGGTAACTAGGAGCAGAAGCAAACCTTACAATGTACTCACTTGTTGGGCTAATGCATTTCTTTGGGCAACCAAGCAAGAATGTGGCTGTTTTCAGCAGCATTCCAGGATCTCCACAAGTCTCCCCAGTTGCTGGGACAGTGAAGGCACAGAGGGAACCAGGCAGCAGAGCAGGAGAGGGAAACCAGCTCCTTGGAGCACTGAGGAGGGAAGCTCCTGAGCTGGGATGCATTGGGCAAGGTGTGCTGGAAGAGGGTGTCTGCAGGACTGGGGGTGCAGATTTCACAGGGCAGGAGGAGAAACTCAAAACTCCAGTGTGAACAACTGTTTTATTGTCCACCTTCTAAAACAAAGGACAGCAACATACAGAGTGAGCAGGACCCATAAGCCCAGTTCTTTCTACATTTTAATCTATTTTTTTTTGTCCTTGCTTCTGTGTTTCTGAAATCCTAGCAGGCTGCAGTGGTGTCTGCTGTGGATTTTCTGGGCTGTCTCTCTACTTACAGTAATGTCCTACAAAGACTTACTGGGTTGCTCTTAAAGAACATTATCAAGATCCCCCCAAAAAACTTACGGAGTCATCATTCTCAAGATTTTCAAGTAGGTTTCATGTAGGTTTAGAATAAGGTTTTTTTAATAATACTTCCAAGAAGCTGCCTGTTCCTTTTCTACCACCTGCTTTTTTCCCATGCTGCTTAACTGAGGACAGATCTGGGGAAGCGGAGGACCCCAAAGACTCTCCTTACACATCTCTCTCCCACAGATTTAAGCAGTGCAGTGAGGTACTGGGGCTGTCATGGTGCTGCCAGGAGATGATGGCTGATGTGCCTAAGCAGTTAGAGAGTATGAACCCACTTCACAGTGCTCACCATGGGGTGCTTCTAAAAGCTTGACAAGCACTACTGAGATATTTCTGGAGAAGGATAATCCTCAAAACTCGCCAGGGAGAAGAGAGCCACACAGAGAGGCTTGCCTTTGAGTGCCAGATGCTCCCTGCAGCACTGGAGGGAGGTGAGGTGGATGGAGGAGATGGGCTCTGTGCTGGGGTTTTGTCCAAATGCCATCAGCTCAAGGAGCAGCCTCCAATGAAGATCTCCTTTTCAAAAGGGCCTGAAACACCCTTCCCTCTGGTGTGCTGCCCTGCAGCAGGGAAAAATGGCAGCTGGTATTATTCTGTGAGGAGGTTGTTTTTTTTTTCTCTCCCTCTCAGTGAAGACTCCAGCAGCTGAGCTCCAAGCATCAGCTTGGGCAAAACATACAGGCTTAGCAGGGCTTCCGGGAGATCCCTGGTGCCTGGCTGAAGCAAGATCCCCCTCTCTCCAAGTGCGGTGGCAGAGGCAAACCAGCTGCCAAATGTGGTGCAGGGGTTGAATATTTCTGAACCCCTGATGTCCATTAACACATCCTCTATAGCTAAGAGCACTCACACAACACAACCCCATCAATGTTTCATAAGCTGTAAGAAGACCTGCAAACAAAGAGTGTCACCGTTCTTTGACCCTGGGTCAGCACCGGCCACTTCTGCTCCCTCTGGCCAGTGTCGGGCACCTAGGTGAAGTACTTGGAGGCTCCTCTGGAAATCCTCTCTCCAGCAGCACTGGTGGCAAAGGAGACCTCCTCATCCTCCTCATCCAGCTGGAGGCTGCCCGAGGAGAGCCGCACGCGGGCCATGGGGGAGCGCAGCACGCGGCCGTACAGGGAGCAGTAGTCGGCGGCCAGCAGGTCCGAGTCAGAGTCGCTGGACTCGGTGCTGCTGCCCAGGTAGCGCTCAGTGGAGCGCCGCGGCCCAGGAGCCAGCCCTTGCTGGGCTGGGACGTGCCAAAAAACACCCCCTTTGCGGCTGCTCAGCGCAGGGCATGGCCCCAGGGGCCTGAACTCAGAGCCATAGGGGAAGCGGATGGCTTTCATGTCAGACTGGCTCCAAGACCGCCTGGGGGGCTGCTCCTGGAGACCATAGTCGAAGGAGCGAGGCAGTGACCTCTTCTCCCCCACCATGCTGGTGCCCGCGGCTGTGCCTTCAGCCTCACCTTGGAACTGCCCAGCCTGGGTCCCGCCCGGGCTCTGTCCGGGGGCGTTCGCTGCCACAGGGCCGCTTGCAGTGGCCGGTCCAGCTGTGTCCTCTCCAGGGGCCAGCGCAGGGCCTGGGGCCTGCAGCGCCCTGTCCAGGTAGAAGAGCACAGGGGGTGCCGGGGCCACCACGGGCAGGGGACAGGGCACATCCGTGTACACCAGTGGGCGGGCGCTCACTTCCCGCATGTTGCCCACAGAGGTGCTTTTACTGTTCCCAGTGAACTGGTGGTGGGGCCGGAAGGATGTCAAGGGATTCCTGGCTCCGAAGAGGTCGATGGGCTCCCATGCCCGCTCCATCTCCAGCTCGGCGTAGAGCAAGGGGAAGGCAGACGAGCTTTTGGAGTGGGGCAGGAAGGTGGGGGGTGCTTCGGGCTTGGAGCGCTCCATCTCAGTGGCAAACGTCACCTCCACGGTGGAGCTGCGGCGTCGGCTGTCCAGGGTGGGCTCAGAGCCGTGCACTCCGTTGGCATGGTAGGAGCCCCGGCTGCCGTAGGCCAGGCGCAGCTCCTCCACCTGGGCACGGCACAGAGGGGGTGCTCAGGGCAGGGAGGGAAGGGAGCACCGAGACCTGAGGGTCTGGCTTGGCCTTCAGCTGAGCTCCTCCAGCTGGGGCAGAAATGCCAAGACCTCGGCACAGAACCATGCTGTTGCTGATGCCATGGGGACTTACCTGCTTTGATACATCTGTCAGGAGGTCCGGGGAGGAGCGGCACTGCCTCTCATCATAGCGGGATGTGTAGTGTTTCCTGCAGGAGAAGAGCACGGGCAGGTGTATGGCCAGGAGGGTACTTCCCCTCTCCCCAGTACCCTCAGGCACTGCCCCATGCCATGCCCCCAGTACCTCTCAAAGGGCAGGCTTTTCATCTTAGCCTTCCTGCCGTGCTCCAGTAGCTGCCGCTGAGTCCTCCCACTGCAGCATGGAGGGAGAAATGTGAGCAGCACCACCAGTGCCAGCCCTGGGCAGGCCTGGTGCCCCATGTGAGGGGATGCAGCAGGACTGAGGCAGTGGTGTCTCCAGGAGAAGTAGCTGCTATCACCCCCTCGGATTCAGACATAAAAGGGAGGCTCAGAGCCATCCCCAGGCCCTTTCCAGACCCAGCAGTTTGGGTTTCCCTGGGGCATTTACCTGTAGCGGAAGCTGGAACCTTTGCTGCACAGAAGGGCTTTGGGCTTTGACTTGGGCTCTTCAGAGAGCCTGAAGAAGGCATGGTACTCCACACACGTCTTCCAGAAGGCCTTGCAGGTGTCCCTGCTCACCATGGTGAACTCCAGCGTGTCCTTGCACAGCGCCTGTGTGCCAGAGACAAGACAGCTGGGGTCAGGAGCAGGGGACAAGCTCCGCCATTTGTCCTCCTGACTTCCCCAAGGATCGTACGGGCTGTCAGTGGCTCCAGGCAGAGCACTGTCACCTCGCTGGAGAGGACACAGGAGTAGCACATGTCACACTCCATAAGGAGCATCATCATGAGCAGCAGGAATGCATTTTACTTAAAACTGGGGACTTTGTGTGGCTGACCCTCCATCCACATCTGTCTGCTCCCAAGCCCAGCAGCTGCCTGTGGCATGGTACTTACAGAGATGTTTGCATGGAGCTTGATGAGAAAATGCTTCCTCTTGAAACTCAGTTTGCGAATTTTGGACCAGTTGAAGGTGTTGATCTTTGTATTGCCCTGCAAGGACAAACACAGCAATTACAGCTTGATGGGGCAACCTGTAAAGACAGGAATGCAGTGGGCCAAGGCCTGAAGTCACAGGACACTGCATGAGACTCCAGTGCAGCTCTTGGAGCTGCTGGAGTCTGGGGAAAGTGTGCTGGGGTTTGGTGCTTGACTCTCCATCAGCTTGTTCTACAAGTAGAAATCGACATTCAGGGCTTAACTCTACCTGCTGAACCTCTGCAAAAGCCCAGGATCCCCATACAAACCTCAGAGAGGTCAAGGCAGGGAGTCCTAACTGTGCCAGCTTAAATATCACTTGCATCACTGAATATCACAGAATCAGCTTCCCAAAGAAATAATGGTCTCCCCTGCTTTGCTGGAAAGTGAAACAATGCTGAGCTCACCCTCACACCTTTAGACCTGGTTCAAGCACTCTTTACCCCGTTATCATTTTGCAGAGGTTAGATGCAGACACAAAACTGATGCCATGGCAGAACCAGGAAAAACTGTGTTACTCCACTCTCTGGCACCAGGACCCTCTCAGCTTCCTGGGAGAGCCCAGATTTTAATGGGATTGCAGATGCTCTAATCATGCATGAGTGATGTTTACGGCTCTGAATAAATAACCAGGTCCGGCAGCACTAATTACCAACAGCAGACCCACAGCTAGGTGTCGTGTTTGGGTTTGTTGGGATCCTTTTTGCCTTGAGGAGATGTTTCCAGGCTGAAATCAGCCGGTGTGGGAGCGGAGTGCTGCCTCATGCTGGCTGAGACGAAGTCTGTATTTACTGTGTAGCTCGGCCGTGATTGCAGCGTTCAGTAATTGCACAGACACGGGGGGCTGTTTTCGCGGGGACATTTCTCGGTGACAGAGCCGTGGGACCTGTGCTGCCCACAGGCACCGCGCTCCCGCGGCGAGGCCCGGCAGGGCTGGGGCGGCTCCAGGGGCACCGAGAGACAGCGGGGCCCAGTCCCACAGCCGCGTCCCAGAGCATCGCCTCCACGGCCGCGGTCCGTGGAACACACGCCCTCTTGCAGGATTTGGGAGAGTTTGGAGAGCTCAGAGGGAGCAGGGCTGCCCGCAGAGGAGCGGCCACCCCTCCCGGGTGCTGGCGGCCACCCCTGAGCCCCGGGCTCACCCGCAGCACCAGCACCCCCATGTGTGTCACGGCCAGGTTGATCTGTGTCCCCTCGCCGTCGCTGGCGGGGTGCAGGCGGATCCCGTACATCTCCAGCTTCCTGGCCACGTCCAGCAGCTGAACGTCCGACTCGGCCGCCGTCTTCCCTCTGGAGACACAAACGCACAGGAGGCAACAGGAGTGGGAAGGCAGATGGTGAAATGGGCTGGGAAAATGCCATTTTGTCCGTGCACGGGCTGGCATCACGCCCACCCCACTGCCAGGCCTGCCTGCTGATGGGAACATCCTGTCAGCAGACGTCCACAGGGGATTTGTGGGTGGCAGTGGTGTGGAGCAGCCCTTACCTGTGTCTCCGGTGGTAGTGCATGATCTTGTTGTCCAGGTACTCCTGGTTGGGGAGGTACCTGTGTGTGGCCAGGTGCTGCTGGTCTGTCTCCTCGTGGAAGTCACCCAGCTCAGCTTTGGGGACACGGGGAGAGCATGGATTAGGCTCTGAGGGGTCAGTGCAGTGGGAACCCCCAGCTGCACAGCCAAAGCCCAGGGAAGGGGCTCTGTCCCTGCAGGCACTTGCTCGTCCTTACACTGCAGCAGGTGGGAGACGAGCAGCGCCGCGCTCTTGTCACTGCAGGGCAGCCGCCCTTGTGCCAGGTCCTTCTTGATCTGGAGGGTGAAGAGGTACCTGTGGAGGGGGACAGGAGCCCTGGGGGAAACTGGGGGCTGGGCTGAACCGTGAGGGCTGTGCCTGTTCCCATATCTCAGCCCACAGGGTCCAGGTGTGTCCACGGGGTCACAGGATGAGCATGCAGCCCCTGCAGAAGGCTGCAGCTGGACACCACTATGACCAGCACGTCCCTGTCATTGAAATGCTCATCAGTAGATTCCAAAATTAACATTCCTGTCTCTTTTGGAGGGCATTTGCCTCTCTTGGGGCTGACGTTCTGCAGAAGCACAGTCTTGGTTTTATTCTTAATCGTTGTTTGCAATACTTTCCCTAAAATTGTAAAAGCTAACCATCATTTTTAAAAATAAAACTAAAGTTGTTTTTTCAGAATGCTGCTTGAGGCAGGAGCTAGACTGAGCAGTCAGCTGTGCCCAACTGCTAAAGTGTTTGGCAGGAAAGAAATTGCAGCCCTATAAGATGGCTGATCCTTCAAGTCGATTGTGTTTAAAAACAGAGGATCGAGAAAAGATATTCTCTAGTTTTGTTGTGTAAAGCATAATGCCTAGGATACTGAGGATAACCACTGCTCACAAGCAGTCTGGGGTGGATGAAGATAAAGAATTAGCACACTGCAAAAACACAGAACTGTGTTTTAAGAAAGTAAGAAAATGAGCACTGTACCTGGTCAGTTCTTCTCTCAGGTGGCCGGGGTCCACTGGGAAAAATTTCACCATAAATTTGAAAAGAACCTCCTTAGGATCTTAAAACACAACACCTTCATAAGTTTTCTTTTAGATGTCTATTGAGAACATTTACAACTCTCTTCACACATGCTGCCTCCTTACAGAGTAAATTAATCTGGACCCTTACAAGGCAGGGACTACAGCCAGTCCCCTCAAAACCAGCCAGCCTACCCAGGACCCCAGTATTACCATCAGATGAAATAGAGATTTGGATATCTAAAGAATACTAAAGAGAAAAATACCCCAGTAATTCTTTAATTGCAAAAACCCCTGTTGGGAAGGGGGTTCCATGACTTTGTGCCAGGGAGCATGGCCAGAGCCTTGGTTAATTGCTGTCACTGGGTCAGTGTGTTAAACTCCGCCCTCCAAGCACTTGAGATGCAACAGCTCCATAGGAGGCTGCTAGGGCAAAGGGGTTTTCTGCAGGATGAGTGAGAACAAGCTAAGCCCAAGGCAAAATGTGTGGAGGGAGAGAGGCAATTACGTAAGCACTGACTGTCACAGAACACCCTGGGATGGCTCAGAGGGACAGGCCAGAAGGCACCCAGTAAAGGAAATAGGTGCCTACAACAATTCCATTTGTGGTGCACCCAGAAAGGGAAGGCTCCTCATCAGGCTTTCCCCTTTCAGGGAAAATCATGCAAACACTGATCTGCAACCTCCCTGTGGCCAAGACAGGGGTCACGGCCCTAAGCTTTCAGTCACTTCCCAGCCATCGTGTACTTAGGGAAAGTATCATGGGGATGGAAAGAGGCCTGTGCTGAAAGCAGCAGCACTGTGTTAACACCACACCATGGTCATGGCAGAGGAGGATGGGCCTGAATTCAGGTCAGGATCTGCGGCATCTCCCTGGGGCCGGGGAGGAGTTGCAGGCCCTGTGGGGCAGAGGGGCGACCCTGCAGGTGCTTGGGCCACTCTGAGCTGCCAAGGAAAAAGGAGGGCATGCAGGAGCAGTGCCTGTCATGCTGCCAGCATGGCCATGCAGGCATTCAGCCACCCCTGCTCCTCTGCCAAGCTGTCAGGTTATTAACAGCTCCAGCCTAAAATGGTGCAGATACCAGATTGCAAAGGCAGCAGCATTTCCATGGGATTTTGTAAGGACTGAGGTGTCCTTGCAAACAATTGTGCCCAGCCTCACCCTCTAGAATGAGCCTGGATAAGTGCTGGAGGCCAGAGATCCTGTCCCCAAGCAACAACACTGCATGAACATATCTGTGCTAGACTCTCAATGGTAGTGACACATAAGAATTCTATTCTTGAAATACTTACTTTTGACTTGCTTTGTTATGGGTTTTAGTGGTTCCAACCAGACCTAAAATAAGGCAATGAAGAGCTGGGTAAATAAACAGATGGGAAATAAAAGCAGCAGCAGCAGCATGGTATAATGCAACATGAAGGTGTTGGCCAGCGTGGCTGCTGTGACAATTGTCCTGCTGGGCAGCACCACACGGACGGCTGTGGACAGAACCCACGAGCTGTAGACATCACAGGGGCTTGTGGCTCCCCTCCTAACTCCCATTTTCAGGCTTTTTCTGCCATCATGCCAAAACTTTCTATTTAATTTTCCATTTGGAATTTTAGGGAGATGCTAACAATCCCCCAGCCATGCAGGCAATGGCAGCTCCAGGGGCGTGCACTGCCGGCTGCACTCACCTGGTTCCCAGCCTGGCTGTGAAACTCCAGCCCGAAGTACTCCTTCTCCACAAGGTTAAGGTGGCTGCAGGTGAGACTGAAGAGCCCTTTCCCACAGGATTTTTGCTAGCAAACAAGCACAGCACAGAAGCAGCAGGTGAGGCAATGCTGACAGCAGCCATGATGGGATTTCAGAGAGATAGGGAGAAGTTTCAGCTCCCTTCCTTCATCCCTTCCCTGACCACACAGGAGCAAAATCTTACTCAGTAAATGCTGTTGGCTTCAGCATGTACAGCAGGACAACCACATGCAATTCCCTGCTTATGGAAATCAGATTTCTTCCCATCACTTCTCTCCTTCATTAAGGAACATAAACCAGAAAGGAGAGCAAGAGAAAATAATGTTTTGACTCACTGTTTGCAGCTATCACTGTCTGGGTGGTTCTGTCCCTGGCAAACCAGTGAGTGATCCTCAGGACAAGCACGTGCCTGAATCAGGGACAGCCATGGCAAACGTGCTTAAATGAGAGCCAGTGGGAGCAGACCTCAAACCTGTGCAGTGAGTCCGTGTGCCCCAACAGCTGGGGACGAGCTACGATTATGGTTAATGGTAAATAACAGCAACAGGACCAGAGATCCTGTGCCGTGGGCTCTGAGTCATCCGTGGGCTTTAGCAATATGAATTAAGTGGCGCTACATGCTGATAAGGGAGGCCAGGCTGTAGTTATTCCCAGTAAACAGAAACACTTGGAGGGTTGGAGGGTGTTTCCTTGACTTGTTGCCCTGCTGTATGATAACCTGGCTGGAGAACAAACCAGGAGGGTCCCAACTCTGGAAAATGCTCCAGAAAGAACCAGAAATTAAAGTGGCAGTGACCCACCCCAATAAAGCCCTGATAGACCTTCATCAGCTTGTGAAAAGCAGACCAAAAAGAGGTATGGGTTATTGCAAAAGCAAGCTGGAGCAGAGAGGCCAGGTTAGACAGCTGCTAAATTATGGTGTGTTGGGTGATGAAGGGGAAGACAGGCTGCAGCTCCCTGTGGCTGTCCCCAGCAGGGACGGGAGGGACCCAGCTGCTGGTGGTCATGCACACTAATAACCACCTTTCAGGGCTTCTCCTGGGATAAAATTGCTGGCTCTGTGCTGAAGGGCAGCAGAAAAGTGATAGCATAATAACTGTATTCACTCTGCAGCACTCCCAGTTCTCCTCAAAATTACTGGATCACAAGGGTAATTAAAAAAATTATAAATGTTTTTTTTCCAAGCCAGAATTTTCTAGCATGAAAGGGCTTGGCCTTTGTGAGGCAGCCAGGAAAGACAAGCATTTCTTACTGGGTTATTACCTACCATATGTCTGCCGGGAGCAACTCACTCTGCCCCAAGCCCAGCACTGCCCAGGGACAGGAGCAGCCCCAAACTCAAAATAACCTGCTCACTGGGAGACACAGCCCTGCTGCTGCAGGGAATGTTTTGGAAGCAGAGCCTTTCTCTTGTACAGTGTTGCTTGCAGGTGCCCTGTCCTGGATTTTGGGGTGCTGAGGCCAGTGCTTCCTCAAGCACTGTGGTATAGTCACGCTCAGCAGCATCAACCCTGCACTGCATCAAGTGAGAGAAGTGGGGTCTGTGCTGGAGGAGCACAGTGCAAGGCAGAAGCATGACATGTGGGGCTGTTTGTCCCGTGTCCAAGCCTTCAGGTGCCTCTGAGAATGATGCAGGGCCAGGTGAGCACCCACAGGCAGAGTAGAAGATGAAAAAGAGAGGCTGCAGTGGCCCTTCACTCCTCAGTGAAAACACCTGGGACTGTGAGCAGAGTCAGAAAGCCAGAGGCACTTCCAGAGCTAGGCAAGAACACATGCAGACATGTGACACACATATGTCCATGTGTCCCCAAAGGGACGCTGGCAACACCCACAGGTGGATGGCAAAGCCCATTTCTGCAGCGTTCCCTAGGACAGGGTGCTACACCCAGGTCTGTGGTTCAGAGGTGAGCAACAGCTCGTGGGATTTGGTGTGATGTTTTCCCACCACCTTGGGAGATGCCTGCTCTATCAGGCATGCTGCAGCCAGCACAGAGGGTCATGCTCCAAAAGCCACCAGCCCTAAGGCTCCCTGTGCCCTCCCTCCTCTGCCACCAGGCCCACACACCTCCTGTCAAGGAATTCTCAGCTTTGCAGGGGACACAAAACCACAGGAGACTCTGTCCTTCACTCAGCCTCAGCAACGAGTTTTCTGGGCTTCTTTGGTTTGCCCAGCAACCTCCCAGGCCCAGCCATGAGGTGTTCAGCAGGGAGGGCACAGAGGGGACTTTCAGAGATGAGCAAACCCCTCCCCTGCCCTGGGGGCTCAGACCTGTTATCCCAGGAATCACCTCCAGCGTTCAGCTGAAGGAAATCCTGGGAATTCAATGGTCCCCACTGTCAGGAAGAATGCAGTGCAGGCAGAAGCCTTCCCAGGTCAGCATCCAGCACCAGGGAAGGAACTTGTTCTCATACAAAGCAGCCTGGAAATGGGACCTTGCTGCACACACCAGCAGCAGTGACACCCCCGTGAGGCAGATAGAGATGTTTACACTGAACACGAGTGAAGGGGGAATCAGGCCCTCTGTGTTTTCTTGCTTTTATCCTTTTCCCTCCCATTACACTGAAGTACTTCACATTTCAAAAGAGCTTTCCGAAGTCAGGAGGGGTTTAAGAAGAGTTGCTTAAAATATCTGCTCAAAACTTAGCCCAAAGCACTCCTTTTATACTGGAGAAGTCACTAATTCAGCTACTCATTTATCGTACCCAACCGGCAGCAAATGCATGAAATGCCTAAAAGGGGTTTCCAATACCATTCCATGCTAAAAAAGGAAATGACATGGGGTTCCTCTAATGGAAGCTATTTGCTGCAATAACATGTCGTGCAGAGCTGTAGTGCTGTGTTTTGAGCAAATAAGAAAACAGAGATGGAAAAAAAAATGCAGCAATATTGTACCAGAAGCATCTTTTGAATTGTGTCTCACTATGACCTGGTCTAATCAATGGGGGGAGGAGAGGAAAGCATTTTAAAATTACTAGTCTTATTTTTAAAGTGACTCCTGGACTAGGAGAGATTAATTAAACTAAATCAAACAATTTCCTTACTGTGTCAAAGGAACAAATTGCTTTATAATCCTCTTTTGTGCAAAATACTGTCACAAAGAAATGAAGCCATGCATCTGAGAGAGCAGTTCTCAGGCTGTGCTATAAACCACAAAAGAAGACAGTACAAGAAAAACAACAGAACTTGAAAAACACAACCATTTCATATTAAACACTCTGCTCCCACAGAAGATGCAGGTAAGTACTAGGACAAATCTACTTGAATTAGCTAAGTCAGTTAGCTACTGTGATTATCAAACCCTAACCAACAGTAAATGTGCAATCACACTTGTAAAAAGAGCTCCTTACACACACTGAAGACATACCTACTTTCAGTTATCTCCACACATATGCATGAATCTAACACCATAGATATTAATACTTAACATTTTAAACCTAGATCAGAGCTAGCATTTGTAAAATGTAAATTATTAATCATGTTGTGTTGAGGGATTTGGGATGTCCCCGTAATGGGACATTGACATACAGAAAATAAGATAGAGTGAGTTTTTTACTCAGCTGTTCACAAAACCACAGTTTTCTTTTTCAGCTGAATGCCCAGGAAGAGATGTGTGCAGATGTTTCTCACCAGGGATAACTTGGACAAATATGCTATTTTTATTGTGTTCCCAGACTTTACTTCCTTGCTGAATGTTTACATTGGCAGCCAGACAAATGAGAGAACTCGACACTTGTCAAGACCGTCACTTCATATTAACTGATTTACTGAAGATCACACCAGGTAAGTAAAAGCCATTCCTCCTTCTTCACAAATAATGCAAATAACAGGGGAGTATAGGAGTGTATTGATACCACACAAACATTTACCAATTAGTACCACAAACTTTCATTTTGAATTTGAGATTGGTTTTCTTGTTTGTTTCCTGGTTTGTTTTTTTTTTAAAGCTGAAAACAAGAAGATATCAGGGACCACACAATCCTCCAGAGCAACAATGACTTAACACAAAAAATGAATTAATGAATGAATTAACACAAAAAAATCAGTAAGAATATGATACCCACTTACATCAACTACAAAGATCTTCTGGGAATCATCCAGGAACTGGACTTTCAGGTGCAGCATCCTTGAGCACGCAGCTGGGTGTGTGGCAGGCACGGCAGTCCTAGCAGTGTGATCCGGGAGCTGGAAAGGGAGCCCTGACTCCTCTTGCACACATAATTCCCTCTCAGTTGGATGGAGAAGGCTGCAGTCACAGATGTGGAGTGGAGGCTGGAGCAAATGAGCTGACTGCCTGAAAACTAATTAAAAAAAAAAAAAAAAAAAATCCCCCCCCAAAAACAACCCAAACCCCAATCCCTCCCTTGGTTTAAATGTCACCTCTGCAATAAAAGATGTTCTCTGCCTGTGAATTAAGTGTGTATTAATAGGGGGAAGATCAGTGGTAATGGGGCTGAGATAAACACTCAGCTCTTACAGCTGGCGATGAGCAATGAGAGGGCAAAGCAAGCCCACGCTCGCTACCACGGGGTCAGGGGAGAAGAGCTGAGCACCTCTCCTGTCAAAATCACCCATCAGTGAGTGTCCCCCTTGCTCTGCTCTGGTTAAGGTGCACTGGGAGAGCAGCTGGTGCTGGCTCCATGGGGTGGGCAGATGTGTGATGTGTGATGTGTCCTGTGATGTGTGAAGAGGCTGATGTACTTCACCAGAGACTGGAAAATGTTTCCAATTGGACTCAAAACCAGTTGTGATCCTTCCTGGAGAGGCAGAGAAGAACCTGCTCCTAATTCCCAGCTCATACCCTGGCTGAGCATCTTAGTGAAGTCTCACGAGCCTTTGCAACAACCTGGTTCCCATTTCAAATCTGAAAAATCCACGTCCCCACTTATCAGCTCATCCTTGGAGTGCCAGAGCCAGCCACCCACCCTCAGACTCCCAGGCTCAGCCCGGGTTGCTGTGTGCAGCCTTGCTTGGTGTGGTGGCTGCCTGGGGATGTTGATGCTGTTTCTCTGCCCCAGGTGCTGCAGGGCCATGAGGAGTCTGACCCCTCTAGTTCCTCTCACCCATCAGAGACCTCCTCGCTGAGCTTTTGGGTGAAAGCAGCCTTTGGGCAGGACCCCCCACTTTCAGAAATAAATGCACAGAGCAGTTCCAAAGGCAGGCACTGGACTGGCATATCGGATCATTATCGTTGCTGCTGGAAAAAGACACAACCACACACGATCCTGTGGGACCCAGAGTGATAGAAAAATGGCTGAGCAATGGCAAACCTAAAAAGTTGCATTTAGTGATGCAGAGATTTTGTTTAGTGCTCCCTTGCATGCTTCTACTGAAACCTCCATTGTAAGTCGCTCCAGACCGTTTGCCATGGCCTCTCTTACACTTGCAAATATTCCTGGGGATGTCAAGACAGAGGCTATCAGGGCAACATAACACCTTGTCATCTCTGGTGCAGCGAGAAAGACCACAGAGCTTTTTATCCATGGAAAAATGTAGTCTTCTGCTAAGCAGGACAAAAAGAAGCCTGAAAGGCAAAGCCAACCTGCTTTTCCCCATGAAGCTATTCCACAAAGCAGCTGAGTCCATTGTGCTCCACTGCCAGGAGGGGATGGCTGTGCCACAAGTGTCTCCACGGCCACATCAAGGACCAAATTTCCAGCACTGCACGTTGCCCTGGGGTCTGAGCTCTTTGTGTCACAGGAGAAGGGCAGCATGACGTACAAACCATCCGGGGGAGGGGGGGCTGAGTGCACTTTCCCTCTGCAGTTTAAAATGCTTGTGCTGTCAGATACTGACAGGCACCAAGGAGAGGAGCAGCTCTCCTGTGAGTGGCTCTCATGTCACTGGCACAGCTCCGCACTGGGAGCACAGCGGGGACACTGGACTGGATGGAGGGATGTATGGGGGTGCAGTACTGGAGCCCCTAAAGCCCAGAAGAAGCCAAGTCTCTCTGCTACACGCTTTCCTGCCATGCCAGGGGCACTGACCCTGGACTCCACAGACGCTGTTAGATGGTGGGCACTGGCCAGTCGAGTTGCAGGAGGAAGAACTGGGTTTATTTCACGACCTTGCCATGAAGGAAAAAGGCTGGTTTGGGTCAGACAGGACCTCTGGCCACCCTATAAAGCTATCCATGGAGACAGCATGGAGCCAGCAGCAGCAAACAGGATCAAACTACGTAAACAAGAACTTTCTGGCATAGGATACTAAAGGACAGACAGAAGAGATGTGGGACAAACAACGTTTGCTTGGGGCATGGACATTGTTGCTGTCTGAGCAGATGAGAAACCTGTTTCACCCTCACCTATCTCCTTCTTCTGGAGGTGACTTGGGGGCCAGCTGAGCAGCACACAGGGGGAGCACCAGGAGTAACTCCAGCTCCTGGCCTGAGCCAGTGCCTAAGTCCAGCCTGGTATGTATATCCTCCTTATCTGCAGGGGCAGGGAATAATATGAAAATGGTGCAGGAAAGCACAGAACCCATGAAAGGTACACACAGCCGTAGTGGCAGGTGGAGAAGGGACCTCAAGCCGCAGCACCAGAGCACAGTGGGGCCTGAGCAGCAGCATGGTGGGGTTCTGCTTCAGAGCTCCTTGCTCAGTTAGCTTAGCCCCTGATTTTAAATATTCCGGACCTTATTACCACCATCCTGCATTGCACCAGTTTTCCCAGGAAGGACTTTCTTCCACCGAGTGCATCTGACCCCACATTAGGCTGGTTACATTGGCTCAGGGTCTTCCTCAGCCTCCCAGATACTGACAGCTTGCCAGGATGGACTGAGCAGAGCAAGAAGTAAGTTTCCTTCCTCCCAAACCCCGCTGTCCCTTTTTCGAAGGAGAATACTCAAACGGATATTTGGGGCTTTCTCCTTTGTTTTCCATTGGTATTGGAGCGAGGGCAGCTCAGAGGGCAGAGAGCTGAGCACTGCAGCTACAGCCTGCAGAGCCTCCTGGAATGGTGAGCCATTGTCACCGGGCAGTGAGTGAGCCAGCTCAGAGCTGCTGTCCTGGTTTGGGGCTGGGGATGGGCAAGGAAATGTCCCAACCCTCCCCATGGCCTCCTGAGAGAGAAGCAGGCTGTGAGAGAATGAACTCGGGCAGAGAAGGGATGTAATATGGTACCCCTGCACAACTGCAGCTCTGTGCATTGCTGTCCCCTGGGCTTAGTCATGCTTATCTTCAAATCTGGTTTAGAGGAAAGGAAATAAAGATGGATAGATAACGTCATTGAACAGAGATCTGCCAGGGGATTTTAAACACCACAGTCCAAGAGGCAAGAACCCACACCCAGCTCATTGCTGAGCAGACAGAAATGCACACTTGAAATGCCAGGCAGGACTCGCCCAGGTGGACTCTGGTCAGCTGTGACCTTTCGTACACTCACATTTCACCTCCTCTTCTTCAGCTGGAGCTGCAAGGAGATCATTCATGTTCCCTCATCACCCAGCTATAACTCCTCCAGTTGCAGGGCCAGGGAGCAACCCAGCTCTTGGCTGCATCACTGAGACCAGGTTGTGGCACAGCCAAAGTCCTTCTGAACAGCTCCAGGCTCACAAGAAAGAGATCCCAGCTGGTTAATGAATCCAAGGCATGGCACCAACACTGTAAATAGGGACATTTCTTTCCAGAATAGGATACCTACCACATTCCTGCTGCCCCTCCAGGAGGAATGGCTTCACTCTCAGCTAGGGTGTCAACTTATACATGGTTGTTTTAAACTTTTTATAAAATATACCCCCTACAAAGTGTTTTCAAAAAACAAAGCCTGAAATTTTGAGTTTGTTTAGCTTAAAAAGACAAGAAAGGAACAACAATCACCAGATTGATACAGAGACACTCCCAAAGAGATCAACTGTGTTTCTAAGCTAAGGAGAAAATTAAAAGTTTGCTGGAAATTGCAGGGAAGATCTGAGTTAGGTCCTAGGAAAGACCCTTAAACTGTGAGGCAGAAAAAATACTGGAGCAGACTGGAAAAACCATGGTTGATTTAAACGGGCCTGTTGGGGACAGTCCAGGGACATGGTCCTTCCTTTAAACCTTTAACAATGATCATTGTTTTACATTTACTTCACATTACATCTTGAACACATCCCAACAGTTAGACCTGACTTGCCATGTCTGGTCCTTCTGCCTCAAAACTGTTCTATTTATTGAATATAATAAACAATACCAAAAATTATTTACATTGTCATCAAATTTCACTTTTGAACCATCAGCTAACTAATCTGACATCAGTGTGCTGAAATGCATTACTCATAAGTAATCACTGGAAAAATAGAAACAATTGCATTTTTTATTTTGTGTTTAGATAGGGTTCACCCATTACCTTCCAACTGCAGGATAGGACTTCTCTGAGCAGCATTTTGAGATCAGAATGTGACATTATACAGCAGCATTTTCCTCTCCAGTTTGCCCCAGTCCCACCCAAGGCAAAATCAGTGCATAATCTCATGCTCAAGGAATCATAGAATAAAAGAAAATCTTGTTCTTGTGATTATATTTTTCATTTCAGCTTCAGCAGATAAACTAAGAAGCTCTTTTTACCTATCTGCAACAACAGAACAGGAAATCCCAAATAACCTCGATTATACACTAAAGACTCCAAGCACAACTGCAACTCCAGGCACCGGAGACAAATTAACCCTAGTGCAAAACATTCTTTGAAGTTCCGAAGCCCTGAAATGCAAATTTATTTCCATTTCTGTTCTGTTTTCAACCTGTGCCGCACCGTGTTTGACTCCCAGGGCCGGAGCACCGCCCAGCTCTGAGCCGGACCATCCCAGGACGAGCCACTCGTGGCTTCCACGCTCCCTCTCGTGGTGTTGGTAGTGCCCCACAGCAACCACAGGAGAGGAGGACTCGGTGCGCAGCGATGAGCGCGTCAGTCCAGTAATCACACATTCCAGCATGCATCCATGGGCACTGCTGACTTTTCCTCCTTTTTCGGATTTTACATGTTATGTAAAGACTATTACCAGGACTGCAGAAGGCAGGCTGCTGTAAGCAAATACAAATGACAGCACAAGCTGTACAAGAAACTAAATGCCACCCTGACTCTGGTGATATCCAGACCACTTTATCTCACTTTTGATAAGCCAGATGCATTGTGTTGTTGGCACAGCTATATAAAAAGCACTCTGTGATGTTTAATTCAAAGAGGTCACTTCAAAGACATGAGAAAGCAATTTATGCAGCAAGAGAAAGCCTCTTAAAAGTACTGAATCGAAGGAGCACTGATGCCTCCAAGGACCTGGGCATTGCACAGCATTCTGTGATTTCCAGCTGTGGAGAGGCATCTCACCACACCTGTGTAGCGGTGCACAGCACTGGGCTGGTACCTTTACTTTTTGCTGTCTTTTATTTTTTTCACACATGTTGTTGCTGGGCCCCTTGCTGAGATCAGGAAGGATCCCACAGCCAATGGCTTTGCCTGAGAAAACTGCCAAATGGAGTCTGCAATGCCAGGTGAATCCTAGTGGAAAGGATGGAGTTCTAAGGAACTATGTTGTTTATTTTTATGACAGATGTGGTTTCTCTCTTGGCTCAAGACAAACAATTCTGGTTGCGTAAGCCTTGATTACACTTAGACAAAGAAACACACATGCTCTCCAGGTATCTCCAATGGATCAGATCCATTTCACCATATAGATCTTGATCTTGAGTTTTATTAACACTTCCCTCCCAGATAACCTCTCTACCCCTACTCTTTTTTTCCCTTTTATTCTTTCTCAAAAGACCCTTCAACCCTACCAGAGTGCACCAAATTCCAGGAATACAGCTCACAGCAGGCAGTGGAGGACAACAGAGCAGTATTCACATGAACCCGGGAGCTTGCTACTTTTGTAATGATCAAAGGTGACCCTCACTTCATGGCTCCTCGTCCAGGCCCTTCTGGCTACAAGACAGACATATTTCCAAAACTAGGAAACATTCCCACGTTGTGACTGTCCCAAGGTCTCAGGGGTACATTCACAAAACCTTTCCATATGGGCCCCAAGATGGAGCCATTCCGACGATCCTGTGCTGACAACTGTAAGGAAAGGAATGCAGCTGGACACTCAAGCACTTCTAATCACAGCCTGACACTGGGCAGGCCCTGCAGCTAAATTCTTTCTTCTAACCCATTAAAACATCTGCATTACTGATATTAGACCTAGAGCATTTGGCAAGGCTGCGCTAATTCCTGGAACAACGAATGTAAAATGACAGGATCAGTAATGTGACTGTGGTCACTGAGACATGGTGCTGCAAGGGACTTCGGAGATCCCACATGACAGCCCAACACACACAGGCAGGAGCTACACATGCCTCACACACTCCTTCCTCCAGCAGTGGTTATCCAATATCATCTTGGAAAATCCTTCACCACCCCACATAGCTGCAACTTGCTCCAGCAGTTACGTGTGCTCTGTAAGCAGCTTTCTCTTTTCTCCAACATAAATGCAATTTCTAAAACTTCAGTTAAATTTTTCTGGTTTTCCCGCAGAAGCCAGGCTGTTGGTGATTACACAATCATTATTTGTTTGAAGAAAAGGGGTCTGTCCCAGCAGTAGGATGAATCCCAAGCTGATGATTGATCATCCTATCTTGCCAATTCCCAAAAAGAAATAGCCCTTCAGGAATGTCACAGACATCAAGTGTATTTTTTCTGGACTGACCAAATAATTTAAACATAATGTCAAGGTAGATCTTCTAAGGACATAAAACTGTATGAACTCGTCAGCCTAGCAGCAGAAAAAAATAAACGATTTCTGAAAAAGCCAGAAATTTCCCAGACAGCTGAGTTACAGTCATAAATCAATTAAACCTTTTATTAGCAGCATGAGTCTTAAGACCGAACAAGTCACATTGTAGTCTCACAAATGTATGAAATACTAATCCTTTTCATAAGTTTGAGAATTTTTCAACTTTGTTATTTAGGTTCTAGTCCACTTATTTATTTACATGCAAGAAGTCCAACTACAAAATTATTCTATAACTCTGGTTCCTCTGAATCCAAGCAAGTCCAAGAACCTCCACATCTCTAATACGCCCTTCCCCATATGCCTCCAGGAGGGAAGGGCTACAGTCATGATTTTTCTTCCAAGGCAAGAACAACTGAGGTCACGCAGTAACTGGCAGTGTTGCGGAGCCTCAAATCCCACGCAAGCCTAATCACTAGAAATATGTTAGGAGGAAGTGAAGCACTGCTAAGAGAGCTGTCACAGCACACTCAGACTGAACCAGCAGAACACCAAGGAGCACAGACATGCCACAAACCAAACAAGCAGCAAAGCCTCCCCTGTGAGTGAATATTTTACAGATTCCTACACACTAAGAGACTCTTTCCCGTCAATTATTTCAGTTATTGCTCCCGACCCTTTGGAGGGACTTGAAGAAAACAGCTTTGAAGAAGAGCACCAGCGGCAAGTGACTTGATTCCACTCTAAATCCATTGTTTCCACAGAGAACAAGTTCCATCCCCTACAGTCCCAGTGCAATCAGCACTATCACTGCCAGCCAAGCTCACTGCTGCCCTCAGCAGCACCAACACACTACTGCCAGCGGGACATCACCTGAATCGAACGCTGTGCTGATTTACAGCTCAGAGTCCTTCCTCTCTGCTCCTCGCTGCTGTGTTGGACAGGCAGAGATACAGGTGGCTACGTAAACCACCCGAAACCCACATTATTTCACTTTCAGAGCGCAGAACATCGGGCCACGTCATCTCCTGACAGAGCCTGCCCGCAGCTCCGGGAGCTGTTCGGCTTCCTCCAGCCAGCGAGCGAGCGGTGACTCAGCCAGCCCCAGCAACTGTCCGGGCTGCTGCCTTTCCAGCACAGATAACTCACACAGGCCAACACCTACTGCTTGGGAGCCCGTATCTCATTTTAATCAAGACTAGACACTTCCACCTAGTTTCACACTGTAATTACAGCCCATCCTCCTGGGGCAGATCCCAGAGTGCAGCTCCACACGAGGCGTGGCCGGCACTTTACCCTCCGCCCTGGCAGGGTCTCTCTGTGCGGGCTGTGGGGTTGGTGTGGCTGTGGGTTGTAGCCCTGCACATCCAGCCGGGCTGCAGGGTGACACAGCTACAAGTCACCCATGCTGGCTGGGAGAGCAGGGTGGGGACAGGCCTCTCGCCTGTGCTGCACTTGGCTCCGGCTCTCTGATGGCTCTGGGGACATCCTTGTCCTCTGGCTGCACAGGGGAAGCAGGACACTTGGGAGATTTCTGCAGGCAACTGTATAGCAAGGCCTGGTAGACCAAAAAAAAAAAGCTGCCATGAAACACTACAGACAGCCCCAAAACCAGACAGAGCAATATGACCTCACCACACCCATTTACCAAAGGATGCTACACAAGTCTGAGTAGCAGCAACTGAGCTCACTCTCAGCACCGAGACTTTTGAAAGATAATAACCTTAAATAAGAAACTTACATCCTTCCTTAAAGCCCCCAACCCCGTATTACACTGTCACCTGGAAACAAACCAGTGGTGTAAGTCACAGGGGCTTAACAGCTGTACTCACACCACTTCCCAACCTACAAGTGGAAATGGGAAGCAGCTTCCTTAGCTACACTGAGTGCCACGAGGAACTGGGAATATTATTGCTGCGTTCTGACTTCTTGACACTCTTGACTTGAAACCACGTGAGAAATCAGACTCACACAGCAACAAACCCAATAGTAACACCTCAAAGCGTACTGATCCTGGAGTGTCAGCTGCCACCCTCAGTGACACTAATGAGAACAGGGCATGCTTCTCCCTCACCTCTCAGCTAGGTTAGGGAAGCAGACATTTCACCCAAAATCATAGAAGCACACCCTGCTCTTCTCTATCATTTTTCTCTCGAGATGGAAACTACTTCTCTATTTCCAGCAAAGGAAGTGTGAGCAGGAAGAAGAAACAGCACAGAAACCTACTGACAAGATAACGCTAATGCCGTTTCAGCTGGAGGAGGGGTGGTGAGCAGGCTACGTGGTTTTGCCAGTTGACACATTGCTGAGCACTGAAGGTACCAAGGTGTCAACTTCTTCTCAGCTTGAAATCACATTTTCCATTAACGCACAGCTTTAGTTACAGATGCAGTACTAAAAGTCAGTGCCAAGACGGTATGTCCTGAGGAAGATGCACTTTTTGTTACAGGGCCCAGATGACAATCATTGACTTGGCAAATTCAGGGCTTTTACTGTGCATTTAGGATAATTGTTATCAAATAGCTTTTGGTTTTCTGGAAAAATCTTGTGCCTCTCCTGTGGCAGAGCTCCACTCACTCCACCAGGGTGGTGGAAAGATGTCTCCTCTGGCTGGAGGGCAGCTACAGACACTGCAAGGTGGTGTCAGGACTCGCGGCCATCTTCACACACATAAAGCCTGCCTGAAAACAAGAACGCTAAAGACTCACACAAGACAAACACAGATTTCTTTTGAACAAAGCTCCATCACACTGGCCTGTGAGGAGGCTGCTCTGAACCAGCCCCCAGCTCAGGGAGTGCCTGCCTTGCACAGGAAGATGGAGCACAGCCCTTGCTCCCCCTTCTCTCTCCTGAGAGCACCCGAGACCTTGAGCTTTGCACCCAGCTGGGGCACAGCTGTACACCCTGCTCCCCCACACCAGGCCTCACTCACGGCAATTTAGATGTGGTTACTGCATTTACTCAAAAACAACCTGCAAAACAAAAAGCAGCAGCAGCTTGTCAGTTCAGCCCACTCCAGAAGAAACTGAACACAGACTACTCACCCCAGTTTGGTAATACAGGTATCTATTTTATTAAAAAAGTTACAAACAGGTGGACTGTAGGGTTGTCTTACAAAATGACAAGAATGAATTCTACTGGAAAAAACTTTTTACAAAGCATTATAGGTAATTGTTCCATTTTTGCATTTGTTATTCCAGATTTCACCTATCACTGATAAAGATACAGTACATTAGATACAAGATGTTAGGTTACATTTTTATTTGTAGAGCCCTACTGCAGTGATTTGAACAACTCCTAAACAGATGCCATAGTAAAGACAATACATATTGCATTTATTATTAGCCTCTTACTCTAATAAGCAACTTCACATGCAAACTATTGAGGAAGCCTAAATAAACTTTTGGTCCCTTTTCCCCCCAAAGTGTGCTGAAGAAACCATCTTTCATTTTTCCCAGTCCTGTCACTCTAAGCTAGTTCAAGTTTAAGGGGTTTTTTTATTTGTTTGGTTTTTTTGTGGTTTTTTTTCCTTTTTTCTTTTTTTTTTTTTTGCTGAGGTCAATGAAAATGAACACTGTTTTGAAAACTATCCATAGGAATGAACCACTGATCAATATCAACCAACTTTTTCCTTCTTAGACAAAGGAAAACTAGGATCTTTATGAATTACTTTCATATCCTATTACTTTCTTACAACCTACAAAAAAGATCAACAACCATCACTTAAAAAAAATCTACTTTGAATACAAGGTTTGGTTTAATTCTGATATTAAAGTGCAAACCTAAGTATTAGCCTCAGCCTGTTTATAAAGTTTGTACAAACAGGAAAACATATTTCAAGTAACCCCACAGAAGAAGAATCAGGTGTTTCAATAACCAGGCAGAAATCCTGGTGTCCTCTTCTCTTCAGGATTCGAATTCAACACTGAATGTAGACACAGAATCTTTATTTCTGCTAATATTGTAAAGTCAGCCTGCATTATTACCAATAAAACACATTAATATTGAGATACTGTACCGGTGATCTTTTATTGTTTTAAATGCCATCATCCACAATACAATTTGTGAGTTTTCAACTGCTTAACCTCATATATCCATCACTGCTTTTACTGGAGCTTTTCTCATAGATATTTAGCTATTACAGGGAAAGAATGTACATTTCTAGAAGCATGTTCAAATGACTAAAGCTGGGCTCCTAAAAACCTAGAACTTTGGTGCAGTAGGTGAGCTGCAGTTATTAAATTTCTGCAAAAAAAATTACACATTTTAAACCACTGCTAGAAAAAGCTCTCATGTATGCAACACGTTAATAAAGGTGAACAAAAAGATTCTGTCTGTTCTTTGTACATTTTCATTCTGCTCTTTATACCTGTGTTATTGTTAAAATTTTCAAGTATTCAGAGAAAATGTTGATCAGGTAAACAATAAGGAAGGCAATGGCTGTTTAAAGCACGCTTGCAGTTAGTATCACTGAAACCTGGTGCTTTTCCCTTGTTACACCAACTTGTCTCTAATATTAAACTTGTTTACTGGGGAAAGAAAAAACCAAACTAAAAAGCAATTTGTGACAGTGCAATAAAACCTTTAACAAATATTGCTTTAAAATACTTAGAAAGACAAATATTAGGAACTATAAAATGTAAAGTGATCTTATTTGCATTAGATTTACATACGCAGAGGTCTAGTAGATGTCTCTTACCGTGCCAGGCAAAGCTGAGCTGACAGAGTAGGCATAGAGCCCATTTTGAAGGATACATTATCCCTTTTCAAAGGCATAGAGAAGCACTTTGTAAACACCCAAGTTCCGAAACTCAGTAGAAGGAAAAGTGTGCTGCTGTTTTTTCAATGCTACAACTGCAACGTTCAGTTAGGAAACCCGAGATTGCGAGAAACATCAGCTGGAGACTTCATATCCCATTCCAAGTAATCCCTACTGTCAAATCGGACTGGTTACAAACACATTGTCACAGCTGCATCTGCCAAGAAAAGGGATACTACATCCATATAACAGAGGTGCCTTCAGTATCTTTCCATGACACTGTCACACGTAAACAAAAAGTCTCAAAGAATGACCAGCTACATTGTAGGAGAAAACCTTGCAAAGAGAAATAAGCACTGATGCGAGGTAATATACAGAAGTAACCATTTGTTTAAGGCTCAATTTATTCTCCATTAAAACTCTCTTCTTTTAAAAGGCATTGAGTAGGTAATACTGAGTTTAAGTATTTAATAAATACAAGTTCAGAATTGATTAAAGAAATCAATTAAAATATTAAAAATGAACTCTTGCATATTAGCCATTACATGAACTGAGAAAGCTATAAAAGGACTGATAGATAAAGAACAGATTTTAAAACTTATGGTAAACATGCTAAGCATTCTGATTAAGGTGTGTGGATCCTGGAGGCCACCAACCTTATGCACTTAGATGTATGGCAATGTGCTGTAATAGAGACAGGTTTACCAAGGCTCAGCTCTGCAACCTGGGCTGAAAGTTCTCCAAAGCAGCATCTGTGCAAGTTTCCTCTGAGTTTTATCTGCAATTAAAAAAAAAAAAGAAAAACAAATGAAAGCCATATTCAGTACACATCCGAAGTGAACAGGGCTCCTCCCCTGCCTGGAACAGCCAGTTTTCCATCCTGAGCTCCAAAGGACTGTTTTCCACAGCAGCTTTCCCAAATGCTACACTAACTCTGGTAACACAAGAGGCAAGCACATAACAACCTGCTGCTATGCACTTTGTAACAGCTGCTGCAATATATGAAATTGAATCTAAAGATCTGAAAAAGACAGGAAATGTAAGTTCTCTTGTACAGATGCACCAATGCAGGACCTGGTATATGTGTAATAACCAGTAACATACAGCAATGGTCTTTAGCACAAGTTCTGGAACAGGCAGATGAGCCAACTCACTCAGTTCTGACATCTCTGTTCCCAGCAATCAGACCCTCTAAATGACTCCTAAAAAAGCCCCTTAGCATTCAGACAGCCTCAGCAGGGACAGAGCTGCCCACCACCATCCTCAGTCAAGCACACCAACACATTATCAACGTGATCAAAACATCTTTGCATTTTAGACAACTTGCTTGTAGCTCCCAGGATTTATCTCCAGAGATACCCTAAAACTCTCAGGCAAAGTTCAAAGTCCATAGAAACCTGTCATATGTGTGTGCATGTACTTCATTCTAGCTTGATCCATGGCTTTTTCGGAGTCTTCTCAATTCTTGAAGCAATTTCTCCAAATGAGTCAGGACCTTATGTTTCCTACTGCACCATTTCTTTTGAGCTGTTGATTTGCCCTCAGCTAACAGTTTGTCAGGACAGAGTGCTTTGACACAGACAGGGTTCCTCTTCTTGCCTAACAAGTGCTCAACCCCAACATTCAGGAGCAGCACTCCTGCCCTAACAGGAGCCAGCAGCCAGGTTTTTCTTGCTTGTTTGTATGTTTTCCAACAGCAATTCACTCCCAGTGAGATCACTCCCACCCCACACACTGTTGCTGGTCCACAAATTTTAGACAGTGAGGGTCCCTGAACTGTCAAAAGCAGCAAACCAACATTTAGCTTCTAATGGGGGTGGATTGGACCTGCTTAATAGATGTTTTATCTTTGCTTAGAGCACAGAAGAGGCAAACCATTTACAGTGTGGCTCCTCATCCTACCAGAGTTAGACCCACCCCAAAAACCTCATCTAAACCCAGAATTCAGTAATGTGGCCAGTAAAGAATTGCTGGGAATATTAAGAACAGAAGAATGAAGTAATGGTATTTTCCTCCACATGCCCATCAGCATCTTTGCATTTGCAGGTTAGGGACCTCCCAATTCAGATTTGTCACCTTTCCATTTGTGTTTAATTACTAAAATTAACACTACATGATACCTTATCTGGCTTCATTTGCCTGTGATATTTTATACCACTCCCTGGTCTCTTCTCTGAGCCAGCAGGAGAGAGGGGAAGTTAGACAATACAGTATAATAAATGTGTCTGTGTTGCGCAGCCACGTTGACCAGAAGAGAGTACACTTTCAGTTTTCATTCCTAGAGAGGAATGCTCTTCCTTCAACCTTGCTAATACCAGTTATTTATGAACACAGAGAACAGAAATCACTAATCAGAATTGGTCTTTTATCCTAATGTTAAGGTGTTACCAATCCTTGAGTGCATGAGCACTGTACCAGGCACCGTACTTTAAAGAAGATTCAAAATACAGAATAGTGTCATACTGAAAATTCAAAAGAAGTACTGGAGCGAGGAACACAAAGCAGGTCCTGGAACTCTCGTATCTCTGAATGCAAGAGCAAAATAACAGAAGACCACTGCAGAAAACAGGAAAGGGGAGGTGGGAAACAGGATGTGAGAACAACACACATTTTTAAAAGGAACTATGGGTTATCCTGACTATGCAATTCTGTTTCATCCTTTATCTCATCCAAGGAAGCTGACTGGAACAGCAGTTTAGCAAATGCTTCTCAAAAATGTCACGAAAGAACCTACACATCACTGCTGACAGACAGGCCGAGGTACCAACACCAAAAAGAGGTTAAGAGGTGCCTGTGAGTCAAAACTGACACCGGAACAGCCTCAGGCAAAGCTAGGCCCAGCAGAAAACTCTACCACCACCCCTCCCGTGGGTTTCTGCAACAGAATTGCAGGAACACAAATTGTTGTATGCACTGCTCTGTGACTCCTCCTGGACACAGCCAGGTTACAGAACACAGAGATGATGATCCCAGGACACGGCTGTAGTTCAAACCCATTTCCTACACACAGATTTCCAGGCAGCTGGTTCTACTTCCTCAGTTTCAATTTACTTAGGAGGGGTCACTCCTAAGGCAAGAGATCTGACAAGGAGCAATTGTTTCCTGGATCACAGATAAGCAGGATTATAAAGCTGATTAGAGCTATCACAAGACATATCTCCTACCAGAGCACATCAGACAGAAATTATCAAGCAGCAAAGGCTTGCGATAAAGTTAATGAGATCCTACATCCACTCAATCAAAGAACAAGGAGAGAGTGGGAGCCAGGAAAAGGGAAGTACCCCAAAAGTGTTAGGCTGAAATGAAAGACACAGAGCATGAAGCCTGTAAAAAGACAGAATGAGTAATAGAAGTTCCAGACATGGTGAGAACTGGACTGAATAGGGTCTGAAAAGGAGTGATCAGGAAGGAAAGACTTTGTTTGGCACAGGTGATGAGACTATACTTCACAGAGACAGCATTTCCCAGAAGCAAGGAAGCAGTTTGCTGCTAAAGGCTTGGAGTGATTGTCTAAGCCAAGCAGAATGAAGGAGAGGAAATCTCTGTCACAAAAGCTTAGATCCTCTGTCTCAAGAACTCACAAAACATAGGAATACAGATGTTTCTTCTAAAGCAAGAACACTGCTTCAAAAATGTTTAGGAAACCCACCAAATCTAGGCTTAAGTTATCATTCAAAGTAATAGCATGGTCCTGCCCCTTCTTCAATTTCATCTTTAAATGTGCTACTTAGTGCTAAATGCAGAAGCAGACAGGTTACAAAGCCTCCCTCGGAAGCAATCAATTCCAGAATCTCAAGGATGAAAGGCCTGATTTTGTCAGAGTTTCAGACAGTAACCTGCACAAGATGAACCATTAGTAACCCAGGGGATTGCCATATCCTTTGGCATACTGCTAGTCCACATAATCTTGTCTGTGAAGCTGCCTTAGAAACAGATGTAACACTGCATTACCATACACAATTCAGGATACTACCCATGCTGCACTCAGAAAAAAAAAAACCCCACACAGTAATTTCTTAGATTCATTTCTTCCTAAAACTCTATAGACTCTTCAGGTGTGATTAATGTACAGTGAAAGACTTTATTTGTATTTTCCTCTGCTCCAAAACAACAAGTTCGCTCATCTTTCAACAAGCAGATATCAAACTTACACCCACCTCTTACACAGTGACAGCAGCTCTTCCTAATTTCACAGAACTGGAGATAAAAACATCATGTATTATCTGTAGCGTGACAGTGCTAGGTCCATGAGCACCTAAAACTTTATATTTACAAAGCATTTGATAACAATCTCAAAGACAAGATTTGAGGCTTCACTCTCTTGACCTTGCACTCAAGATTAAAGAGGATACATGCTCCAAAGCTTCCAGTAATAACCTATTTTCCCTCTTGTCACTCAGACACAAAAAGCTCCTTTGAGTTAAGCAAGTTACTAAAATGGCAGTGGGAGTCTGAGCCTCAAGCAGTGCAGCTGTCAGGAGGGGCAGTTCTTTCCCCTGAATTTCCACATCCTCCCTCACTCCTGCACTTGCCCTCAGAGATCAGGACGAGTTGCTAGCAAAGACAGGTCCAACAGACAACTGGAGGTCTGAGGGGCCAGCTGGCTGCACAGAGCACACCAACGGTGCTTTGCAGCAACGTGGATTTGAGCCAGCACTGAAACAAGACCTGCAACTGCTACAGGGGAAACAGGACTGGGGGGAAACCACCTCACGGGAATGCACAGGGGGAGGAACAGGCCCATTCCCAGTCAGGTGAAAAAGGTGCTGAAAAAGACCACACGTAAAAGGCCAAAGGCAGCTGTCCTGGAGCAAAAAAATAAAAATCAAAATCAAAGCAACACCTGACACAGAGGAAGCTTTACAGAGGGCCCTCTGAAAGCTGCACTCCCATCACACCTCTTGAGAGCCACACATTGGGAAGCCATTTTACAGTGTGTTCTCTGCTCTGGAGATTTGAAATGAAGAGCACTTTGTGCACGCCCTTGACTCTTACATGTGGGCTTCGAGCCACTTTTCACCACTCGGGGTGCTTCTCTTGCAAGAGAAACTTACTCCACTGATAAGGCAGAAGGTACTGTCAGTTTCTGTACCACAGAACTTTATTTCTTTTAAACAAGCTCAAAATCTTCTCACAAAAACTAGTGGGGAACTCGGTCACAATAATCCCATTGAACTCCAAGGTAACTCCCATTACTTGAAAATAATTCAGATACCAGCTACAAGAATAAACCCACTGCAACATCACAAAGCACTTATGCAGAATAACACAGCATCAAACACAGCACTGACAGTCAAAATAGGTGCAGATGAGATCATTCACTTTGTGTCATTGTAAAATTACTGCAAGCAAATGCAGCGTTCCCTGACTAACCCTAGTGAGGTAACCCAAGAAGTCCATTTGACTCAATCACGTTCATAAGCTCCCATCTCTTTTGGAAGATGGCTGCCTCCAGGTTAGACTTCCTCATTTCAGACTCCCTTTACCTCTGCCCGAACACCATGTTTAGGCATCTCAGTTAGTTACGACTGTTCCACCAACCTGCTCTGTATGGCCATGGTTGAGGTTTTTCTTTATTTCTCTCACTGGACGATGCAAGTTGTACAACACTGATCTTGTTTTTCAGGCAGGGAGGCATAGTTCATTTGCCTGACGATCTCAGCAAACAGTTCATCCACCATTGTTTTGCTCTTGGCTGACGTCTCCATGAAGGGACAGCCCCACTCCTGGGCCAGGGCTCTGCCTTCTGCAGATAAGACTTCCCTCTCCGACTCCAGATCCACTTTATTCCCCACTAGGATCAGAGGAACTTTCTCGTATCTCTTCACCCGGACAATCTGGTCCCTCATCGGCTTGATGTCCTGGTCAAACAATCCAGCTGGTTAGTACATGCAAAGAATCACATGGAATTGCTACAGAACCACTAGATAAACACACTTTAATAACCCTCACGTGCAACTGAACATTAAAAATACATCAGAAGACTTCTTAAACTCATAGCCACACAGATCTGGAATTCAGAGAAAATTTACTACCTGTCACTACGTTACTTCTTCTTTTAAATAAAAGCATGCACATTTTATAGAATTCATGTGCATACACAAACAGAAGGTGACTGCTGTGCTCTCAGACAGTCGGTTCAGCCAGAGGAGGACACGGTATTGCTTCTCTAAAGGCTGGTTTAAGCTTTCTGAATAAGTTGTCTCAAGTCTGAGGACCTGTAACCCTAGCAGGGGCATGCCATTACACAGACATTTAGGAAGTTTGTGCTTAGTTTACAGCTTGAGAAACCCATCAATTTAAATAAAGCCTTCTCAGTTCAGGAATGTCTAGAATAATTCATTGTGAACACATTTAATCACATGTAAGTAACCAAATTAGATGCTGTAAAGAGATTTTATTACCTAGAGATGCATTTATTCAAGTCTGAGCCGACATGGGGAGTTTACACTTGAAAGTCTGAGTTAGCCTTCTCTGTCCCCTGAGTCTTTTAAGTTACTATCAGTACTACAAATTCTTGCATAGTTCTGAGACAAAGCAAACCCGTTCTTTACCACTGTGTAAAGAACTGCAGAGTGGTTTACACCTACAGCCTTGAGAGCAAACACACTACAGACAGACAGGTATAATTAAATATTAACGAGGTGGATTACTGTACGTCCATTTCTCAAATAATGCAGGCTCACTGGAACCCAAAAATCAGTGCAAATGAGAGCAGAACCATCCCAATGACACTGCTGTTGTTTTCCAGAGATAAGCATGTCTTCAGCTTGCACCGGATTCTTTCGAGGCCTCTGCTAAGATAAGGTTTAGCCTTCAGCAGAAGCAAACAGTGGGGGTGTGCAAGGTCTTGCCAAGCAGCTGGAACACACCCAGCTCAGAAGCCCAAGCCAAGGCAGGAGCTGCAAATCCCTGCGCTGCACGGAGTGCTGCTAAACTCACTTACTGCCCAAAAACAAAGCCCTGCTTCTACAGGCAGCTTAGACCAGTTACTGGCTGAGACACTTCCTTTTTTTTGAGAGTTTCAATAGTAGAAATCAAATCCAGATCTACAAATTATCGTGTATAGCTAGTTCTCCTCTCCAGCACTCCACCTACGCTGCGAGCTCGTGCTGGACAGGAATATATTTTGGAGGGAGGGAGCGGAAAATAGCAGCTCATTTAACAAGTCACAACTGCAGAACAATGAGACTCTCTTCAAGAGCAACTGCAGAAACATGCCTTTTAGGAAGGAGAGGGGGTTGGAAGGGGAAGTCTCGATTTTAATATCGAATGATTTCTTCACAAAAGGGGATTGCCAAGACATTTCTGTTGGGGAAGTGGGAGCTAGTCATTGTTCTCCAGCAATGCGTGGGATTTAACAATGGTGGCACCCTGATAAGTACCTGCAAAGCAAGCAGTTTTCCATCAGGAAGCAGGGCTGGTAAGCGCGCTTTCAAGCTGGGCATTTACACTTTTGGCCCTTCGGAGATAAAGCGCTTCTACGCACACGTGGCTACCCCTAAAGCTTTCTCCTCGGCCCAGCGCCTCCCCCGAGGCAGGCCCGGCTCCATCCCAGGACGGGACACCGGACACATCCCAGGTTACCTGGAAGGACTGCTGGTTCACCAGGCTGTAGACGAGGATGAATCCTTGCCCGTTCTTGATGTAGAGGTCGCGCATGGAGGCGAACTGCTCGGTGCCCGCCGTGTCCAGGATCTCCAGCACCGAGGGGGACGAGTCCACCTCGATCTCCTTGCGGTAGAAGTCCTCAATGGTGGGGTCGTACTTCTCGATGAAGGTCCCGGTGACGAACTGCACCGTCAGGGCGGACTTCCCCACCCCCCCGCTGCCCAGCACCACCAC
>VXBR01011488.1:774439-845800 GCA_013400215.1 Cisticola juncidis | reverse complement strand
CACGGCACCAGAGCCACCCCCGGCCGCCCCCGGGGACCGGCCCCGCCGCCTCCCCCGCCAGTGAAACTCCCCCGTTCTTACGAGGAAGCAACTAAAAATAATCGAAGTCTGTTTTGGTTTTGGTTTTGGTTTTGGTTTTTTCCCTAAAATAAAATCCCGCAGTCGCTTCAAACCCAACTCGATGATTCCCACCCGTAGGAGAAGCTGCTCTCCAATATAACCACCTATGTTTCTGCTGCTCCCAGCAGTGTGCGGAATTTCAGCAGGCACGTGAGGAGCTGGATTTGTCCCTTTCCTCTCTGCATCACCTGTTTGATTGCAAGTCCGAGGCAGACACAGCAGCCGCATTGTGTCCATCCTGGGCTTCCAGCAGCCCTAGAGAGGTGCCTGGTCAAGGCTAAGCCCACCCAAAAGTATTGAGGAGGTGACTCTGCTTGTGGCTGTTTTCACAAACAGCTTTATTTTATTCACTTCCTTTCCATAAAGAGAACATGTGCATTATGGGAAAAGGTCAGTGAGAACTTATATCCTCCAGAACAAATCTTACCTCAGTTACACCAAATTTGATTCACTTTTATTTATTTCATGTAAGTAAAAAACCCTCTCCTTCCTTCGTCGTTGCCTCCAGAAATGTGTTGTCAAGAGAATTTCTGGCAGGAGGCAGACGTGCCTGCATGGAAGATTTTCATGTGGCTGGTGAATCAGCTCGAAAATGTAAAAAGGTGAGCATTAAAACAGGCTGCCTCCTACTTTAACCCCATTAGAAATCACGAGTTGTTGCAAAGTACCTTAATGCAGGCAGGGTGCTTGGGATAAAGGAAAGCCGCAGTTGCTCCCAGAGGAGCTTCCCATCTAATTTTAACCATGACACAATCGGCGACAGTGACAAATGGGGGGAGGGATAAGAGGGGCAAGGGAGGATGAGGGTGACAATAATAAGATTACACGGTCACTTAGGTTCATTATGTGCACGCCTTTGTGGCACTGCTGGTCCATTGTGTTTGTGATGGGTGGAGGAATGACTGCGGGAGAGGATGGGGCTAGGAGCACAGCAGGAGAAAAGCCAAATATATTTTTTGTGCAATTGACTTTAACCAGCAATGCATTGCTCTTGGGCAGAGTGGAAGCCCAAGCAGATGGACATGGGATTGGGAAACTGGATATTTTTCACTCCTCCAGTATTTATTTGGATTGCCAAGATTTACTTCCCAGCTCATAGCGCATTGTATCTGTGCATAGATGCCTACAGCTGGAAAAAAGGACCAATCTCGAAGTGCACCAGGTTGTTTGTTGTCCATAAGACAAGTCATTCCCTTCATTAAACAGTTTGCACAGCTCTTTCACCTACCACATATATGCCAAGCCATAAAAATAGCTGATGATGTAAAAGGTTTTGAAACTCTGGATGGGAAGAGCTGCTTCTGCCATAAATGGCCAAACCCTGAGCCAGCCGTGCAGGGCTCCTGCCAATACCACTTCTGCCACTCCCTCGCTATCACCATCTCCTCCTGGTGAGGTGTGGCACATCCCAGGTCAAAGGCCCGATTTAATCTCTGCTGCCACTTTCTCCACAGCTCCTGCCAAGGAGAAAGAAGCAGGGCTGAGCCCTTAGTGCTGCCCCAGGAGGGTTTGCCCTTTCTCAGCAAAACAACCTTCCCGAATGAATATCCGGGCAGGATTCGATTGCTGCCAGAGCAGCTCTGTGCTGTTGATGGACTCAGCTGCTCTGTGCTGTGCCTGCAGCCAGCAACAATAAAGCAGGCTCTTATTAAATTAACCTGCTAAGACACAGATACTGCAGGGATGTTCAGGGAACACACAGATGGCACAAGCAGGGGCCAGGAATAATTGCAATCCCCATCTCACCATTGTGAGAGATTCATCATGCCCGGTGCTGTGTGCAGGGAGGTGGGACTGGGAGCAGTACCCCAAGAGGTGGCAAAGCAGCATCTCCAAGCCATGGATGGAGTGAGGAGTCTGGAACATCCTGTGGATGCCAGGATGGGCTTGCAGCATCCCCCCAGCAGCCAAAGCCTCCCCACTGTAGCCACAGTGTGGATGCTGCACAGCCGCCACCACCACCTCTTGTGGGCTGTCCCCACTGCCATAATTGATTGGCTCTGACTCCCGGTGTCTGCCCGAGCTACGAACCAGGCTCTCCTCTGCCAGGAAGCCTGCAGCAGGCTGCTGAGCCAGGGCAGCAGGGATAGCCCAGATTTCACCTCAGTTACTGTCTAGCTGGGGACATCATTTGCGTAAATACATGCGAAACCAGCTTAAGACCTAGTGTCATTTCTTCTTTGTCTCTTCCAGAGGTTTTGCTAATCCATTTATTGTGCCTTATGGTGTTCAGCATGGAAGTTGCAGGGTAGGGACCAGCTCCTCAGGGCTCAAATGGCTACTGGAATACCAGGGGCTGCTCTCACATGCAGCTCATTTAAGAAGGTCGCATCACACCAGTTACATAACTGCAATGACAGCTTTTGATCTCAGCCCTGTCAGGTTCCAGTGAAATGTGTCTTAGGGGTTGGATGTGTCCACCTGGCCCAGACTCCTCATTCTGGGGCTGTTTCAGAACCTGCAGAGATACTTTTCTTTTTTGCCAGGTTTTCCTGCCAGTATAAGAGATGACTCACAGGCAAATCCTGAGGACCTTTCTCAGAAATTTCTGATTTTCTGCCATCCCTCAGCTTTTAGCTATTACTTTAGTAGCAACAAAAGGCATTAGTGTGATGGTGTTTCAAAGGAGTAAAGGACATTTTCCAAAGCAATTACCAGTTCTGAAGCAGAAGTAGGGCTGCACTGAAATATAATTGATACAACAAGGAGGATACTGGGATTTCTGGCAGAAGCATCTCTCTGGCTTGCAGACATGGTACCAGATCACCAGCCATTTAGCAGAGATTGGCCCAGGAGCTGAACAGCACCACAAGGGAAGATGCTGTTGCTACACTCTGCCACACTCAGTGCCTGCAGCCCCTCACCTCCCCACCAGCCCTCTCTGCTGGTTATCCCCTCTGATGCTGCATCTCCTGCCTGCAGGATCAGCATCTGAGCAGGTCTTTGGGTCTCTGGGTGGTGATGAGTCACCACTCTGTGTGAGCAAGCCAGCGGTGGTGAAGCCAGAAATGTGGTTTCACGGGTCATTCCTCTTCCTATTTTCTCCAGACATTGAGCTCTCTCCTCATTGCCCTTCACAGTCCAGGCTGCTGTAATCCTTTTGCAGTGCCTGGGAAGTGCCTCCAGCTATTGCTCAGTGGGTCTGTGTTGGGCTCATGAGCTGCAGCTCCGTGGCTCTCTAAAAGTGGCCTGTCCTCCACACACCTGACATGATGCCAGCACAGCATCCTCTCCTTGGGTACCACCTTCCACAAATTTCTGCAAAGCTGAGGGGATGGGGCTGTCCTCAGATTTGCCTTTGTTAAATCACCAACTCATGGGACAGCCTCTTCACAGAAATACATACACATACATATTTTAACAGCAGAGTAAAACTGAAAAAACAGCTCCTCAAGGCTAAAAAAGACAGAAGGCAACAGTGAACACATAAACCAATCCTGTTGTTTTACATTCCAAATGAATAGAAAGGAGGGGGGAAGGTAAATACTCTGTCAAGACATATTTTTAAGATTTGTAAAAATAAAGCAATTTTAAACTGGTGTCTTACAGAAAATTCCAATTTGCTTTTAGAATGCCACGTGTTTTCCTTTTTTATCATATTCCTGCAGCATTTGCAATTCAAATGCTGCAGAAATGTGTAAACTTGCTCTTGAAATTTGCTGGCCAAATGAAGCAGCCAACAATTAATTAGAGTGAAGCCCCCTGCTTTACTCCCATTGGTGAGAACAAGAGAGAGAAAACGTAAAATTCAACCCAAATGGGGTATTGAGAAAATACTTTAATATGATGTTGATCTTAATAAGCAAAACCATTTCTTTCCTCCCTCTTTTTTAGTAAATTGCTTTTCACTCGGCAATTTCTTCACAGCAAAGTATTATAATGACAAGTATTATTCCGAGTCGTTAATTCCTCCATGCAGGCTCTGGCGCTGAGCTCATTAAAGCGTGCTGAGTCCCCGGGCAGACCCTGCCAGGTTGTGCGGTGACCTGAGACCAGGACACCCACTGCCTTGTCCCGTCCCCAGCCCAGGGACAGGCGTCGTCACCGAGACAGCCCAGCACCTTGTCTTCGTGGCAGGGCCTCAGTGTCTTGGGTGGGTGGCATGGAGACATTCCTGTTGGAATACCGGTGGCCCTTTCCTGGAGCATCACTCTTGGCTGGCATGGGATGCATAATATCTGAGTTCTGGCAGCACTCGTGGCATGGGGGAGATACACTTCCCAAGTGGGCGATGCCACTGTCACCAAATGCTGCAGGGTGGCACATCCTACTTGATTTAGAATCATGGAATATCATGTCAGAATATCAGAGACAGTCTTTCTGGCATGGCCCTATTCCCCATGCTGATGACACTCACTTTCCCATCCATCTCTTTCTCCCAGCCACAGCTGAGAATGTGCAAACACGACAGCAGAGAATCCCTATGTCTGGCACATATCCCCAGAGGGGATATGCTCTGATGAGGGCAGAGGCATGTCTTGGGTGAGATGAATCCAGAGGAGATCAGCCTCAGGCCAGTGGGAAAGGCTTTCCACAGCGGTGCAGTGGCAGAGCCATGGGCAGTGGGAGCCAGGCAGAGCTTCTCCCCAGGCTGCCTTTGCCAAGAGCCAGCAAACCATCTGCAGAGCAGGAGCATGGCAAGCTCATTATGAGACACTTGATCAGCTTCCCTGTCAAGGGAGGCCGGTGGGACAAAGCTGTGTGTCCTCCACACCAGAGCCTGTCAGCTCTCCTGGAAAGAACACCTGGCTGCTTGGAGAAAATCCAGACACCAGCAAGGGTCTTCATAACACCCTGGAGAGCTGCAGCCTGGATGACATGTGGCATCTATCATCGTCATCCAAGGAAGCCAAACCAGCAGACCTCAGAGGCTGACTGCTCCAGGAGCCTGGGAATCAAGCAGTTAAAATGCTTGGCCAGGGAAGGTCCTGGGAGGAGAAAAGCACTGAAACTGCTAAACTGAAGTATTCAAATTAGATGGGGTTGCAAAGCAATTAATTTCTCAACTTGAAAAAACCCAAAATATTTGCCAGCCAGGATCAGAAGCTGTGGGAACCCATTGATAGCTTTGCTGTGGCTCCTTGTGCTGGGGAGGACTCCAGAGGTCACTGCTGTAATTACCTGCAGTCTTTAGTATTCTGTTCTGCAGTTTGTGAACTTGCTTGAGCATTTTGTGGATAAAAGCCGGTGATCCAAACCCCAGCTGTATTTCTGCCTAAAGAAGTAAAGGCCTGCTGCCTGGCATTGCACTGAGACACTTTGTTGTTTCAAAGAATTTCCTAATTTGCAGTCTGGAGAGGATCAGACCAATGGCTAGTGGAAGCAAATGGTGGCTCTGCCAGACTGGTGCTCCCTCCCAGCCTTCAGGACAGGCAACCACGTCCCATCCCTGTACAGATGGACCAACAAACAGCCCAGCATGGACTGAGCCACACTCACACCAAGGGTGTGAGTGCCTCATTGATCCATTGCTTCATTGACCCACAGCCATGGACACCTCGCTGTCAGACACAGCCCTCGAGCAAGTCCAGCCATGCCAGTGCCAGGGAGAGAATGCTCTTCCCTCTGCCTTGTGCCACAGCAGACCTGGAGACAGCTCCATTGTGGGGATGTGGACTTGGGATGCTGTGGGGACAGTGCCAGGGTTCTTCTCTAGGTTAGTCCTTGTCTGTGGGCTGACAGCTCTCCTTGCTCTGGTCCATCTGCCTCAACCCTCAAGCTTTTCTCCACTGCTTTTTTGCTGTTCTAATATATTCTCTAATATTTAATTCCATGCCAAATTCTTTCCCATTCTCTTAAAATTCTGCAATTCTCTTAATTCTTTTTCATTATCTTGTCTGCGTAATCGAGAACCATCTTGAATATCTCTGTGTTCAGTCTTCGTACCTTGTGCCACCACTATGTTCTAATCACTTAAACATGAGATCTTTGCATAGTATTCCTGTGGAGACTAATTTTTGCATGTTCCCTGGAGAGAAAGTCATCTTCCATTAGCAAGTACTTTGTGGTGAATGAGAGGGGAGCAGGAGCAGAGGCAGCAGTGGAGGGTCCCACCCTGCACTGTGCCTCAGTGGTAATGATGTGTGAGACGAGCTGGAATTTCTTTCCCAGAAGTATCTTCAGTCTTCAATGGCCCTGAGTAAAGGCTTTGACACCCTCCATTTTTGATGTGCTTTGACACAGCACCAGGTGAGGGCTGGCACATGTTCCCTGCCACCCTCCCTCTGGAAATGCAGCTGCCACTGCTCCTGGTGTCACCCACCAAGTCTCAGCACAATGGAAAGGGAAGGGAAAAAGCCACTTCCCCCTGCACAGACACATTGCACCAAGGGCAGAGAAAATTGATCCCTGGCTGCTGAGCCTCTCTAGCACTTAGTGTTGCTGAAAGGAATAATCAAGCCTGGCCCTAGAAAAGGCATAAAAAGAAAGGAAATAACAGCTTTCCCTGTCTGTTGATTTCTCTCTGGGGTTGTTGCCCACCCTGGGGATCCCAGTGGTGGCTTTGGGAGAGGCACTGGGCCTGCTTTTGTTCTGGGGCCTGGATCAGCAGCATATCCACAACAACCACACAGAAGTTTTCTTCTGCTCATTCAGCAGGTCTGAGGGAAACGGGAAGAGGCTGCCAGGGCTCCCAGCTGAGCCCCCAAAAAGGGGGCTGCCACATGGACTTACACTGGGCTTGCCCAGTGATGTCACTTGGGCCACAGCACAACTTCTCTCCTGTCTTTCGTGCAGCTGCCATGGACTGATGCAGAAGCCTGGATTTCTCCAGATTGTGGCCCTCACACAACTGCATGGGTTAGAGTTTGGGGACAAGGACCAAAGGGCTGAAGTGCTATTCACAGGTCTGAACAGGGAGAAGAAGGCTCCTCACTTGCCCACAAGCCAATGATTGAGCTTTGCCTTCCACAAGACTGGGGGCCATTTGCCACAGCCCATGACCAGCAGTTCAGAATCTGGACTTAATAGTGTTGCCTCAGCAATTACCAGATTAAAAGTAAAATCCACACTGAAAGGGGAGTCCAGAGGCTCCTCCAGACTCCCAGCAGCACATTCTGAGCTGGCCCAGCTCTAGCTTCAGCTACTTACAGTCCAAGGGGGGACACATTTCCACAGGCAGCCCCCTCAGCCCCTCCTTGCTGAGCTGTCTGAGAGCCAGGGGTAGAGCTGTGGCAGTGTCAGACACCTGTGAGCAGGGGTGTAGGGGGACCATCACATCCCCACACTGGTCCAGGGAAGCTGACGGTCACCTCAGCCGCATGTAAGCGCTGCCAGGGGGATGCTCTGTCATTTGGTGCCCTGTGGAAGATGCAGGTTGGTGAGGCTGCAGGTGGGAAGAGGCAGAGGAGGAGGAGGTAGCAGATCTGTCCCAGCTCCTGCTCTGCAGCCCTGTGCCAGGACCGGCCAGGCTGGCTGGCTGGCGGTGGGCGTTCGTGACTCATGATCCCTGATCACCACCCGATGACACATTTACTGCCAGCAGGACAGGCCTCCTGCCAGCACAGCAGCCCTGGAGTTGCACGGGAGGGTGGCTGGGCTTTGCCAGCAGCTGTGCTGATGCAGATGGGCAGGGAGGTCACTAGCTGCAGCCCTGGGATGCACAACCTGATGTGCCCCCTGGATGGGTGGGTAATGGGGGCAGACCAGGACCCTCTGTCCCAATGTTCAGTATGGGAGCACAGGGGCAGAGATGGGACCTGGCCAGGGCCAAGCATAGCAGGCCTTGGAGCCAGCCCAGCTCCTCACCTCCCACAGCACCCTCCCTGCCTGCCCAGAGAGCTGGCTCCCAGCAGAGGGCCCACAGTGACAAATGCCTTTAAAACATTCTTTATTAAGTGAGAAATCTCACTGCCCTCCCTATGCCAAGCCCTAATACAGTGCAGAACTAAATACAGCACTAATGCAAAAGCTTGAAGGATTTCCTATAATTGAGCAAAGCTGGCAGAGAGGTGAGAGCCTGGCAGGGGGAACTGCAGCCCACCTCTCTCCTCAGCATGGGCAACCCTCAGTCTAACCCCACTGGTCCAAATGTGGCCACAGCCTCCACCCTCGGACTGTTCAGTGTGGGAAATTAAAATCTTCCAAGGCTTCATCCTCCCCAGCTCAGAGCCCCAGGTTGCTCTCATTACCCTCACCAAAATCCCCGTGATTTATGCAATAGCACAAGTAGCATTGTGGTGTGTGACCTGTGCATCGTCTGTCTACTGCTGGTGCCCTGCCTGTCCCTAACCTCACTGAGGGTGACAAGAGGGCCACAGCAGCAGGACTGGGCACATCCAGTTTCCAAAGCACAAAGGATGCTCCAGGCAGGGGGAGCTGTTGAGCCACCACGTGCTGCTCTTGCACACCCAACATCATGGAGTGTGGGTGGCCACCCTGCACCCCAGAGAATACATGGTCTTACCTTTGTGTTTGCTCTGCCTTGGCTCAGCCACGCATGGCTCTGAGAACAGTGATGGGAATATCCTGTGTCTCCTTACTAGCATGGCAGCGTGACCCTTGGGCAGGCTCACCCCACAGGGCGAGTGGCTGATGGTTTTCGTTCAGGCTTCTGTAGAGGAAAGCAAAACACAGTTTTCTTCAATAAGCGTTTCCCAGAAGCTTTACAATGCACAGGCACCTTTGCTTTGGTGCAGCCACATGCAGCCAAAAAGTCCCCTAGTATCCCTTGACGTGATCACCAGGAGCTGTTCACGAGCCGGAGCCCTGCCAGATATTCAGGTGCCACTGTGCTGCAGGTGTGGGGGCAAAACTGAGGGCTGGCAGGGCTGTGGGGCAGGTGGGCCTTGGCCACAAAGGCCTCACGGCCATGGGGAGCACAGGACATGCAGGAACTGCAGCAGAAACACTGCCGTGGAGATGGGCTGGACGTTGGTGCTGTGAAGCACTAAAGCAGAAGCCGTGTTGATTACAGACACAGGCTGCAAGCACACGGTGGCTGCGGATGGTGGGAGGCAGCAGCTCCCTTGGGAAGGCTCTGATAACATTTATGAGCAAATCACTTACACAAACCATGGAGCAAAGCAGAAATACCTCTGTAGAGCCTAGCTGTGGCTGTGAAGAGAGAAATGGTGCAGCAGCACCTACCAGGGCCTCCTGCCTGGCAGCAGGGATCCTCCTCCAGCAGGTGGTGAGGTGTCACAGTGCCATTCCCTTGGGGCTGGATTTACACTTTTGGATCCAGGGGAAGGCCAGTGGGAACAGTGGGGCAGATGCCAGGGCACGTGCCTGCTAAACAGACTGGCAGAGCCACCCTGAAAAAGGCAAAATGAGGAGGGAAGGGCAAAGCAAAGATCTTCCAACTAAGCCAGGCCTTGCTGGGACCCCAATGAGAGCTGGCTTGCTGGGTGGCTGCTCCTCCCAGGTCTGTCCGCACGGTCTTCAGGCTGTGATGTTTTCTGTCTCCCTGTCCACAGACACCTCAGAGGCCTCCCACATGTTGGCACATGCTGCCATCTGGAGATGAACTCAAGGCACCTGAATGCCTGGTCTACAGTAACCTCTCCGAACTTAAGTGAGAGGGTACAGGCTGTTCTTCACACTGCCCTGCACTTTGATATGACCCCTGCTGGGGAGAGTCAAGGGCTGCTGGGGTTACAGAGCTCATTTTAGATCCACAACTCCTTGGGAATTAGCCAAACATTTCTTCATTCTCCTATTTCTCATTATAAATAAATCAAATTGATCTATTTATCCAGCACTAAGACCAGATTGAACAAAAACTGCCTTCGGACCATCTGAATATGGAGCAAGTCTTGAAAAATGGAATTTTTCAAGCTTCAACTGAAGCTTCAACAGCAAAAAGGCTAAAAGGGATTTTTTTGTATTAAACTTGACTTTCCTGCACAAACAAGCCCTAATGAAAAAGTAGATGGGCCAGGTGCTGTAAGAGTTCAAAATGACACATGCTGTGAATACAACATCATTTGAATGAATCATGAAAATGAATCATTTTGGTCAGATCCTTTAATCCAACTCCATCTATGAAGCAGTTTGCAGCAGCTCCTCCTGTAACTTCTGTGGCCTCAGGTAAAATCCCACATCCTGGCCCAAGCATGCTGTTTGGCCTTGAAACACAATTTAAAGTCTCTTGTTGATGGACTACCTTCAATTTTCAGTGCTAGTGTGAGACTCCCACCCCCAACCTCCTCCATGGGGGAGGCTTCTGAACAGAGCTGGTGTCTTCAAGCAGCGAAGGCCCATCCCATCCCACATCTCAAGGAATGCATCACCTGAAATCCTTTGTCTCCATCCTGCAGGGAAAGAAAACCAGACCAAAGCTAGCAATAAAAATTATCAGCAACCATTCAGGAAGGATCCCATGCTTCCACATCAACTGCCTAGAAAAGTTTCAGTTCTATTTTTTTTTTTTTTCATCTTAGAAACAATTCAGACATTTATCTGTGCCATCAGGTGAGGCAGGAGTAATTTATAGAAGAAAGCTCCAAGTGGCCTTGACACACAAATAGAGTCAATTAACCTGCAAGGAGAAGTCAGGGGAACAGGCTGATGAAAAAGCAGCAGTTACATAATTGGTCCTGGGCTCCTGTTCTCAAAGTCAGCAGCTTGTCCTACTGTGGATGAGGAGCAGTGTCTGCCCAGCCTCCTCTGCCAGTGCCTCCTCACCACTGCTCCTGCCCTGAGCAGCTCTACTGTACCCACATTCCCTGAAATACAAACTCCTAATCCCTTTCCCAACTCCCAAGAGTCAGAGTCTTACACTCCTTTGGCAAAATAGCCAAAGATCCCTCCCCTGCTGTGAGGTGACTCTCCTGTGCTGGCACAAACTCCTCTGGCTGCACCATTCAGGCTCACCCATCATGCCGGTGTCCTCTCACGGCTGCCTGGGTGCCAAGGCTGCACTGACACTCGCACTTCACAAGGACATTTACTCACGTCCTCGGGGTTCCCGACGTTGTCCTCTGCTGCCCACGAGCTGAGTGACGATGCGGCCTGGGACAGCCACGTGCCCTGGCTTGGTGTCTCCAGCTTAAAGCCTTGATGGAGCAAGAGCTGACGGCAAGCCAGTTTAAGGGTAAAAGCCCCTCTGACGCAATGCTATTGGTAAGAAGGTGGTGACCACCGCTCACCGCTGAGCAGTTTTCTTATGTCTAAATCTATGCAACATTACAAAAAGGACAAACAAGCTCATCGAGATGAAATCTTCTCTTGCAGCAGCCTAGACCCAGCTCAGCCAGGGTGGCTCCAGACCATGGTGAGAGGCAGCTCCAGCTTATGCAGGCCAGAGGTGCAAGCCTGGCCAGGCAGCCCGGGGATGAGCTGGGCACTTGGAAGAGAGCTGGGGAATCCAGGCTGCTGCCAAAGGGGAGCTCACTGTTGTATTATTGCACTGGGACATTCAAAATGGTATCTAACATGAATGCTGAAAGAGAAAAGTTAATACACACACCACTGTTCTATAAAAGCTGCAGGCCTTTGGATGGGAGTTGATTCATTCTTCATGGTTATCTTCAAATGCACAGCTCTGATCTATTCTCTAATCACATCACAGACAGGATCAGAAAGGAAGCATGGAAAAAGACAAGCCAAGCAGACTATTTCACTTGTGTGTCCAAAGGTCTAAGGCACGAGAGAAACCAGAAGGCAGCATCTGGAAAGTTTTACTTTTTATTTTTCTAAAATACAAACGTCTGTCTTGTGTTAGTAACTTTAATATGATAGGCCAAATGCATCCAGTAAAAAGGAGGCATTGGCTACAGAATTCAAAATACTGAAGATATTTTCTGGAAAGAAATTTATTCTGTTGATCTACACTTCAGATATAACATAGATTCAAATTCATTAGTTATTATTTTACATCAGAACCTTTGAAGTTGGGACTAATAAACTGGAACTTTAAAAGTTTTTAAAGTAAATTCCTATTAATGTGTAGATATGGATCCATAAAAAACATAACCAAGAATTTTATACACTTTATTAAAAGATCAAAAAATAAACAATAACAATATAGAAGTAACATACTAAAATGAGTAGCATTATGCACATTTCTAAAGCACGTACAAGCACTACAGCAATATAATGTGGCAAAAAGAAACATAAATTCAAAGCGTACACCCTGTTGGTAGCAGTTGAGGGAATGAACTATCCTGTTATGGAACTGAAATACTGCATTAACCTACGCCTGTCTGGATCCAATAATACTTTAATTTCTTACAATTCCACAGGGCTAAGTGTAATCATTTGTATATATTTTCTAAACTATTCCATTAAAATTATATCTAATGTTTCCCTTACTTTGTTTTACCAGAAATGCCTATGCAAAGAAGAATGTGCTTCAAAGATCTACTTTACACAGTACAGTATAAATGTTTTTATATATTTAAATTAAAAATTGACAATTTAGGAGAACATTCTCTCTTTGATTTTAGTGATTGCCTAAAATACAATTCTCTATTTATAAAAAAAAATAGTGATCTGTTGTCAAGTGATGTAATAAAGGGTGAGAAGTCGGTTCATTTTCATGATCTAAAAAAAAATTAAAACAAAGCTAATTGGAAAGAAAAAAAATCCCATAATCCACTCTAAGAATGGTCTTATCATCCCCTCATCTGCTAGGATACAAAAGCCATGGCAACAAAATCATTTGGCTTCCACCACTATCAAATAGCATCTGTGTACAGTAATAAAGAACTGGAACCTTGTAATTCGGTGTCAGGTAATTCTCTCTGTTGTGTGTTTGGAAAAATAACTTCATTTTGTTTAACAGTTGTGTTATTTTGCATGTTTAAATATCTCTGTTGAGAGGCATATAGAGTTATTTTTGATAATAGAGGATGTCAGTAAAGATCACTAGCAAAGATTTTAGCAGTGTTGTCATGATCATGCTCATACCCCGACAAACTTTGACCAGCTGATTCATTTCACATAGTGCAAAATATTTTTGTCTCATAATCCTAGAAATGAGAAAGAGCTTGATTATAGAAACTGATTATGGCAAAGGGAAGCCGTAATCGTGTGGTGGCTTGAACCAGCTGATTATTTCGTATTAAAATCTAGGTTATTATATAACACCATGGAGAGAAGCAACATCTGATTTTTCCGCATTTTTAAGACCCTGGGGCTGCTCCAATTCAGCAAACCACCACTTGCACAGCCCCATGGTGCAGAGTGGGCTGGCTGGGCACACACTGGCATTGCCAGGAGTTGGCTATGCTGGCCAAGGAACAGGTTTTGGGCTTGGCTGCAACAGCTCAGCCCCAGCCCTGGGCCATCCAGCAAAGGGCGACAGTGACATCAGGTGCCACCTCTCACCACTTCTGCTCCGGGGGACTTGACTCACTTCTCAAGTCAGACTCATGGCAAAACCAGCTACTTTGCTGAAGTAGTTGGGGTTTGGGTTTTAAAAAAAAAAAAAAAAAAAAAAAGAAAAAAACCTACAATACCCAAAACTTGTTCCAATCAAAAATAAATGGGTCAACAGGTGCTTCAACTGCTCTAAAATCCTCCAGCACTGCACAGCCCCAGCAGTATCAATAGAAACGGGAACAGGAGGCTGCTCACTGAGGGGCCACAGCTTTGCTTTGCTTTGGTGGCAATGCAAAGGGCTTGTTAGTTCCAGCCTAGAGCACCCAGCTGGCAACACTGCCACCAGCCTCCACCTCCCTGCCCCAGCAGCACTACCAGTGCCTCTCAAACACCATGGCTGTCACACCACAGAAAGAACTGGTCCCAGACAATCCCAAACCATCCCTGTCCATGTACAGCTCATCAGCTCCTTCGATTTTGTTACCTTGCCCCGAAAGGTTAAAAAAAAAAAATCAAGATGTTGTGACATTTCAAATTCACTCGGGGATTTAAAACACTCACAACAACAGTCACCTCCCACAGATAAACACTTCCAGACAGAAATAGGATTAGGTGCTAGGAAAAATGTGTGTGTGCTGCCATGGACCTACCAGTCCTAACAGAATTCACTGAGAACACAACCTATCAGAACATGACCTGGGGTGTGTTTGAAAATGTAGGCTGATTAAAAAAAGTAATTTGAATCTTTGCTAGTGACCTTACTAATTAATTCCACACCGTTTCCCATTCTCTGTGCTGCAGGTTGGAGCTGACCTGTTATCAGTCTGCTGTATAATAAGCTATGGCAAACTACAAAGCTTTTACAACAGCAAAGCAACATCATGCTTTCAGATAAGTTTTATAGCAAAAAACTCCTCCTTTTCAAAGCCTTAGTAATACCTATCTCTTTTACAAACTTTTCCTGTATTATTACAGACTTTTTATATTCAAAATAAGTTCCAAGGATTTCTTTCGTGGACTATGTACATAAGTGCAAAAAAGGTGTGTCTCACACATTCGTACACTAACTGAATCAGTTTAACTGCAGCATATTTGTATCTTCAACACTGTTACGGGGTCATTCCACAATATTTTTTTCTTATGTACAGTTTTTTCTAATATAAATTAGTATTAAAATAGTTATATGCTTAATTGTTTAGCCCTGATCGTAACGCAATCATGTGAGTGTTCAATTTCTGGAGAAAAGAAAATTGCAGGCAAAGCTACAGTACTGAAACTGATTAATTCTGAATTCCCACTGTGTGAATGGATGTGAAATGAAAGCAAGACCGGTCACTATGTTGTAAATACAGGCTGCTGTTTTTCCGAAGTGAAAATACTGTGGAATAACCCTTGCCACACAACAATTTCTACAAGCTATAAAACCTGACTCTAAATCCATGTGTTGTAAACTTCTTGACTGAAAAAGTGACCTTAAAGACACAAATTCAGCGTTCACATGGGACTTTGGGATTTTAAAAATATTCAATCATATCTTTATCTGACAGTATCGAACTGTACCTTTAACAAGCTCATACTGTTACACATCACTTTTAATTTACATGTGAAAATTTCACAAATAATGTATACAAAGGTAGCCATGTTGTAGTTTTGTTGCCATAGCAACAACAACTTAATATAATTAGTTAACAATGAATCTATCATTGTAGGAGTTACATACAAAGTTAATTTTGTTCTTAAACTGTAAACTATACAAACTAGTTATGGACTGTATTCTATACCTTACCATGCTTCAGTGTTGGTTTAGAATATAACTAAATGGGCTGAATACATGTATTAAAAATTTTAAACTTTCTCTAACTCTCCTTCAAAATTAAATTCATTAGTTACTAAAGATATCAAAAAAAGCAATAATGAAAACCTTAAAAACTAATGATAGAGAAATGAAAATATATGACATGAATTAATGCGTTGTAGCCTAGTAACAATGAGTTGTAGCTCTATTTACATTTGGATTAGGCTATCAACTATTTTTTTTAAAGTTATTACAGTCTTTAACATACAGTATATACTCTAAGGCCTTCAACAGGCACATGGTAAAATCAGGTCAATATCAAACTAAATCCATTCAACAGGAATGGGAAATTAGATTTTCCTCATAAATTTCACCTTTTTCAATTTTCATGTCTGTGAAATGTACAAGGGATAAACAAAACGAGGACTCCAGTTTCTCAATCGGTGTGTACCCGCCGTGTCCTAGAGCTACTCCTACCGCGCCAGTGCCAGCCCGAGCCAGGCCAGGGCACGGTGCCGGAACACGTGCGTCCCGCTCCGGCCACCTGTGCCACCAACATGCACCCGGCTCCGGTGCCAGCTCCGTAGGGTCCCCGCTGCAGTGGGACAATGGGAGGAGCAGCGGTACCCCAGCCTGGCCGTGCTGCCCTTGGGGAGCACCTGAGCACAGAGCAGGGCAGTGAGGAGGGGCAGCCGGGAAGAGAAGCGCGTCGGAGCGCTCGGGAACGGGCCCACGTGGGCTGCCCGGGGAGGTAACGGCTTCTAGAACGTTGTGATGCAAAAATACACAGTCAAAAATCATCAGCTAAAAATTTCCAACTAAAAAACACGGCTGATTGTGAAATTATGGTCCAAATTACTAAAAACACTGTATTTAACAAAAATAATCTTAATAGTTTTATGAATCCATTTTATTTTAAATCCCTCTTTTATTGTCTGCTTATGTTACAGTTTAGTAGTAGTACTTTTTATTGAAACTACTAACAACCTTTTTTCGTGAAAATGATCAATCTCAGCTTTCATTTTCCCTCTGCATGACCCGTTTTATCCAAGTTTCAGCATTTCTTGCATATTGTTTGCATAAGGCTGAGAGAAATGGACAAAGAGAAATAACTTTGGATAAATAAAAAATATAGGTTCATGGAAAGTGGGAAGCTTATAAAAATGTCACTAAAATTATATCGATTTAAACAAACTTACATACATCTCTTGTCAAATAAAGGATGATATTCATGCTTTTATGACATTTGTTTAGAGTCACTAACTAGCTCGGTGACTTTGTAATAGTCTATTTAGGAAATTTATAGTCTGGCGACTGTTTTTTTTTTTCTTTTCTTTCTTGAACAAAGAAAATTAGAGCAAGTCATTGCACAACTAGTTTAAATAGTGCTACCTCAAAATGGCATTTTTGCCGAGATTGTTTTGAATTTGGTGAAGTTTAGTGCTTCAAGCTTTTCTTTCCTTAAACTCATTTACAAATTAACTCTAAATTTGCCAGCAATATAAAAACTGTTGTGGCACCTAATATAACTACCCTGAACATCCCTCATTGGACCTCTTTAATAAAAAATAATCCTTAAACGCCTTTTCTTTTTTCAGTGCTTTAAATGTGACATGAAAACAGCTGTATTCTAGGTTTACATTCTATGCACATCTATGCCAGATGTTTAGATCGATAAATAAAATAGGAGGTTACATTGAAGTTTCAAGATATACAAAAATCCATTTAGCACTGAAAAAATTTCAACCTCCTTGAACTCAAAGCCATACAAGCTTGAATGCATCCTTTCTGGCTTAAGAAGATCAGCTCTGTTCTTTGTTGAGGCACTGGCACAGGTTGTGCAAAACCCATTTTTGATACACAAATAATTTCAAACAGGAAGTACTCAAATCCACTTTTTCCACTAACAATGTTATGGTTTTGGGAAACAGAAACACAGTGGTGAAAAGAACAGGTATGTGGTCGCCAATACAGATGAGAGTCACTACTTCAGGCCACCCCACTGCTTGTGAGCACAGATGGCTGGGGAACATCCACGGACACAAGCGGCTGTCAAAACTCAGGGTCTATAAAGGAGGACTTGGGGAGGTTTTTTTTCCATCTTTCTATTAGGGTTTGGTTCAAAGTCTGCTGAATTGAACAAAAAGATTCCTCAAGGCTTTCTTGAGCTGGATTCCTCAAAGCTTCATGCTATGAGTTAGTGTCCACAGGCAGATGGCCAGAACCCACCCCGGGGTGCACAGGCTGTCCCTTAGGTGTGCCTCCATCACTCATGGCCCACGGAGATTCACATCTAGAAAACTGTGTGTGCTCATACTGCAGGATAGGGGGCCGGGAAAATCTAATCAAGGGCAAGGAACTGGGAAAAGAGAAGAAAATCTGGTTGTCTGAATTTGGCACTCCACAGGACCACTCTGAGCTCAGGGTGGTCACCCCTCCAGACACTATGAGCTGGCCTCTTGCTTGATTCTCCTTGTACGGAGTTTGGGGATTTACAGCAGCAAATCCTTCTCTTCCATAATGCCAATGATACTGTAGAGCTATGACAGGGATGAATTTGGAGGCATCCTCAACCAAAATGCATTTCTGCAGCCAGATTGTTCAGCAACGCAGCATAACGACAGACAGGGCTGTCCAGGGTGCACGGGCTGAAATAGTTTTATTCGTGCATATGAAAAGGAGGTATTGAGAACTAGCCCTTGTTGTGCAGCAAACATTGCTCTTGATCAAGTAGAAGGTGCCAAAATAAATCCACTGACCAACAGGAACTCCATTAAGACAAATATTTATCTACAGCTGAAAGCTTATGATTTTTGCTTTTTGCTGCTTTGTTACTACTGTGTTTGCTTTACAGGGCCAGAGATTACGGGGTGCATGGGGGGATGCAAATCACCCACTTATGGAAAATGGTAATAAATAAATGGGGCATGCTGACAAAATTTCAACAAGAGACACATGTAAGATTTCAGGCCAAAATGTTTCAGCATGCTGGGTGGAGACAAGCCCTAGGGCTCAGTGCTACCCATCCTGGGCTGAGCCACAGCCCTGGACCCTTCCCAGCCAATGGCTAGCACCTGCTCCTCTCCAATGCAGTGAGCTTTTGCCCAACCAAAGCTGTCTCACTCCACCACCATATTTTTGTTGCTTGTTTTGACTGCACCATGAGAACAGCGAGAGAGATTGTGCGCCGTTTGCAGCTGAGAATGCACTTCAAAGGACAACAGAGCTGCAGAAATCCCTTGATGCTTACCCCTATCTAAGCAAATTGTTCCTATCCCCTTAGTGAGCCTGGGTTTTTGTGGCTTTGTTTTTTTTTCTTGTTTGTTTTTTTGGGTTTTTTTTTTTTTTTTTTTTTTTTTTGTTTTTTTTTTTTGGGTTTTTTTTTTTTTAAGTTTCCAGAATCAGCTTAGTGTATTGAAAGAACTCTGAACTGGACTAAAATGATAGCTGTCTTTTCGCATCACTTGTACTAAAACTTTGGAGACTATCTGAAGGCAAGTTTTAAATGATAAAAGGAGCATTTAACATAAGCAACTTTAGCTGACATTAACAGCAAAATCCAGCAAAGGGCAGAACATTCTGTGTCGTGTTTTTTCAAGCACATAATTCCTGTTTCCCACAATAACATTTTTAGTAAAAAGCAAACAAAACCCCATAAAACCTACAGTATATGAAAACTTAAGACATAACAATAATGAAAAAATGGTATTGAGTATACTTGATAATGATGTACACTTTAAAACAAATCAATAGACTATGATGTAAACAAAACAGTAAGATAACACTTTAAAAACAAGACAAACATTTATCCATCGATAGCATACAGTAAACCAACAGTCCGCTGTGCAGATGCACTTATCATGATGGTAGTCATAAAATGATTAAGTGTGTTAAAGTAATGTGTTATAAAAGTCTATTATAATTTCCTACTTGTATATCTCATAACAGAGCGCTGTTTGTTAATTGTTTCTATAGTGCTTTTTTTTTCTTTTTCTTTTTTTGACATTCCCATTGATCAGTTTTTGGTTAACACGTAGGCTGCAACAGGCTTACTGTAGAGGTGGTAGAGAATGATAGAGGGAAGAGGGAAATATATACAGAAAGGCCATGCGCAGCTTCCCACCAAGAAGTCCTGGTGCTCCATAATTTTACTGTTCAGAATTTCAACATGGTCTGCTGCAGGGGAAAGAAAAAAACAACAAAGAAATAGTGAGAAGTTAATACATCCATATTTTAAAAGTCATTCTAATATATTTACATTCTCAATGTGTTGCCCAAGAGGTTGTCATTAGTGTGTCGCAGACATTTTATTCCATTTTTTTTCTGATGTAGGGAGAAATTGTCAAAAACATACTTGTGCCCTCTTAAATCTGCACTTACGACTCACTCTTCTCCATGCACTTCACATACAATGACAGGACAAAGAGTGAAAGAGGGAGGTGGACAAATAATAGTCTTGATTTTTGTATGGGATGCCAAGTAGAAGGTGGCTAAGGAGAGGGCCAAAGGAAGTCCTGATCTTTGTTAGCTCTTGTTTCCCTCAGACAGTCACATTAAATTTGATCCTAAGGAGTCACAAGCCAAAAGCAAACTGAGCCCAGAGATAAAACACAGACACAGAAACCTTGTGCTCAGGGGACCCTCTCCTGGGAGAAAATTGCCTCTTTGTGATGTACTCACAAAAATCCTCCACTGAAGGACCCAATAACTTATCCCTGCAGACCTAAACCAACCAGCCTAGCTACCAGCACTACCTCAACCATGGAGGAAAAGAAAAAACATCTGTCAGCGCAGCGAGTGTTTCAGTTACCGAAGTCCCACTCAGGGAAAGTCTCCTGAAAAAATGCTGAAAACAATCTTGAAGACTTCAAGATGAAGCTCTTCCATGATCCCTTATTGGGTGGAACAGGCTGGTTAACACATGTCATGGAAAGGTGTCATGTCTGTCTGCCATTTGGAACAGCACTACGGTCTAAGCTGAACATTTTCACTAGCTTGGTGGATAAGCTTGGTGTCACCCCTCATGAACACAGGGTCCACAGCCACAGTTAGCAAGTCATGTATACATATGGTATTTAAGGTCAGCAGAGATAAGAGCCACCACTGAGAAAGTAGCTTCTGTTGATTGCTAATAGATGTCATTACAGAACTGCTTGTCAAATTGATTTCCAGCATTTAAGGACTTGCCTGTAATATGTGACCTAAGGAAGAAATGGGTTGCATATCTGCATATACTAAATGACTGCTTTGAGACAATCTGGTGACCTCTTGTTGAACTGGCTGAACTGCTCTTTACTCTCTTGGGGTAAAAAAACAGTCAAGAACTGAAACTACCTACCCAGAGATTTTAGCTCATGAACATCAGCTAAAACTCACAAAGAAAAGCAATGAAAAAATGACACTGCTGCTATGACTGTGAAATGGTACTATGTCCAAGAACAAATTCCTCCATCATTCCCCTCAGAGGAAACTATCATCTTAGGGAAGCCCAGGATCTGCAGGTAGGGTGAAGGCTGTGTTGCTTATGACATTCATTCTGGTCTTCAACCCACCATGAGCCAGGCCCTCTATGCAGCTGACCAGCAGAGCTCTGCCCAGACCAAGCCAGCCTTGCAGATGCACAGCAGCTGCTGTGGACCCGACGAAAGGAAAGATGTCAATAACAGAAAAGAGAAGTTACAGCTTTTCAACTGACTCATTACCAGAGCAGCCTTTGCCATCAACACTGCAAATCCCTGAGGCATCTGCAGGCAGCTGGGAACTGTGCAGAGCAAGAGCAACCTGTAAACAGAGCCATGGGACTGGGAGGATGCACAGGGAGGCTGTAAATACCACAACACAGGTACTTGAGACACAGGAAACTTGTTACAAACCACAGGGCTGGTCTGTGTCTGTGCTGCAGTTGCTGAATTCCTGTTAAGTCAGCAGAGCATGAAGCCAATTTGGGTCCCATGGGCTCAGTCCCTCTCCCTGAGCCAGCCCCGTGTTTAGGGGATGCAGTACCCACGATTGCTCAAATCAATTTACCATAAAGAGAAATACCAAAAAAGAACTTACTGTTCTACTGGGAACTTCTACATCTGTGAAACAAACATGCTGCTACTCAGTTCATCTACTGATAACTGGGATATCTACAGAAAAAAAAAAAAACAAAAAAAAACAAACACAACACATTAAAACATCACCTTGAGATCGGCCTGTCCATTCTGTCTTCAGAATCAGGTTAATATGTACATCAGTGTTTTATAAAACAGGATCCACTCCCAAGTCTTTATTTTGCTATACATTAAGTACAATGTAGCTGCACCACTACTGATGCCTTCTGGAGTACCTGGTGATTTTACTGGGATTTTGACTCCATGGACTACAAGTAAAACAGAAATGCCCTGAAACTATCTGGCTGAAACAGGATTCACACAGCCACAAAGCAGTGTTGCACAGGAATTTCTACTTTCCTCTCACAACCAATACAAGTCTGAGTTAAGACCTGTTCTACCTGAAAATAACAACAAAGCACAGAAAAAGACTGGCAATTCCTCCTGTGAGCAGTAACACAATGCCTAGGACTTATGCAGGCAAAACTCCTACTGAAATCCTGATGACCTCACACCAGCAAAAGACTAGAGGATGACCCCAGGCATTCAACATGGCTAACAGCCTCCTATAGAACGAAGTGACACCCCGATTTGCAATAGCTCTAAGTCTGAGAGCATGACAAATAAAAAATGCTAAAATTAGTCCTAGGGGAAAAAAAATTATAAAAAAAAGTTTGAAATGTCTCTGGTCTAACTAGGAGAAGCTGTGTCACACACCAAATTATCCGGAAGCATCACTAGGACAGGTTGTGCATATACAGTTCAGGACTGGTGCAGAAGCAGCCATCACACTCAGTATCTTCAGAGGAAAGTTTTGGAGAGAATTATGGCTTCGCAGACATGCATGGAATCCTGTACACTTATGGCAGTGCTACAATGGCACGTACTGCACATCCAGAGTCCTTTCTGTAGGGATGGGTGACATGCTATTGGTGTAAAAAAACTTCAAGTGACAGCCTCACCCCTGATCTTTTGGTTTTGGTTGTTCGGGGATTTTTTGGTAGCTTTTAGAGTCCATTTTTGTGGTGGGAGAGGCCACTTCGTGTTTCCACTTCCACTTTCCAGCCCAGAGAGGACATGCCAAAATACCACAGGGAAGGATGCTCAGGGTGGTATTTCTGGTTGAGACTGAAAGCAGAAGTGCTGCAGGACTTGTGTGACTGCGCAACTTGCACGGGAGATTCACAACCCATTTTTTGAGGACCCGGGGGAGGCGTGTTTTTGGAGGAGAGCCTGCGCCCCTGCCAATCGCCCATCCCTACACTCCGGTCGGGCTTATGCCCATCCCGCAGGGGGCAGAAGCGGCCCCTCTCGGACCCCCGGCCACACGCACGCACACACACACGCTGCCTCTGTGCGCCCCAGCCTGCGCCGAGCCGGGTGGGACGGCGCTCGACCCCGCACGGGATCCAGCCCTCGCCCGGTCCTCAAGATCTGAACACGTGAAAGAAAGCCATTGAAAGGGCCAAACCTGATTGGCGGTAGCTGTTGCAGCGAAGGGGACGCTGGTGGCAGGAGTTGTTGCTGCAGACACAGTGGTGGGCGTAGCACCGTGCATCATGGGCACTTTCGGAAGGGAACCATGGAAGCGACATACAGGAGGGTGGAGCGTATATATATTTTGTTTGGTTGGTTTTATGTAACCATGGCAACATGTGGTGGATTTGGGGGCGTGGCAGGAATCACAGCAACAAGCCATGTGACATCATCATGAAGGACACATCGGGGCGCAGCATGCAATCACAGTGCAAAGCAAGACAGCGTTGGGAAAAAAAATAAACAAGAGAGAAGGGGAAAAGCCAATTACAATTATAATTAAGGAAAAAACCAAAACATTCTCAACACTTAGTACATTTATAAGCAGAACAATGATGTATTAGACTCTGAGGGCCAAATTTCCAAAGGGGGGAGAGGATGGGTGTGCTAGCAAAAGCCCACGTCAGCTCGCACCCGTGGGGAGTTAGACACAGCCAGTGCACGTTCCTTTGGGTGGGGACATTTTGGCAAGCGCACCCTCCCGCCCACCTAGGAAAGCTTGTCCCCTTCCCTCCCCACCCCGTCCCTGCCAGCAATCAGAGGTACATGATGCACTTTGCAGCGGCTGCCGCAGCCCTTTCACCAGGTTTTCTCGCCTCTCTCTAGCAGGGACAATGTTTTGGCACGGGGCAGAGCTGGAGGCACGGCTGGCAGACTGAGCTCTCTCCGTACAAATTCAGCATGCTTCCTTTCCACACTAATTCCACAGGATTTGGCAAAACTCCCCTCTTGCAGGGTGGGGGGTGAGGGGGATGGAGAGGGGAAGGGAACAGGGAGGGGAAAAATACACAAATGCATCTAAACAGCTACAATTTGCAGAAAGAGCATCCAAAAGGAGAACAAGGCAGCAGGGAGCTTGGCAGCCTCCTGAAGCTGCACCCTCCCGCAGAGCAGAGTGCTGGAAGGGATGCCCTGGTGCACACACGGGCATCCCCCAAACCTAGGGGCAGTTTGTGGGGCCGAGGAGCCCACAGGAAGGCCCAGCCATCCCCACAAACATGCGGTGGGGAAGCAGACTTGCCTTCCCCTCCATCCCAGCCACCACGGCCAGCCCCAGGAGGGAAGGAGCATGTGCCTGTGGCTGGGCACAGTCCAGCCACAAGATGCTGGAATGTGTGGGTTGGGGTTTCCTACAGGCAGAGATGTATTTGAGAGACTCAGCTCCTCATCATGCAAGCAATGTGTCCTCCCTGTACTAGAGGGATAGGCAGGTTCAAGAGCAGGGTATTTAGCCACTCATGCCAAAGCTTCCAGACCTGCTCTTGGAAAGTCCTGCACTCCCCACAGGGCTTCTGCCTCTCTCCCTCTGGCTAAAGCAGGCACACACCTCATGCTGGTAGTCTTGCATAACCTTGGCTAGAGGATGAAAGCTCAAGCTTTCAACCACCCTGCTGTGCCCAGCAGCTGTAGACAGAGGGGAAGGTCCTCCAAGGCCTGCAGAGGTTTCATCAAGACCCAGATGCTGAGCCTGAACAAAGTAGATCCCTGCAGCACTAATGAGCACGTACTTACTGCCTCTGTGCATCCCACATGCACCTGCAGTGGCACCTCCCTACGATCTCCTCTACCTGCACATCTAACACTGCCTTACAGAGATGACTCTCCAGCCAGTCCATGATCCAAACCTGCTTCTCTCGCTGTACAAGCAGCACTCTGCTCTGGCAGAGGAGCTGACCCCAGATGTGTTCCTCCGTAGCATCTTTGTTAAACCAGTCTCCTAAAATATCCTCAGAAGGATATCCTCTCCTAAAATATCCTGAAACTCCAATGTTAAATCCACATGTTGCTTAATACTAAATAAAACAAAAATAAGCCAACGGGACCCTCCCACTTCTATTTCCTTGTGTTACATGACTTAAATGGGTTGTAAAGACATTTAAGGGACAGATTCTTGTCTCTGAAGAGGAACTAAATAGGGGTGGGAACACATCACCTTGGATTCTCTTATTGCAAGTCATATGAAATACTGCATTGCACAGAAATTAAAAGGGATACAACCATTTAAGCCTCAAAGAAGACAGCGCATAGACAGTCACACCACTCAGCCATTCAGATTCTCACTGATGCATACTAACTTGCAGTCTCTTTCAGATTAGGAAAAGTTGAGAAGTTTGTGTAGAAAAACCTACCAACGCTTGCAGTGGGTGTCATGCACAGAACTGACCCTGCACACCATGCATTGAAGCGTGGAAAGATGAACAAAAGGGATATTTCATTAGTGAAGCTTCAGTGTTAGATATCACTTTAACTAAAAAGCAGCTATTCTCTTAGCAGCATTCAATATTTAAGCACATGCAACCAGATTCTGCATATTGGTACATCAATAGTTTAAACTCAGTTTTAAGAGATCATAGCAAACCAAATTAATTCTTTAATTCTTGTGTAGTAGAGAATAAACTCCTCCTACCTTGGTATTAAATGATATAACTGAACCCACAAATCAGGGGTGTTTCGGTATTGGGTATGGTGATTTCTTTCTGATCATGTCAACAGAAAACAAATTGCTCTTGGAAAAATGTCACACTCATGTTAAAATTGACTTTCCAAAAGCAATTTACTCCCCAAGCAGGGACTCTGATTCAAAGTCTCTAGTTTAAGCTGAAAGAGACATTTATTTATCTGGACGCGAAAAAATTGCAGTGATGATGCCATTTTCAAGAGACAGCCTGACTCCCCCCCTGCCATGGCAACCCACAACGCTGATCTCTCAACAAGAGGAGATACTAAGAAAAGCAACAGCTCCCTTCCTCTCCCCACAGCGAGAGCTGCGACGGACCACCTCTCTGCTTTGCCTTCCTGAGCACTGCCAAGGCCGAGCTCAGATCTGCAGTCTGATGTGTAACATAATTTCATCCGAGATCCCTCCTCTGACTGGAAATTTGCTGCTTTGCCCAGTGTTAATGTCTTCAGATGAGTGCAGGTGCCAGTAGGCAGCTCTGTTATGCATCAGTCCTGCATGTAATTTCATTGCCATGAGACTGGCACTACAGCACAGCGAGTGCTGAGTACAGCTGATTTATGGTGCTCCATCAGAAATGTGCGTCCTTACATCAACTTTGGCAACTGCAACCTTGAGGAATAGGAGTGTGTAGCCAGCTGGGGGACTCGGCATTCCCCAGGGTGTCAATGTTTCCTGAAGTAGTTCACTTGGCATCTGTCAGAGCTGTGGTAAGGTCAGCTCAGCCCATCCTCTCCAATGCTTTGCTGAGCACAAGCTAAGAGGCTACTACTCCATCCTTCCAAATAAGAATCTGCTTCCCTGGAAGACCATCTTGGTAGCTGCTGAGTTCTGAGTGTTTCCAAGGGTTCTCATAACAGAAAGGCCACACTAGGAGAGGGTTTAGGTCCCTGCTCCTTGGACCCACACTCCACCTGAGAAAGTTTGCTCTCAGGACAGGATTGTCTCTAAAGCTTCTCCCCTCAGCCCAAAGAACAACAGCGCCAAGGTGCAGGTCCATTGTATGTCAACCTCCAGGGGTCAGCCCAGAGAAACACTCTGTATATTTTTGTAAATATCATCTGACAAGTAAACACAGCATTAAACATTAAAAACACTGGGCGTTAGTTTTCCTATGATGTTCTGAATTATCATAACGATACGAAAATATGAGCTATTATCTCTAGAATATTCCTAATTCAGCCACTTATAATACTTTCCACTCCAAGCAGGTTTTGTTTTTCATTTGGCTGCAGTTAATTGGCCAGTCAGAAGTCAGACACATCTGCCACATTAATATTTCCAGTCCTATAAGAATTACTGAACTACATCTTTCAATTTAACTCTGAGACTTTAAAGGTACAAAAAAAGCAGGGAGTTAAATTGCTTTTAAAAAGCTCAGGATATTATACTGGTCAAAAGACAAGGAAGAGCGAAATATATGCCTTTAAAGAGGATTATATAATTTGTATTTACTAAAGACTAACCATTCCCTCTGTAAACATCACAGCTGCTGCAATATGTAGGTCAGTGAGATACAAGCTCACGGAGGTGCCTACAGCCTCAAGAGAGCAGGCATAGGGGTCTATGAGGGTTTTTAACATGAGTCCAAAAGAGCGTTACACAAGAGTCAAAGAATTAATTTGGGATTAACCAGTTGAACTATAAGGAGGGAAAACAGAAAGTATTAATTCAAGAAACATGCAGACATTTTTTTCTTAGTCTGACTGCTTAAAAAAACCCCAAACCACACAAAAATGGCTAAGAAGGATCTTTACATGTGAAAAGCTCTAAATTGTAGTAGATGAAGGGAAAAAAGTAAAACAAAAGATGTTACTTTTTCATCCGTTTTTAACATGAAACTACACACCAATACTCTTTTGCTAAGGACTCTTATGAAACTGCTCATTATCTGAACACCGAGCTCATAAAATAAACAACCATGATGGTGGAAAGCAAGGAGACACTTACCTGTAGGGATGAATGTAGGCTGTTGCAACTGCATGTTGGCTAGAGCCTGTTGGTAGTGGAAAACGCTTGGGTTAAAGACTGTGGTGGCACCATTGTTTTTTTCAAGTGCTGGCCTCTTTGGTAAAGGTTGAAGTGCACCAGGCGGCAGGGCCTATGGATAAGGAAGTCATTAAAGACAAGTGGAGTAAATAAAGGTGCCCAAATGTGCGTCAAGCAAGCAATAAATAATAGGGGGTCTTGGCTGCAAATCACCTGCAACTATCAACTTTTAGCGAGACAAGAAGGAGAAGAGCAGCTAAGTCACAGTACAAGTAGTAAGTGAAACTACTTCACTAGGTAAGCAGTTAGTAAATGCACCAGAAGGAGGGGTGGAGTCCAGAAAGTGAGAGGATGCTAAGGAGCTTTTCAGCAGGACTTACTTGGGTATAGAGGGAGAAAAAAGCACTAGGAAAAGGAAGGAGAGAGGTGATCACCTGGACAGGATACTACAAAGAGCAGTTGCAGGCAACAAGCATTAAAAACCCCAAAACAAACAGGAAAAATATAGTAGATGACTATTTAAAATCCAGGAAGATTAGCATAAGCAATAAATGCCATGGAAAAAAAATGAATGCTTGCCTCTAATTCACCACCTGCCTACATGTATGTGTGCATGTGTCGAAGCATGGACAGTGTGCAGCCAACCCATGTGTCCAGATGGTAAAGCTATAGCTGTTGCCAGTTACACACATAACATTACATTCATAGTAAAATGCATTTCCACTTGTTAGCAGAGAGGCTGAGCAACATGGTCAAGACCAGGCCTGATTCTTCACTGCTCACACCAGAGGCACAGCCCACTGCCAGCAGATTTGGACCAGCTCCCACTTTATAGAAGGTGGCCTCCCTCAAATACTGCTCACTCATTATTAACAGTGGGAAAAGCCATTGATAAGCCCCTTCTTTTCTTTCTGTCACACCACTGGACTTCTTCCAGCCTGTCAAACCTGTTTCATGATCAGCCTTGGTAAAAAGCATCAACCCAACTCAGGAACCTTTCTCAGTGAGTTACTCATCATTCATCCAAGCATGTCTCAACAGCAAACTAATATGTCAGGTTCTTAAGAGACAGGAATGTTTCTAAGGATTTACAGCTTTTCATTGTACCCAAGTAAGAGCTTTTTTTTTCTCCACATTGTGATAGAAAAGGGTCCTTTTTAATTATGCCCCGCAGTCCTTTTGGATGTAACACTCCCATTGACGTCAATGAGATTTACGCACGTGGAAGTCATGCAGAATCAGGTCATTTCTGACTAGCAGTTAGTCTGTATCATGTAGCAAAGCAATGGCTGAAAAACAGGGTTATCACTCCTACTTTTAGTTTAACAGGTCACAAATGAATGGTAGGTAAAGGAGAAGGCTTGGCTAATGAAGGGTTAAAGCTACAAACACACAACACTTGTAAGAAAAGACACAAGTAAAAAGATTTTAAAGTGTTATGAAGATCAACACACAACAGAATGTAAGTGAAAGCTTGCAACAGTTTGTTGCCATCTAGAAAGAGGTTTCACTTTAATCTGCTATAGGAGACTGCTCATCTGAGAAATGTTGAGCAACATACTTCCAGGCAAACACATTACTCCATCCTATCTCTACTCACATGGTTGCTTTTGGGTGGTTTTAATATTAAAAAAGAAAATTAATAGAAACTGCATTTGCAAAACTTCCCTCAGACATGCACACATCCTTTGCCTATGCTAGTGGGCATCCGTTCTCAGCATTAGGATTTAATCTTCCCCAGATTTCTTCTGGCTGCTACCAAAAGACAGCAGCAGTCTAAGATGGGACAATATTCTCAGACACAGATACCAAAATCTTTTACTTGCGATCCCTATTTTAGGATGACATATGAGTTTTCATTTCTACATAAGCTTTAATTGGTATCTGTGTTAAATCTGCCTGTTACCTACAACTTGTCTATTTAATGATGGCTACATGAATGTTCCTCCAGGCACGACACAAATCTGCAGCTTAGAGTCCGGAGTAGTTTCATGTACATCACAGAGGTTTTACAGTGACTGAAGAACTTGCTGCTTAATTCATGTTCCTTATGGTACCTGATTGCTAAAGAATCCTTTTCAGATACTCCAAAATCTGCCTCACAAGAAGAATGTACTAATTATAGCAAAGCAACTGTGCCAGGTACATAATGGACTTTTGACTCCCTGCCTCTTGGCCAAAGGCTGTCACCACCCCAAACCCCACAGTGGTAGTGCCAAAAGCCGAACAAGCTGAAGGCTTTGAGACCTTGCTGTGATGTCTCAGCACATCATAGGACAATTCCCAAGCCTAGCACTGCATCAGAGGATGTCAGCATACAGACACCAGCAGGCCTCAGGGATGTCAAGACACATCAGACTATCCCATCACCTCTCCAGCATCACCCTTGCTCCTAATCTGCTACAGCTCTTTGGGCACAAGGGAAAGAAAGGAGCTATGGCAGCCTCACTGTTGCTCCCTCATCAGCAGCCAGGTGGAGAAACACAAATAAATGCAGTATTTCCAGAGTGTTCTAAAGAAACAAGCACTCTAGAGCAGCTCCTGTGCCACCTGAAGTCCAGCCTTCCCACATGCGCTCTGTGGGCAGGGGAGCTAGGAACCCATTTTGATCTGCTTATGGTTTGACCCAGCCCTGTGGGTCACCCCTCCACCCCAGCAGCTAGAGTAGTGCTCACACAGCGTACATGAAGATGTGATTCTCGTGTTGCCAACTGGTCTTATTTTTTATACCAAGGCATAGGAGGCCCAAGGAGACAGAATGATCTGGCTTCGGCCCTCTTCCAGCCTGCGTGCTGAAGTAAGATCCTCAAGCCAGGAGCACACTCACTCAAAGTCCATCTATATTGCCTTGAAGAGGCATTACAATTGCAGAGGATGAAGCTGGACCAATACAGCTTCTGCACGGGATCTGGCAGGGACACAGGATCAAACAAATGTGTCTCATTTGATACGGGCTACAATTCTGTATCACCAGCAGGAATTGTAGCAGCTGGAGAGGATACAACATTTCTTTTTTACATCATGTCGTGGTTCTGAGGGAATCCCACAAACAGAATATACAAAAGGCAACAGAGACTCCTCAACACCAAATTCTGTAGCTAGTGTCTCCCCACTGCAGCAGAGGAATTAAACCCTTGTATCAAAGAACTTACTTGATGAGTTTACCTCATCCAGCTACTTGTGCTTTCCCTCTGGACAAGCTCTGACTACCAGAAATACAGCAGCAGTTCTGGACAATAACTTTTTCTGACTTTGTTTTTTTCCTATGTGTTTGTGTGCACACATGGGTATGCAACCTTTGCAACAGGATCTGACCATCTGCACCAGTGAAAGGGTTAATTCAGTTTAGTACCATGTGATAGTCTTGCACTGATCCAAATGAACAATTTCCACTAATTAAATGCCAGGCAGCCTCCCATTTTAGGGCTGGGAAAGCCACATTCCTGCTCGAATGAGCATCTGAACAAAAAGGCTTGTGCCACTTCTCCGCATGGAATGGAACGCAATTCTTCAGCAAGACTGACAGATAAAAACACACTGCATGCCCAAGTCAGAATTTCCCATGTGCTGGTTAACAAACCTCTCGTTATTTTTTGCAAGACAAGAACTGTATTAAATCTTTGCAACAAATTATTTATTGCATCTCAAAGTTCCCTTCATATCTCCTCCTGGGACAGGATCACACTTCCACCCTTCTGCACTTAGCAAAGAGAGGCTGTGTCTGCTGCCAGGTATGACAAACACAGAATGATCTGAGAAAGGGCAGAAGTAGCACCTGTTCCCTGGCAAGTAGCAGAAGCAAAGTGAGAAGTTTCCTCTGAAAATCAAACATGCTCTTATCAATTATGAAGGGTTCAGAGGAGCTGACATATTCCAGGGAGTGGCTGCAAACCTTTTGATGTGTCAGAGCAGGAAGACTTGTACAAGTAGCTTCTCTCATAGGGTTTATTCAGTGGGGGAGTAGTTATGGGCTCTCCCATGCTCTGCCTGACCATGTCTCCTCAGAGTGGTGGCTCTTGGAGAGGGCAGCAAGGCATTGTTCTGCTGGCAAGTCCTGTCTGCGCTGGCTTTCGGGCCATGTTTGTGTCAGCTGACAGCAGAGGAAGTGAGAGGCTGCGACGTCTCAGCACCATTCCACCACTGCTGGCAGAAGCTGGGCCCTAGCAAGGCTTCCTTACTGTTGCAGCCTAATACTCTCAAAAGGAAGCCTCTTGACTACTTAAACCCAAAACCAAGTCTTTGGAGAGGAAGGGGAGCATATTAGCTTCTCCTCCCTAGCTCTGCGAATGAGAAGCAACATCAGCTTGATGGTTTCACAGCTCTTCTCTGACCGCTCTTCCCTCTCCCTGCTATAGCTGGGCAACAGGAGCTCTTTTAAAATGTTTCCCTTATTATTTGGGAAAACAGGAAGGAGTTGTCTTCTGTGGAGCCAGGATTGACAGCACTGTGAGGATAGCTTTTGGCTCACTACGAGCATCATAAAGGCAAGTAAAACATTATTTGCGAGTCAGAAAACAATCAAAGACAGTATATATGAAGACAGCTTGCAGGCAGAAGCTTGGGGAGCAGATCCCATCCTGAGACTGAAGCAAAAGGCATTCAGAGTGAGGTCCCTTTGCTGACACTGTCCTACTAGGGAATGGGGGACGAACCACAGACAGAGCGAGCTGAAGGGACAGCCATCTCCCCAGTTTATACTACATGAGCCAAGTCCTGCACCTGCTTCAGTTCCCAGCACACATCCCCAAGGATGCTGCTTAGCCCTCTTCCCCCAAATTCTCAGTTCTGCTCATTACACAGAACACTCCTGTTCAGGGCAGTTACCAGCATGGCACTGCCAGGTAATGCTGTGATGTTGGGAATACAAAGAGAAGTGACTGGATCTGTCCCAACCACCCAGTCCTCTGTCACTTAAAACACACTGCAGACCTAATGAGATAAATTCTCAAATTCTCCCTGAAACATTGCATCTTGTGACTCCAAAGCTGCCAGTGTGGAAAAACACTTCAAAAGCCAGAGCTACATCCCCCAAAGATTATTGACTGTCTCCAAAACACATCTAGGCTTCAGGAGGCAAAACTTGGACATCAGTGGATGTTGTGTGGGGCACAGGATTGGCATGTCTGAATGCACAGTGAACATTTCTGGCTGGGATGGGCAGTCTCCCCAGGCACTAATACTAACAGAAGGCTTTCATGCAGACTAAGATGGTTACGTGCAAAGCGAGAAGGTGAAAGGTCCAAGTACCAGGTCAAAGGTTGCCTCGAGCGGTCGCTTCAGTGATCTGACAGCTGTCTGAGTCTTAGTTAGCAGGCAGCGAGCACATGATGGCAATGGGCCGGGGAGGGGGATCAAGCACAGTAACAAAAACAGCAAGCAGAGGTGTGTCAAGAGAGAGCAACAATTTGGGAAGGTGAAGAGAAAAAAAATTAAAAGGTGAATGCATCATACAATAGATTAAAAAGACGAGGCATGCACAACATGGGGTGGCTGGGTAATTACCTGGCCTAGTGACAAGTCAGTTATTTTGCCTCGGTAAGTTTTAAAAGTAAAGAAATGTCATCACAGGACACGTGCTTTGGAGCTTCGTCACATCGGCTGGCACAGCAGGGCAGGAGCGCTCAGGGATTAGCACCTGCACAGGGACTGGCACTGGGCTCCAGCCCGCATGCTGCAGCCCATACCATGCAGAGGCCAGCAGAGCACTCATGGAGAGGGAAGGACCACCGGAAAAGGAGGGAGCTTCAAGCACATGCTTAAGTGCTGTCCTGAACTGGGGACTGAGCCTTACCCAGTTCATCCAATGCTACACTGATTTCAGCCAAGCAGGAGTGGGTAAAGCTACTACTTGTGCACATCAAGTAACTGCAGGATTGGGTCCCTCAGAAATGCTGAATTTAGATTTGAAGTAATTCTAAACCTGTTTTAGGACGTAGACCCATAGCCTAGCATCTGTTTTTCCCTCCAAGAAAATGGAGCACCTTTCTTCCCTTTAATAAAGTCATACAACCCAACAGGTACAGTAAATGCATCTTGAAAATCTTGAAAAGTCAATGAATAATGTAGGCTGTTTTGGTAGCAGGGATGATGCAACAAGCCATCAATAAATATTTTAAAGGTTCTAGTTAACAGCATACAAATAGGGTTAATTACATTTTTAAGAGAAGCCAGCAGGATGAATAAAACATGCATTAGCTTTGGTTAAGTAGCAGTGTCCTAGATAATTAGTGAAAAAGTAAGGATTCAATTGTGAAAAACACAAGAGCTTCAATTCAGAAGGTTTTATTTTGACAGACCTGGACTCTTATTTCAACAACAATAAAAACAGTAAGAAAACTAATAAATAAATGCTGCAGGACAAATAAACTCTGCAGTATAAATTAATTGTTCAAATTACATTCCAGGTAATATTAATGCTACAAGGAGGGTATTTGTTTAACTTCTAGAACTGCCCTGCCTCTGCATTAAATTTCATTGTGAATTAAAAGCAACCTCCTTTACTATCTTAAAAAAAAAAGAAAAAGGTATTTAGAAAAAATTTAGTGGCCTTAATTCTAAATCAAAGAGGAGGCAAGATCTTTTTTAATATTAATTGTAAAAAATTTAAGAAATTGTAGAAGAGATGGAAGGGACCTCTAGAGGTCAGCTAGAACAACACCCTGCTCAAAGCAGGGTCAACTACAGTAGCTTGCTTGAGACTTCATTCAGGCAGGTTCTCAGTATCTACTAGGATGGAGAATCCTGTTGCAGTGTTAGACCTTTCTTTGATAAATAAATTTTTCCTTATGTTTAAATAGAATGTCCTGAATTTCAATTTGTGCCCATTGCTTCTTATCTTTTCATTGGGCACCACAGGGAAAAGTTTCCCTCCAGCCTCTTCACCTCCCACATCAGGAATTTATGCACATGGGTAAGATCCCCTGGGCCTCATCCCTCCCCAGCCCTCTCATCTCTGGAATTAACAGGTCCTATTAAACCAAACTCAACAGAATGACAAACATTTTTACCAGCTAGGAGTCACCCAGTGAGTCTTCCATGGCTTATGTTCAGAACTGTAGACGTAAGTAGTCACAATTCAAATTAAAATACAGGTGGGACCATCCCTACCAGGTCTGACCATCTCAAACAAGTAAGTCACCCTTGTTTTGTGTCTTGTAATTTCACTACGTCTTGGCAAAGGTATTGGAGTTTGCTAAGCTCAGCAACTGGTTTGCCGAGAACAGGCCAAGATCTCCCTAAAAGGATATATTGTGTATTGAGGAAGCTGAACTGACCCCTATGACTCAGCCAGGGAAGGTGTTGGGTGCTGCTGTACTTGCATTCATGTCACATCAACAAATCACAGGGCTGGGCACCATGTCCCTACCTGGTGAGATGTACTGTGCCACTGTGGGCTGCATGCTGTGATGAGCACAGAGACAGGATGAAGAGATGGGATGCATCTTGCACATGCTGTCAGCTCTATAGTCAGCCATTTACAAAGCTCTCTACTTTTCCACAAATGACACACGTGACATGTGAAATCTCTTAGCAATGGAAATACATCTTGAGAGGAGCTCTACTTACCATTGCAGCTGCAGCTGTCTGGTTCACCTGATGTTGAGCTGCCTTGATTTTGGCTTGCAGGTGTGCAGGGGGATGAAAGTACTTGCATTTCTCCCTAGAGCATCGACCTTTGATGTAATCCATGCAAACTGTAACAGTATTTTCATTTGTGTCTATCATTGCAATATCTATAGGGTGAGCATAGCGGCAATCATTCTCGCCACGTGTGCAATTTCCACGCTGAAACTCTCGACAAACCTTAAAAGAAAGTCACATTGTTGAGCAGAACATCAAGTTACTTTTCATTCAGTACTTTCATCACAGAATATCAGTTCAGTTGGCCACATTAAACCATGTGTATGTTCTAAATCCATGCTCATCTGGGAAAACACATAAATCAGCAGACACTGGGGTTACTGGTGCTACTCACAACTGCTTCGGGGGATGAAAAAACCCAAAAAGTTAATATAAGGCCAATTACCAAATGCAAGTTAAGTATAGAATTCGTACAGAATGGAAAGTGACCCCAGAAAATCAATGTCATTTTGATAAAACTTTTGCAGCTCAGGATTCCTCCACAACCTCTAAAGCTCAACTGTTAATAACTCTGCCATTTGTGTCTCACCTGGATTATGTATTTGTTATGGAGCACATTCTTGGCTAGAACATTTAATTCTAAATGTTACATGCCACTACTATTTGCAACAAGTATTTTTTCTTAAAAATGAGATGCCTTTTTCACATAAATAGTCTCACTGTCCTTCACAATAAAACCCTGACCCTGCCATTACGTGACAGCACATTTGATTACACAGCACTGTGTTTGAAGGTGTTGCCAAAATTACTAGTTGTACTAGGATCTTGCAGATCCTTGTAAGTTATGACCACTGAAGCATCAGAGGCAAAGAAAAAGGTTTCACAAGAAGTCTGCAAGGTTTCTTATCTGAGGAACTGGAAGAAGTTGTTGAATAATACAGCAAGTGGTGTAGCTCACGTACCAATGTGCAATCAGACTGAGTGTGGAGAAAGGTGAGACGTTAGCAAGGCAAGATAAAGCACATAACACAAAACAATGTGTTTGGAAATTACACCCTTCTCTGCTATCTTCTTGTGTTATAATTTACACCTGCAGGGGCCTCCGAATTCAGGTCCTCAGCCCTTATCTCCTGCAGAGTCTCTACTTAGGGTTTGCAAGACATTTACAACTCCTCCACGAGTAAGTCCCAGCATGTCCAGCCAACTGCGGAGGGAGAGACATCTTTCTAACACCCCACACTCACCATTCCCATAAGTGCAATACTTAAAGCTTTCTTTAAAAGCTCAATAAGCTCGTATCTACGAAGGGGAAACATCTGTTACCTCCAAAGCCTCTCCCACCCAACAAAGTTTAAGGGCAGACCATCTACTTGTTTTTTGGGGTTTTTTTTAAGCATGGCAGATCACGTACAAAAAACCAATCCTAACCCAGCTCTAATATTCACTGATACCAGAAGACTGAGTTTTCCCAAATTTCCACGGATTTGGGAAAAGACCCCACAAGAGTGTCTGCTCGGACAGAGAGCGGCAGCCCTGGGCTAGGAAAGCTGCAAGTTAAACCCTGTACTGTGCTGCATCAGGTCATTTTAGCAGAGAGCAACAGCTAGGACCACATGTCCTGCTTATCCCTGTCAGCAGTATTGTATCAGATGTCCAAATACCTCCAGTTTATCCGTACGCATCAGTTTCTGCCCAGCAGAGCCTCCCGGTACTGTAACAGTAGGATTTCCAGAAACCAGGACAGGAGTATTTGGTAAAAGCTCTGCAGGAACTAAGCCCATCCCAGGAGAAACATGACTCAGGTAGGGACTAAAAGCCATTGTGGGGCTTGTTGCAAGCGATGGAGTCACAGGAAACGTCGTCTGCAAACAGAAAGAGGAAAAACAAAGTATTAGTTAAAAAGCTCTGTCTTGGATTACCCATCAAAGCCTTGCATCACACTTCAATCCTTTTAGACAATTTGATTAGCCACATCAAAATGCTGTGCTCTCCAATCTATTCATTTATTGCCATTTATTTGCGATCCATTCGCTTCTCCTGACTCACAGAGATTTGTGACTCATCCTGAATACAAGGCATCTTTATTTGTCAGATCAAAGCATATTGATGATCTTTATAGTGTAATGACACAATTAAGGATTTCATGCCAGCAATTAGGGCAGGCCCAAATTAAACAGACTTCTCATTCCCAAATAAACATCTCAGCTTCTTTATGCCTACAATGCAATGCTGTAGACACTCCATGGTAAACTGCAGCTTCAGGACCTGCCCTAAGCTCCACATTAGCACAGCCAGTGGGCCTAAGGTTAGCCCAAAGGCATCATTCAGTCAGGTGAGGTATCTCTGCTGCAGTACGCTCAGTTGGTCGGGCATCCTGCACATCTGGGTTTGGGTTCAGAGTGTCAACAGACTCTAGGCAAAAGCCATTTTGCAGAAGGATCTAAGCCTGTGCTCCATGTGAATGGCAACAAGAGGACACCAAACTCATTATTGTCACAACATGCCAGATCTCATGGCTTTGGCAAGAGCAGATGAGTCTTGGGCTTGCAAGGGCAATGACAGAGTGTACCAAACGAGGTGGTTCGGGTGGACTAGTGTGAGGTCCAAGACCCCACTTGTGCTACAAGGAGCCATGTTCTCTTTGGGACAGAACAACAGGCCATAAAGATCTCAACCATTTCAGGTCCCTGTGTTGGGCAGGTCCTCTGTGTGCAGCAGAGCTTCAGTGCTGGGGGCCGGAAGCACTTCCCTGACCTGAGCTGCTCCAGCAGCATTTGTCTGGAAAAGGAGCTGCTGTGCTGGTAGGCAGGTGAGCACAAGGCACATAAGCAGATGTCCAGTTTGAAGTCTAGTAATAGCCCCTTATAGCCAGGGGGGTTGTGAGGTTTTAAAGGGCCAGACCCAAAATATTCTGGGAATGAAACCAATTTAAGCTGATGAAAAACTCCACCTGCGCCCAGTGAAGATGTGAGCAGGCATGGCAGCACTTCTGCTCCTGTAGCAGTGGCTCAAACACCCCCCCCCCAGGGAAAGCAGGCTGAAACTTGCAACCATCTTTATTTTCCCTCCTGTCACTTGCTCCACTGTGAACTCTGGGTTCCAGTTAAAGTTGCTCACATTGGCAGGTGTCTATGATACCATCCGTGGGAGCCACAGCCTCTACTTGGCAATAAATACAAGCGTGCTTACACAATGGCCTGGAGCAGTTTTTTGCCCATAGACATCATTCTCTCCTTTCTTCTGTTTTGGTACTTCTAGTCCTGTGAACTTCTAAAAGAAAGTTCAAAAAACACATATGGACAGTGTGTTTCTCAAGAGCATCTGCATCCTGGTACTGTCATACTTTGCTTGTCGAGATGTGGAAGAAGTTAACCCACAGTAACCCTAGCCAACTGTCCTAACCCAGCTTTAGCTCAATGATGCCCCCTTCCTAAGGTCAGTGACAGCAAACTGCTCCTGAGCTGATGGGAAAGGGAATCACTGAGAGACTATATCCCATTTTCTCCTCCTCAGTGAGGAGACACAGCTTCCTGCATCAGTGCTGCTGAATGCTTTAAGTGTAGCAGAACCAAATAATTCTCCTTCTGGGAGGAATTTCCAATTTTCCTTCTTGTGAGCCTTAGTAAAGCACTGCACTGCTTCAGCTGTTGGGAGACTTCAGCCACTAAAGCCAGAGATTCCCTCACTCCACAGCCCTTTATTAAATAATTTCCTTTTCTTTTTCAATTCTCTGTGGCTCCCAGACATTTTACACCTTTTGCTGCTAGAAAAGCTCTTTATGATTTTCTAAGCTGTGACTCCCTGAACACTTTTGTGAGAGGGCAGTATCTATTAGACTGTTTTCTTTTGTGCAAGTACCAGTAATCACAGTGGTATCTGCTGAACTTCTGTCACCATTTGCACCATAAGTGCTATTTTAAGGAGCTTCTCCCACCTGGCCAGTCTGCACAGGTTATAATGGGGCCTGACATATTGTCAGTATTTGTTTTATGTACCCACAGTAGTCCAAACCTTGCAGTACAAGTGGCTTGCACAATTGTGTGGGCAAACCCACTCCATCTTTTTCAGCACCTAATACAGCAGATGTACTCTGACTGAGCAGCTGTGGCACAAACATTGCTCCAAAATACCAAGAGATCCTTTAAAGCAAGATTCTCCTGCTTGGGTTTAAATACAGCCAGCAGCCAGGCCAAGGACTTTGCTGGTTTCTGAGACAAAGGGAAGATGTTCCTCCCACTGCTGAAGGAGGAATTTGAAGGAGGAATTCTAGGGGCCTGCAACACCTCACATAGAGTGAATTCACCTGATACATTCACTAAGAGATGATATAGCAGCCTCCTCGTCGAAGAATGAAAGGGGTCCACTACAAAGGTGGAAGCAGGACCTGCTCCCTGAAACACAATCCCCATCTCCCTCAAAAGCAGTCCCTCTTCTCACTGCGAGCAGTAAGCAAGGGCTAAATGGACCCAAACCCAAGCTGAAATGAGTGGAGAAAAGATGTGCATGAGGAACAATGGAGTGCTATGATCCACTTGCAATACTGGAGACCTGCAGACTGATGCTTGTAGGAGCAGGATGAGTTTTTATTGCTGCTGCTGTTTGCTCACCCCTTTCCGTGCCCTGACATCTGCTGCTGCATTCCCAAGGTTTCACAAGCACTCCTTCTGCCCGCCTGCACCATGTGCCTGCTTCCCTGACAGGAAGTGACAGTTGTGCTCCACACCCTGCCTGCAGGCCGGGGCTGACGCTCGCAGCCAAGTGGGTGCACAGCCAGGGAACAAGCAGACTTCACTCAACATATTAAACCTACCAGAGCTGGAGTTTAAAGTCTGGAGTGCATGAAGCACTCTGAGAACTGTGCCTTTGTGAGCTGGCACCAGGGAGCTCTGTATTTATTGTGGCTGATGAGGGGAAAAGATGGGCTGTGCTCACTGCCAGACGCGGCTGCCTGTCTTGGATTGGGAAATCCAGTCTGGCTCATGCATCAGTACCAGTAATAGGGATGTTGCCAGTCAATTCTTTCCTCTACGTCTGTGCAGGTCCCCCATGTCCTCAGGGAATGTGAGCAAATTTTCTCCTTGCAGCCAGAACCCAAGTGTAATTTTTACTCCAAACAGCCCATCCTTAACATGCCTCCTGTGCACCTATTGTGACAGCTGTGCTGCTTTGGCTGGGATAAAGTTAATTTTCTCTCCAGTAGCTGGTATAGGGCTGTGGTTTTGATTTGTACTGGAAACAGTGTAGATAATTCGGGGATGTTTTTGTTTTTTCTGAGCAGTGCTTACACTGACCCTTACAGGGTCAAGGGCTTTTCTACCTTTCACACCACCCAACCAGCAAGTTGACTGTGGGGGGCAGCACAAGGGGTTGGGAGGGGACAGATGACAGCTGACCTCAACTGACCCAAGGGATACCCCAGAACAAATGGCATCATGCTTCTGATATAAAGCTGTGGGAGGAAGAGGAAGGGAAGGACAGGAGACCTGACAGAGCAATATTATGGCTGTACACTAAAACCCCAAACTCTCAGCTTAATTGCTGATGTGCTCTAGGGCAAATCAGAGGGATTGAAAGTATCATCATTTCCTCTTGCTGCCCCCTTAAAGCTCTTGCTAATTCAGGAAATACAGAGACAGGTTTCCTTGCAAATTAACTTTTAAAAATCGTAGCATAGAGACACTACCAGTTACTCCTGTGCAGAGGGAAACAGTTACAGTCTAGCAGCAAAGGGTTCAGCCCGGTAGCCGCTCACAAGACTAGTTTACTGAGTATTAAAATGCTTGTAAGAATAGTAATCATTTTAAAAAGCTGAAATGGCTGTTGTGAATCTCAGGGGGAGGGGTGCCAAAGATATTGACAGCTCTGAGCTCCTTGCAGACCTCAAGCATGGAAGCTGGATTGAAGCTGTGAGCAGAGAGAGAACTGTCCCAGGGAGAGACATTTGTCACCACTGGTGATGACAGAACCTGGAACAGCTGATTTTGTGAACAATCTAGAAGTTGCATTCGATTTGGCAACCAGAAATTGTGCTAAAGCTAGAGAAGAAACACAGAGTGGGTGTGAAGAGGAAGGCAGAGGAGCGGTTGGTGTTTTGTCAAACACAAGCACTGTCTCAGCCAGGAAGTGTTGATTCTGAGTTACCTCAGACTAAAAAAGGGAAAGCCTGAAAATGAGAGGCCCACTGTAAATACAGAGGTGTTGATCGCCTGAGGGAGGGGAGACAGGTGACCGCTAAGCAGCTATATATGGAAAGCACACAAGAAACAATGGCAGCTTGCAGTCTGGTGATAGAAACTGAAGATAAAGATCACATACGGACAAGATTGAAAACCTTGATATTAAAAACATAATTGATGCTGTCAGAAAACCCAAAAATCTGTGTTCCCCTCCAGTGTAAATGCATGGGGCTGACTGGCTGCAAAATCACCCTCTAACATGACGACTGAGCATGCTGGAGAGAATCCAGTGGGTCAAAGCATCCAGCTACCTACAACGACAGATGCTCATTTCCCCAACCAGACTGCAAAGACACACTCGTAGCTCACAGGATCTCTCATTGTGGGCTGCTGTAGTGTAAAAGACAGGTGGTAACACCCCACAGCATTGTCTCTTGGCAGATATCAGCTCCTGGGTGGGCCAGGGGATGTGTGTTTATTCATTCCTAGAGTGTCTTTGACTAGAGGCTGAGATATACATCAGGTTTTTGCTGCATGGAACAAATGCCTGTGCAAAGCACCTGTTGAAATTGGCTCCAGCACTTGCCCCAAGCACCACTGGCCAAGCAAGTTGCTCACCCTCTGCTTTAACCCCTCCATCAGCACTATGGAGTGGCAGCAGGATCCTGCTGCCCCAGGAAGGGACAAACGGCTGGGATGAAGTCTGGGCTGTCTTCAGGGACATGGGTGACTCAGAACTAACAAGACAGTCTTGTCTACAAAGACCTTGACATGAAGAAAAGACAAAGAGCTTGAAAACAAAGAGCGGAAACAGCTTCCCTAAGCAGCAGCAGAGGCAGCTGCAGGGCAGGAGTGGTGGCAGGTGTGTCACCACTGCCACGCTTCATGAACAGCTTGTTGTTCAGGCACTAATAGGGAAGCACTGGGCAAACCAGTGCCCTGCTCCAACGCGTCACTTGGACCCTGGGCTGAAGCACCTCCATGGTCAGTTCCAAAAGTCTGTCCCACATTGCTGCAAAGGGATAAAGCAGAATGGAGAGGGTGGGGACTGGGGCCAAGGTGCAGCAGTTTTGGGGTGGTCTTGCATTGGCACACACAGGACAAAAAGTGACCATATCTGAGAAACCAGACATAACATTTTTAAAGTAGCTCTTCCTATCAATGCCAGACCCCAGCTCATACACAGACTCTATTTCAGGAAGCCTGATGAAGAGCTGCTATGTCAAGTGCTGGTTTGGATTTGGTGGGGATTTTTAGTGGTGGTTTGTTTTGGTTTTTTTTAAACTTGGTAGCTTTTCTGGTGAAACTGCACTTTAAAATGTCTAAGCATTTAGCTATTGTTTGGAGCTATTAAGCATGCTGTTTCAAATCTCAGCTCCAGCAAGCACCCCAATTATGCAGGCATCCCGTTGATCAGTTTTCTGATCACATGGGATTTGTTCTGCTGCTGCATCAGATACAATACTTTCTGCTTTGACCATTTCATGTGTACCCAAAAGGAGGCCCCACCCTTCTCATTTAGAGAGAAAAAAATTCTCAAAGCCAGCTTCCACTGACAGCATCTTTGGGAAATCAAAGGCAATTGAAAGAGCAATCTTTTGTTTGTCCTGAAATTGGTGTGGAGCAAGTTGGACCACAGGAATCAGACCATGAGCTTGTTTAGTCTGAGTAAAGTGTGGGAACACATGAAGAGAGCAGTCACTGCAGAAGAAATTTTTATTTTTCTTCTTTGCCCATGTCTCCCTCATGGCACAATTTAGAAAACAGAGGCCTTTCTCATCAGATAAGGTTACCTCTGAAATGAGAGGACTTATCAGACAAACCAACACATGCAGTCTCAGCAGCAATTTAAAAGGCAGGAATAAAATTTAGGTGCATACTGGACCTGCAAGATTGCAAAGTGGGAAGATGGGAACTTGCCAAAGAGGAAATCCCAGAGATGCTTTGAACAGCCAGCTAAGGAGTATCCAACATGAATTCCCCACAGAGGAAATGTTCAAATAGGAAGGGTTTGCTTCTGGTACAGGGCTTGGAAATCAATGCCACTATTTTGTGAGAATTCAGGATTTCCTTCTGATGTGGACATACTTTCAAGCTCCACAAAAAAGAGGTGCAAGATTACAGCAGATAAGAGCCTAAGGCACAGCACAACTAAAGACCTTTTCTGTGGACAACTTTCTCTTCTGTCTCACCTTTCCATCTTCAAAACGGGAAGAATACACAGCATTTTCCTAGCTTACAGGGCGGGGCCAAGACAGCAGACACACAGGATGGTCAGAGTGATGGCATACATGGAAAAGCCCCCAAAACACAGGGGGAATATGCCAGACTGAGGAAATGGCCCAGATTGGTGGCAGACCACCACCATGAAGGGACACAGCTTTCCATGCTGAAACGGGGAAACCTCCATCACAAGCTCTTACACCAAATATCACAACAGCCTCCAATGAGGACAAATCTTTCACTGTTCTCTGGTGAGTATAAACCAGAAACACCTGAGCTTTTCAAAGGTGGGGTGACACTTGCTGTGTCCCATATGGGCAGAGAGGCCAAGGACTGTAGGTGGGACACCAGGAGGTCAAGTTCAGCCTGGTTCACAGACTTGACACCTTCAGACTAGAAGAGCTTGTCCGAAGGATTTGGCCAGTCCTCCCTCATGTGGCATAGCACAAGGACTCACCCTACTACAGCACACTACAGCACACATTGTCCCAGGAAAGATGCTCAGTCCCAACTTTAAACTGAGAACTCCTAATTAACTCTCAGTGCACATTATTCACATCAGCACTCAAGAGCTGCTTCAAGATCTTTGACTGTTCTTAAAATATACACTGTGACAGACTAAAACTCAGCTGACAAATGTCATCCCCTCCCAGATACATCAACCAGCAGACAAAAGCCATCCTCTCCCTGGCATAACAGGGTTCTCCAGCCTGAAACCTGTTTTAACTGACAAGCAAAAAGTAGGGACAGGCAGTGAAGGCTTCTCTGAACTACCTGCTCTGCAAACACCTATCTCCCACAGGCTTCCTTTCCTACCTGAAGAGAAGCAAATCTTTCCTGCTCTTACTCTAAGTAAGTATTACTGTGAAAAACAAGTGACAGGGTTGTGACATTAGCACAACTCTCTGCTGGGACAACTGCAGCAAAATGGGTCTCACTCCCAGACATTAAAAAGGATTAAAGTCTAGGTAGGATTCATCTTCCCCAGTTTTAGTCCAACAGTGCAACACATCTAGGCCAAGAGAGTCACAGCATCATCTCAGTGCAAAACAACCATCCAAAACCAGGATCCACTAGAACTGAGCCACTCAGAACTTCTGGGATGTACATCAATCAACTGGTCAAATAAGCACCTGGTGTTAAGACCCTTCCACTTGAAGCCCTGAGCCTCACAGTTCCTCAGTTATCAGTGGAAAAGAGAGACACAGCTTGCAAGGAGATACAAAGGTAGCATCAGACACTCCTCTGGTAGATTCTGCGCAGTTCTGTGCAGCACAGACAACGGCCTGGGCTCAGGCACGGCGCTGGGGCCTCTGTGAACAAACAGGGGAGGACCAGGGAGCAGTGCAAACTCGATGGGGCCATGGCTGTAACTCACAATTGGCTGTAGCTGCGCGCCCGGTAGCATGAACTGCATCTGCTGAGCAAACATGGCTGCGGCCGTCTTCTGCTGGATCAGGTTGTTGCGTCCATTTATTTCAAGCTGTGTTTTTAAATGTGGGGGAGGGTGGAGATATTTGCAGTTCTCTCGGGTACACCGGCCCTAAAAAAACATAATGGAACAGCATTTCAGTGAATGTAGCACCTAGGGCAGCCAGAGAAATTTAATTAAGGATTGTTTGGGTTACTGGAATAACACAATCATCGAGGAGGAGGCAGCTTGGTAGCTACTGCGCCTCTTTTGTATTTTTTTCTATAGTTGGTGAAGAGAAGAGAAACATGACTTCTCCTGCAGTAATACTAACTGAATACTATGAAGCTAAACAAGAAAGTCAGGCTTCCTGATGTTAAAGCGATTGTTCTAAGATTGTTGTAAGAAAAAGCCCCAACCAGTCTAACACAAACATCAGAAGTATTTTCAGAAGCTACTGGCAATAATTCCAGAAACAATAAGAAAAGCTCCCTGTTTCCTTGCGTGGGTTGCTTTTCTCCTCCTTCCCAACATCAGACCATTTAACTGGCCCTGATAGCAAGAAACAAAACTGTCTCCCCCACTTCCCCAGCTCCACTGGATAAAACTTTAAGAGGACAGCTCTGTAAGCACCTCTGATCCACAACATGCAGGTACCCTGAGATGCTGAGAGCTGGCGGTCACAGGAGGAAGAACTGAAATGATTTTTTCCCTTCATGCTTTCATCTGTCAGAAGTGATATGTTGCATCACTGACTCCTTCCCCCCTGCAATAAACATAAGCACTGGCCATGCCAGTGGCTCCTAAAAAGCAAGAGATCACTAATGTTATCCCTGCAAATCAACTGAGATCATCACTTAAAAAACATGTATAAACTGTGCCTTACTTTAATAGTGTTAGCAAGTAGACATTAGGACATAAATATCAATACATCAACTAAATAAGAAAGCTAGTAACAAATATTGTCATTACGATAAAGCAGTTCTTGAAAAATAAGTTTTTTCTCTCCCTCCTTTCTTTTTGAATTTTTTCCTCAAGAAGCAAAAGGCATACAGAAAACATGAAATACTTAATGTAACTTTATGCAAAAATGGTAACTTTTTTGAGGAACAAACTCTTTTGACCTATTCAAAGCCTATTAAAGTAAGGCCAGACTTGGAGGCCACAGCATTGTTCCATGACAGATACTTAATAATGGTTCCTGCAGCCAGCAAAGGCACAGGACCATCCATTACCCAGATTGTTCCAGGTACAGTCGTAAAGCGCTAGACACAGAGTCCTCAGATTTATTGTAATAAAATTTGCTTTCCAAAATGGGCTCATCGGATGACCCCATGTACCTGCCCCAGTTAACAGGAACACCTGCACAAAAAGAGTAACCCCATACAGGTCCACAAGGACACAGCTGTTACATATCACTCACCTAAGGCTCAGTCAACCCAGGGACCCACTGCAGGGTTTGAATCTCCAGCCAGGCTCCTGTAGAGCAGCCTGAGATTTCCAAGCTTTACTCTGCTCCCCTTCCTGATGGGGATAACAGCATCACTGGGGAGAGGGCTGCAGAGCTTGACTGCAGCTTAAAAGGGGCTGTTTGACAGGTACCACGGGAACAGGCTCCTCTCTTACCCGCTCCAAGGAGATCAGAGTCAAACAAAAGGCAAATAATAATTAAATGCAAGAAGTGATGGGCTAAAGCCAGTGGGACAGGAAAAAAAAACACTTCCAAACTTTAGCAGTCTGGCTTGGTAGAATGAAACTCTCTGTCCTGTTCCTGAAAGAGTCCAGTAGCTCCCAACAACCCAACTCAAAATGAAACAGGCTTTATAATGCTATTGTTTTGGCTTCTCAGCAATCCAACAGTCCAGATCCCCAGCAGTGAGTTAATTGCTCACAGGCCCTGAGGACACAAATCTTCCATCAGACACTTTCTCACATCTGTGTGAAGTGAGGGTAAAATGGCAGCTGGCTGGTGCTTAGACACCAGTGCCACTACAAAGGAAATAAATGCCTTATTGTGCAAGGAGAACACTCATCAGCACTGGGCAGATTTGGGTCATCCTGCTCATTCTGCACCAGACCAGGCCTCTCTACAGACTTTTCCCACCACCTGTGACCCAGCCGGGGTTCAGCCTCAGAGCACACCTGCAGTGTCCCAACTCCACAGCTCCTGCAGGGCTGGTGCTGACCAGAGGTGGGGAGCAGACCCCATGGGAACTACAGGCTGCCCATGCCCAAGCAGCTGCTCAATTCTAATATCCAGCCTCCACAGGCTTACACATCAGCCTTAGAAATTCCCCCTGACTGTAACTTGGCACAAGTGTTTTGGCTGGGGAAACACTTATTTCTACCAAATTTGGAATAAATCTGTGTAGATGTTTCTACACTGCAGGAATGGAGAAGATGAAAAAAAGAACTACTATTTTTTGTAAACAATACTTACACTGTTGACTTTAACTTGAGGACTTTGCTATTTCAAATGAAATTGTGAATATCATTGATACCAGCAACCCCAGCCTGGTGTGAAGCTTTGTTCTACTTTTTTTTTTTTTCCTCAAAGCAGTTTTTTAATTCCAACGGGGGGGTTCTACAAACACAATATTTTTACTACCAATAAAAAAACCACCACACAGCACAAGGCGTTGGTCTTGCAGACAGAGTCTGTAAGCTGAAACCAGTGCCCACAATGCTACTGGTTTCAAGGACACACATTTGTAAGAAACAGAGCTGAGCAGATACTGCTGCACAGCAAAGACTGTGAAATGCTGTCAGTCAGGCCTTTGAGGGCTCAAAAAGACTAAATTAATCACTGCTACACTCAGATTTAGATCTATGTCTTTGGTCTAACTCCTCCACACCAACATTTTGATACTGAGCACCACCAGCCATTGTGTTTCACTGGAGTGTGTTGGAAGCCACAGCAGAGCTGAGCTGCCCTCTCCTGCAATACAGTAAGTTCTTCATCTCTCAGACAATGAATTTTAGGAACTGGTGATGTGACAGAGTGACACAAAATGTTCCCAGTTTAGACATCTTGCTAGGTAACAACTTTCAAGAGTCTCGCTCTATAGTGATGGGCACCACTAGTATCCCCGAACTCCAACACTGGTAGGGGCGAGCCCTTCTTCTACCCTTCCACCACAACCCCCACAGTTCTTGGTACTTCCCAGAAATGCACACAACCTTCAAGACCAATTTCAGCTCTACAAAAGCTGCCAGAAGGACAAGGGAACTGCCATTTTTAACTCCTCAGTACCAGCTGCAACACAGCAGGGAAAGCAACAGGGAACTGTTAGCAAATCTGCTGTGTGAATACTGGACTGGGGATAACTAAGGACAACTCCATGTTATTCCCATGGCCTGGGAATACAATATGAGAAAATACAACAGGAGTTAGGCCTCCAGATTTAGATGAGCATATTTATGTTACAAGGCACAGTTTTCCTGCAGGGACTAGCTGTGGCTCCAGCATATCGAAAGCTCAGCATAGGGCACAGGACAGTTACAGGGTTGTGCACAGAAGACCAACTAAGACATTCTCCAAGCTGAGTATTGCACCAAAAAGCACCATCACAGCACCTGGAGCAGCCATTGCACATGTTGGTAGGGGCCCAGTGCTCAGAAACTGATCTGTGCTGGTAAGCAGCACATTGAGCCTGCTGGCATCAGTGCAGCCATCCTCCTGCAACTGGAAATTTGAAATTTGCTGCTGTCAATTTAGCCTGAGTACTGACTCCAGAACAAGTGCATTCCCACCCTGTCCCGGGTGGCACAAAAGCCTGCAGCCAGGGAATCACCACCCAGTAACAGACTGCTGCTGGCCTTGGTAACATGCTAAATATAGCTGTATTTTCTGGCTCCTCACAAAATGGAAGGAGTCTGAAGGACCATATTCATCTGCTTCTTTGCCAGCTACAGCCAGGAGGGAAAACCATATGGATTGCACTTTCATAGGCTTGAAAATGGATATTAAAAATAAATCATTAAAGGATTTTATAAGAGTATCTTCTCCCCATTTCTTCCCACACACTCCCCCACCCTTACAGTAGGCTGCTGGCATGTGATTGATTCTGTGTTGCCAACTTCAGTCATGCTGTGATGGCATATACTGTAAATGGCTGGCATCTGACACCAGCAAACGTGATGGCAGCTTGCACTGCAACAAAGCCAGCTGTTTGGAGTGCAGCACTGACAGCAGCACACTGAAATCCAGCAGAAAAACCTGCATTACACCTGGCTATGTGGAGTTTGCACTTTGTCATCTGCATCCTAGCTCAGAGGGATGCAAATAAGACTATTCTGGGTATGCACCAGGCTGGATGAACCTTCCCTAAGCATGTTGCACAAATTCTCTCCTCCCTGGCTGCTGAAGTGAGTTGGAGTGTGCTGCAGAAACAAGGCTCTCAGCACAAACCCCAACGCTTGCTCACATGTGCACCAGTAATGCAGTTTGTTACAGTCTCTAAAAATCCTGGACACCACTGAAGGGTTCCAGACACACATTTCTGGTTTTAATGACTGCACACTATGTTTCTCAGTCATGAGCAGTTCTCATGTGAAAATCTTCAAGCTAACAAGGCTTCTCACAAACTGGAGGCTGCAGTAGGTTGGTGCCCTGACTGTGCAGTATTTTCCACAGACACTGATGATATATGCAATGACTGACAGCAAAAAGAATGAAAAGAGACCAGGCAGGAAAGGATTTCCATGTTTTGCACAAAACCAGGCACCAAAACACAGCTTGTCTACATAACTTTTCTCTGCATGAAGCAGCAGATTTCCACTTCCCCAAGAGGAACTCAGTGGGGAGGCACATTCAGAGATGTGCTGGCCCTGCTTACTCAGTGCCTGTCGCTCCAGTGCTGAGGCATGAAACACTCTCTGCTTTCCATCCCACTCACCACATGCACATAAAGGCTCTCTCCTGGCCTTGGATCCTTGCTCCTGCCACAGCCTTGCATGGCTTTCTCATACGCAATACCTCAACCATCATGGTGTCTGCCTCTCATTTGCAGGGCAGGCTGCAAATTCATGCCATAGAGCATGAACTGTCCTGCAACAGTGGGAGATAAAAAGTGGGAAGCTCAGGGTTGCATCCCCGGGTCCATGCAGCACAACTAAGAACATGTACTGAGAGCACATGCTGCTTCAGGTCAACCCCTACTGCCATCTGCTCTGCAAGAAAAGAGAGACCCTGGGAGGCAGAGTTGGTACCTGGTCCCCAAGCTCCAGCTTCTTCACCCATCCTGTTAAGGACTTGCAGCTTCAAAGTTACCCTTCCAGGACAGCATCACCTTTACTCAAGTGCTTTGTGCTCACTGCAGTTTGTCCCTAAGCAGCCTGCTCCAGGGCTGAGCACATGGAAAGCTGGCTGAATTGAGTGCTCATCCTGCCACTTCCAGTGCACTGCATGACTTGTACAGCCATCTCCAATGCTGCACCACGCTCCTCTTTCTACACAGGTAGAGAGCTGCATTGGAGGAAGGGAGATAGCTGTCCTTCTCACTGCTGGATCAAACGCCTTTCACTAGCAAACATCAAATAGCATGGAAATAGCATGTTTTCAAGTGGAAAACAAAGGAGGCTGGAGCTGACAAGTCAGTCTGATCATTAGTGAGTGTTACATCTCAGACAGATGTTCATGCAGCCCAGCTGTCACTCGCTGCAGTTCAAAGCCAGCCCTGAACCCACCTTTATCTGCAACTCCTTTCTACAGGCTAATGAAATTTCCAAAATTATGCTGCCAACTCAGTCAGTGAGAACTGCAATCTTGCAACCTCCCTTGAACACTGACCCTGGTCCAATACATCAGGTAACATCCACTTAAGAGCAATGCTTTCCTCCTAGCAGTGTTGGAGCAGCTCACTTTCACAGAGAAGTTTTAAAGTGTAACTCCCTGAATATGTTCTCATGAAAGGCTGTTAGACCCCCTACAAGGATCCTAAAAAACGAGTCCAGAAGAATCTAGTAAAGTGATAAATTTCCCCATTGCCCACACAGATCACCTATCACCTACTTTCTTTGTACCCATTACTTGCATATTCCCCATACACAAGACTCCAACATACCAGTCTCCTCACAGCTGATTTTCAATTGCAGTTTTGCTCTACTTGCAACAGAAACCTAAAACTTCTGGTTTAGGCCAGAACAAGAATTATTCCCTTCCTTGTTGAGGAAGGACCCATACTTAAAGACTGTGGTCACATTCTACACCCCTTCCTTAAAGCTCTCAGCTCTAAATTATGCAAACCATCCTCTTCCAACTCTCCCAGCCCTGTCTCCAAGCTTTGCCTTAGGCTACTCCTCCAGTCCGTGCTGCTGTGAGTAACTGCAAGGGGAACTGTGCTCCATCTAACCCCCAACCAGTGCTATGCAGGTACACAGATTTTTTCATATGTCCTGCAGATGACACTGCTGCTTTCACATTCCTGCATGGCATTTTCTTTCCTACTAACAATATAACATTCTTTGATTCACTCTCAACAAGCTTTTTCCAGAACTACTCCAGATCCAGCTACGCTGCACCCTGTATGAGGCAGCTGATTCATTCCAAACCTGTATTTCATACTGCTTTTATTTGAACTCATTCATATTTTTATGGATTACTTTTCCAACCTGTCAAGACTACCTGCAACTCCACATCTGGTTCTTTGAAGAGTGTCTGTAGTTCCTCCCAGCTCAAACCACCCTACCAATTTAACAAGCATACTCTCTATTTCATCATTCAAGCCATCAGAACAAAACAAAACTGAACAGTCCTGCCAATCACATCCTTCCAGACTGCCACTGAGTGCAGTTTTCCAAGCTGTTGTGGATAGTCACATAAAAGTTTATCCTAGCTTTGTTTCCTGCCTTGTTTGGAAGTGGATTTGTGCTGCGTCAAAGACTCTTAAACCTAACACCAGCAGTTCATTCTCTGCCTCTGAAATAACTCATCTCAAAGGCTTTCCAGTTCTACCGCTTTTTCTGCTCTTTTTGGGACAGATGTTGGGATTCTGGAGAGTCAGTGCTTTGCACCCCTTCCACACCAGCAGCCCTGCTTATATAGTATTGGATACTAAGAAATTTGTGGTCTAAAGTTACTTGTAGTAGCGATAAAAAATACAGCACAGCTGGCTGCTGATATTTTGCAAATGCAGGTGTAACACCCATTTACAGAGAGCCCAGAGAGTGCTGTTATGGTGAGGATCCTGCTGTGAATAGATCACAGCTGGAAAGAAAAAGCACAATGTATCTTCTAGTTAGCATTACCAGACGGCAATTAGCCTTGAAGGCAAGGGATGCAACACAGACTTCCCACCATACACAAGTTTCAATTTCAATACGTGTGAATAAAAATGCTAGAGTTAAGGTTAATCTGCTAGTTTCCAGCTATGGATGATAAAGACCCTGTGAAATGCATGTTCTAGCCAGGAAAGCGTACAGTTCACGAATACAAAATTTGCTGGAAATACAATTCCAACAGACCATAAAAACCACAAACTACAGTTTTACAGTACCTCTAGGATGAGTTTTGCCTAACTTTGAAATTCCTACCTCTGAGTATAAAGAGTCATCTCCCCAAGCCTGCACAGACAGATGAGAAGAACACTGCTAAAAATGCCCCAGGAGTTATTTTGGCCCAACTCAGGTCCCCTGCAGTCACTACAGAATCATTTGCAGATTTTATGCTGTTCTGAATAATGTTCTGAGCTGCAGCAGCTGCATGTCAGCTCTGACCCAAGGCTGCTCAGGTGAATAGGGACATGTCTTTTGTCAGGGTACAGAAGACAAGAGTCAGACCTGCCTTTCCATACAGCTTCAGTGGAAAAGCCAGAACAGCTCTCACAAGCTCCCAGAGCTACCAACGTTCCCAGCACTCTCAAGGCAGTCCCAGCTTGTCACTAAAACAGAAAACTGAATTTCATGGCTTCAATGAATGTTAGGTCAAGCCCTTTCTGAGCAAACCTAGACTTGATTTTGACTGAAATGAGTGAACCTTCATGTTTTGCATGATCCTAAATGAAAGCAGGTGGCAGCTACAGCAAGAGTTTTGGGTCCTTTTGAACTGAGAGCTCAAAGCAAAGCTCAGTGGCACATGCAAGTGCAAGGCAGCTTGAAAATCCTTGAAAGCACATGAAGCAGACACTCTGCTCACCCTACTGAAGGGAGGCTGGTACACTTTGCACAGTCTCAGTCTGTCCCTGGTGCATTTGCACAGTCCCAGTCTATCCAGTTTTCCTCTCCCTACAGCTGTGGGGCAGAGCCTTGGAAAGACAACCAGTGTTTGAGTTTAAAAACCCCAAAATATCCCTCTGCAACTTTAAAGGAACAGGTCAGTGAAACACAACCACTTCAGTTCAGATAGAGTCTTGCTGTATGTCCAGGGAGTTAGAAAAATGCACAAGGAATGGAAAGCAAACACAACAATCCCTGGCTCTAAGACACTGATGCTGCTCTTCAGTGTCCCACTGTGACTGTTCTGCTGGGATATTTTTGCTTTGTGGGGAAGATGGAAAGAAGGACACAGAAGGTAAAAAAAGCCAGCATCATTTTTGCAAAAGGTATTCAAGTCCAGAAAAAAAGCTGCCTACAGCCAGCTGAGGATACTGCTGAACAAACACTGCTAAAGATCCAGAACATCTCTTTGTCATTCCAGCCTGTGTCTATGAAAACCAACCTCTACCATAGACACAAACCAAGCTGTAGGGGCTGTGCTGTGTGCTACCCGCTCAAGGGGATGTGCTGTGCTTGAAGGCTCTCTTCCCTCACAGAACTGAAAAGCTGTCCCTTGCCACCAACACACAATGACCAAGCAATGTGGCACGTGGCCAAGCTGACAGGGCTTCAGTCGTCTCCTTATTGCAGAGTTGGACAGGTTACCACCAAAAGGCACATAAGGGACAGCAGCACTTTTCCCAAACAAGGGATACGCTTCCCATCCCATGGCACAAACAGTTTAGCAGCTGAACAATTTCACTAGTTTATTAAAATGTACACTGAGCACATCACAGCACTTCCTTCACACCAGGGTAACAGAGTGATCAGGTGCAAATGCTGGGAACAAACAGATGCACAGTGTGGCCAAGCCCTACTGCTCATGCCAGTCCTTTCAAATGGTCTGTATAAAAGTGCAAAGCACTTGGACACGGGGGTTTGCAAGATCAGATGTGCTCTGCTGGAACTCAAACATGCTTATCTAGGACTCACTGAAAATTTGCAGCCTCAAAATGCTTGTCAAGCTTGTTTTTGTTACACAGCTCAAAACAGAGCAGAGACAAAAACAAAGCAGAAAGCAGCATTTCTATGTTCTCACCTCCCTTTTTGGTAGCACCTTAACTGGTGACAGCCACTCACAGCCATTGCTAATCACTTCAAATCACTGACCTCAGCAGGCAAATCCAGCTCCAGAAAGAAACGATGGCTTGTTACCACAGAGTTCAAGCACTATCACCCTGACAATTTTAAAATACATTTTAATTAGGAACAGGGGGGACATGCAACTACTGCATTCCAGTAGACTCTAAGCAGCCACAGGCACTAGCCTAAATTCCCAAATCCTTATTCACCTGGCAATTAGGGAAGCAAAGGGCTGCTGTGAGTGAAGTTTTGCACATTGCTGAATATAGCAATGTTCCACTGAGTTTCCCCAGGACAGCACAAAGAGGTCATGGCTGTCCTCCTGCTTTCATGCAGGATTTTCATTCCAAGCTGTTTGTTATACTTGAAGGTTCTTTAAAACTCAAAGCAGTTATTTTGTTGGGGAAAAGCCCTGTAGCTCCTTCATTATATTTTTATATCTTGACAACTCTTTCCAGCTCTGTTTCCTTGCCAAGCTCTCTTCTTTGAGGCCAATGGCACTCTCTGTTATGCTCAATGAAAAAAAGTATATTGATTTTAATGTTTTTGGTTTGTGGAACATTTTACCTTGCTCCAAGTAATGGACAAGGTTTACCAAGACCAAGAATATATATTAAAAAAGTATAGCACCTTCGAAGTACATTTTTTGAGTTGTAGAGCCACAGAGCAGAAAAACATGTTTATCTGAGAGATTACTACTTCCAATAACAGCAATCTCATGCCACAAAAGACAGGAATAAAGATTTCATCAAGCCCTTTTCTTTTGTATCCACTAATACATTTTGATTATGCTACATTTGTGAACCATATCAGTCTGTTACCTGTTATTTGAAATGAGGCTTAAACAGAGTAGATGTATCATCATTTAGGGTTCTGAACTGAGTATTTTTAATGTCTTCCAAGTATTATTCCACTTCTCTCCTAGGTTCAGGAATGTTAAAAGCACAATAAAACAGGCTTCTTCAATACAGTATCAAAAACAGGCTCTCTCCAAGATAAATAAGATTTTTACAGCGCTGCCTGGTCACAGACAATAACAACTACAAAAGAAGACGTTTAGTGACCAGTAAAGAGAGCCCATTTAGGAGCATGATTAGCCCTGGAACCACTGAATGTACATAGTAGAATGTGGAGTAGGTGACATCCAGCAACGTTAGTATTCCTGTGGGTCTCAACGTGGGACTATTTCTAAGTTAAAAAAATCAATTCTACATGGAAGATACAAACACTGGCAAGTCATTGATTTTTCTTCTATAATAAATTACAAAAAAAGCCCATGCCAGCTCTCTGAAACAAGACTGCACAAATACTTATTAAAAAACCCACAAAATGCCAAAGAAAAACAAACAAAATTAAACTTCACATATGTCTTCTACTTTCTGTCTCCCTCAGTTGTGTCCCTCCTGATTGCTATTAAACTATGCTAGCATTTCAAAACAGCAAGTGCAGTTTATCTTGTCCCTTAAACCATCTTTTCATTGTAAATCCCATAATCCAATTCTGTAACTTTCACCAGTTGAATCTGTCAAGGTTATATGGAAAGTTGATGCTTCTGACCTTCCTCTACCTACAGTGTCTGTTGAGTATTATAAATGCAGCAGGCAAGCCCCACATAGACAGAACCAAGCAAAGCACATTAAAGCCCAGGAGAATAAATGTTAAACGACTGTGCTCATGAATACAAATATTGGACATGTGACCACCTCTGGAAGCCTCATGCCTCAAGTTTACACAAGGGAAAAGGCAAATAGGGAAGAGCAGAAATTGATAACGGGAGTATCTGACCCAAACCCTCCCTCCTGTCCTGTAGAGAGCAAAGTCATGCTCAGAAAACCTCATTCTCACTGTGCTTCAGAAAGCAAAGTAAAATTGCAAATAAAAAGATATGGAGGTGACTAGGTTTGGTTGGGTTTTTCTAAGAACCTGGCAGAATACAACCATTCCCTGAGCAGGGAAGGGTGTGGCTGGGCTTTGCCACTCTGTCTTTCCACACTTCAGGTGGAAACACCAAGGTATGTCAGAACATACATGACAGTCCCTCTGTGCAATAGCTTAAGCCAACAAAAGAGGTGACTGCAGGGCAACAGCAGATTCAGCAGTACAGGAGGGTGATGGCCTCAGTTGCCACCACAGGATTTGCTCACAGACATCTGTCAGAGCCAGGGGTCTGATGTTCCAAGGCACAGGACACCTTTCTGCTCTTGGCTAGGATTTGTCCCATAGCAGACAGCAAAGCCAGCTTCCCCTGCTCTTCACCTTGATGGCCCACTGATGTCCCCAGCTGCTTTCTCAGGCTATGGTTCAGTTCACCAAAGACCAAGCTGTGTCCCTGTGCTCCTGTTTCAGCTACACGTGTCAGGCATATTTGTGCACAGCAGCTCGTTTCCCCTCTGCCCTGGCTTTGCAGAGAAGCTACCAAGCTACCAGAAAAGGGCTGACTGTGTCCCACCAACTCCACAGCAAAGATCCCAAAGCCTTCTGGTCCATGCCAGGCCTCAGATTTCATGCCCACAGTATAATGAACTTGCTGTTGGTCAAAGGATTAAAGGTGCAGATACAAAGGGTACCTCCAAGAGAGCTCCTGCAGCCCGCTAGGCACAGCAGACAAGGGCCACACATCTCACACAGGCCTTGGCTTCCAAAGAGGACATTCAGGCCAAGTGACATTGAATCACAGACCTCCATCTAGGAGGCAGCAAGGCTTGATCAGAAAGGAAGAAAGAGAAAAAGGGGAAAAAAAACAAGCAAAAATAAGAAGAAAGCCTGACTTGCCCTAGGCAAATATTCCACCTCAGTCAGCTTTTGCAGATCAATCTCTTTAGTTACCTGTTTGTTGAAGCCAGCAACATATGCACATTTAAGTCAGAGAGCAGATTCTTCTCTTAAAAAAACACCTTCAGAAGTGCTCCTTATAAAACACCTGGCACTAGAAAGCAGATCTGTGACCAATAATTGCTACCATCTCAAGTGAAAGGGAGGTAAAGGCAGTGTAAATGCTTGTTACCAGCTGAGCCCATGGAGAAGCATAGCAAGCTGTGGTGGCAACAGGACCTACCTTTTTCCACAGAGGCAAACATGATGGGCTCATAGTGCCCATCGTGTCTGCCTCTGTGAAAAAAGAGCACCTCTATGGGCAAAAAGACAGTTTGGCAATGACAATTCTGGGATAAAACCACAATTAGTGAGACATTTAAGTGCAGGTCCCATGCACTAGTCACAAATGCCACACAGACAGCCGGCTTTAATGAACACAATGCCCAATTCTGTGCCAACATCTGGAAATCTGTTCATATACAATGGATTTATTACAGAGCAAAACTTGTTCTAATTACAACATTGCTCACAGACCCCTGTTCCCACAATCTGTTACGCAGTCTTGTGAGGGTGTGTGCAGATTCACACTCCCAAGGTTACTCAGCCAAAGTAGATCCATTCTCTTGCCCCTGACTGAGCACACTCAGTTACAAAGTAACAAAACCTTCCCAGAACCGGTAAGCCAACACACGCTGCAAACCAGACTGCTCAAGCAGGCCTTCTCCTCACCCTGCATTCCATGCTGGCCTACATAGCCCAAATCTGGGGTCTATAGGTCTCTACACCAATGTACAGCCCAAATACACCAAAATCTAGCACCAAAATCTGCTTTCTCGCCATGATGCCAGGAATGGGTATTAACTGATAATGCGTTTTGCAGAAACCGTGATTTCAGCTGCTGAGAGGTTAATTCCATGTAGCCATTGAGATCTGCTCCCTTCTGTGTAACAAGAGCCATAGGACAGGACACTAGAAAGGTTGTATGCCTAGTTAGGTGAATGTATCAATTTACTCCTGGCATGCAACTTCTGGTCTGACCTAAATTCTCCTCTGAGCAGCACTGGTGTAAGTGCCAGAACAGCTAAGAAAGGAATGCATCCTGCATGTGCATGTGTGTCTGTCCATCCATCTGTGCTAGCTGACCAACAAGAATGGAACTGATCAGGGCTTTCCTTTCATTTGCTTGGTGCTTTGGAGTTTATGTTTTTAATAACTGCCAGATTAATTTATTTAGGTTTAGGAGCACAAGAGAAAAGCTGGGAGAGGCAGAAGCAACTAAAGCATATCCGTGTGGATGTGCTTGCTTATTCAGACTTGAGGCACAAAAGTAAACTGATCAAATTACCATGGGTTTTTTCCTGTGCTTCCTGTACTGCTTCTCTGCTTTTCAAACTCCTGACCTGAGCTGCTTATCTTTGCTTTGTTCACCAAGTTGCAGCACAGACTGCCTGAGATGCTCATCCTTCTGTAGATGAGGAGGAATGCAAGAGTTAGCTTTTGAAGGCTATTTGCTACTAGAAAGCAATCTTAACATGACTTCCTTGGGCAGCAGACACCTGATCTCACCTGTTCTGCTTTTGCTACTGACAAGAGAGATCTTCAGATGCAGCACAATCCCTTCCTAAAGGGGCAGCAGGAAAAAGACCTTTCACTGCCCTCACGGGCATGGTCAGGATGAGTCAGCTGCAATGCAAATGTTTAGTTGTTTTTAGGTGGGATAGGCCCATACAGATGGGGGTAGGAGGAACCGGAGGGATTTCTTCTGCAAGGAAGAGTGACCTTTCTTGAGGACATCTGCAGTCTCTCTGCCACGTGACAGGAGTAGCTGCAAAGAAGCTCCAGGGTCATTAGCAAGTCTGGAATGCAGCAGGACCAGTGCCTACGTAAGGGAACACTCCAACACTGCTGGAAAAATGCTCCAACTGGTTTAAACCAAGATAAATGGACTTCTGATAGGGCTCTGGCAGAAATCCCTGCACAAACTTTTTCTTCAAGTGCCTCTGATACAGGCCAAGAAGGACAAAGTAAGAAAAGTGGTAACACTTTTCTCCTGATTGGGCTAAGCACTGAAAGGATGCTTAAAATCATTCTCCAAGAATTAGCACAATCAAAAGAGGAAAAAACCCCCACCAGTTTTGAGTACTGTTTTTGTCCTACCTAATGTGAGCTCTGTTCCAAGTAAAGACTTCTAAAGATTTTATATTACTATGGACTCTTCAAAAATCCATGCAGAGAAACACAAAACAACAATGAAAATCCTCTTAATTCAATCTGTGCTTTATCACACAAGGCCGCAGCAGGGGATTTCAGGCTGTGGGAATACAAATACTCATCAATGCTACAGCTCAGAATCCTGCTCCAGTTACTATCCAAACAGAAAATGAGACAGTCCCAGCCTGAAGAGATTTCAGTCTAAATACACCAGACTTGGTGGAAAAACCCCAGGCAGCCAGGTGAAGCCTCAGCAACACCCAGCAACACCCAGACTGCATTCCAGCTGCCCTGTGCTGGGCTGCTGCAGTGATGCCCTTGATGCCTCCCAAGCTCCTTCCTCTGTGTCCCGCCTCTGCAATTCTAGTTAAAAATGATCCTGCCCATTTGTCTCCCAGCCCCTAAGTGATTTCATCCTCCCTACCCCCAACTCTCCCAGGGATGGTTTGAGTGGGCACTAGTGACAACAGTGACATGGGCTGTGCCAGCAATCCATGCCCTGATTTGACATGCCAGACAGCAGATGCTGACAGAGCTGGCAGTGATGGGTGGCTGGGTTCTGTCCCTGCCACATCCCCAAGCTCCCCCGTCCTATGGGAAAGTGGCTTGGGGAGCTGCATTGCTCTTCCCCAGAGTCACCCCCACCTCCTTCCCTCGAGGTCATCCCTTGCAGCTCAGAGAAGGGTTCAAACATCTCCTTGCTTTTATCAACCCTGAGATAGCTTTCCAACTTCAAGCCCCAGAGTCACTCAGCCTGCCTGCCTTGTTCCAGCTCCCACCCTGCAGCATATCACTGAGGTTTTACAGGCAACAGGATTGACACAGTATGGAAGGGAGTGAAAGTCTGCAGGGAGGTAACCGTGATTACATCTTCATCTGCAAGGGCACTAGATTAACTGAAAAATAAAAATGACTGGTGAAGCAACAGGGGAGGAAAGCAAGCGACTTCTCAGGCTGCCTTGTACAGTCCCTGCAGACACTATAACAGGGGCAAAGAGGACAGGGAAGCTGCATGAGGGCTTGGGGACAAACAGGCCCAGAGGGGAGGAGGAAACAGAGCAGAAAGAAGAAAGAGGGCATTAGAATAAGGCTGCAAGTCTTGCACTATCAGAGAAAGATTTGGGAGGATTTCTGCATAAAAAGGAGCATCTTTTAACACCTTTCCCTACAATGTTTGGAAAGGAGCAACATTCCTTCCAAAGACAACAAAGCCTGCTGGTTTATGAAACAAGATTCTCTCACAAGGAGAAAAGAGTTTTCTTTCCTTCCTACAGCTAACCTAAAGTACCATCATCCCTGCCATGCCTGGATGACCTTCCAAGCCTTCCTTAAAGGCTCACCTATGTGTCTGGCTTTCAACTCCGCAAGACCCTGAGCACTGAAGTGCTACTGCATGGGATGAAATGTCCAACCCCATGATGCTCCAGCTTTCTCCTGGCAAACTCATCCTAGGTTTGCTATCTGCAGCATCACATGGAAGGGACTCTGGGAGTAGAGCCCAAGCATTGCACGCAGCACAACACTGCACAAACCAACAGTTTGGGATCAAGAGCACATAATGGCTGCAAGCATTACCCATGCTTTGATCCTTTAGGAATGGACAACAAAAGAAAGAAATTTAGATCAGTGGGATTGGCCAATACCATTGGGATTACACACAGAGGTTTTGTATTCAAACTCTGCTCAGTCGAAGCAGAGCTCTTTAAGGACCTAATCTCCGTGTGACTGTTCCCAGCACCAGCCCTGCCCCTGTGGATAACAGGGACTTAGCGAAGCACTGTCATGATGGCTACGGTCTCAGGCATGCAGGCTACAACTCCATGGTGTTGGTGCTGCCCTGGCCATCAAGCCCAGATACCCCACACTTTCCCAAATGATGCTCTGTTTAAGAGTTGTCTCCTCTCACTATGCAGCCAGAGCTGATCACAGCATCCAGAGTTAACAAGGCAAAGAAGACGTAATGACAGAGCATCATGTTTCAGGCTATTGGCATAAATCCCCATCAGAACCTGGTGTGGGTACTGCTGGGCAGAGATGTGGATATCACCCATGCAACTCAACTGGATTGCAACACTCCTATGTGTAGTGGTTGTTTTGGGTCTTTTTCTGACACCAGTGTAGGAGAACAGTTGAAAGTGCTGTGTTAATGCAGAGTATGGTCAGAGGCATGATAAAATCTGAAGACCACTCACCAGTCACCTGGGCAATGCATTGTGATACCATACCTATGCTGAAATACTAGCTAAACTGTTCCTGGTTTGCTTTCCCGGAATTAAGCAGAATTTGCCTCACTTGTTAATAGTGCTCTGTGCACCCACCCCAGTGTGGGGGCGAGCAGCACACCCGCAGCAGTTACGCTGGACTGGGTGGTGGGTCTTTCTCTCCACCCTGCAGCCAGACTAATACACTAAGTAGCTTCTTTTAAAGATTCACATTCCACTGCTGCAAAGGGAAAACTTCATGCCAGAGCACAGGCTGCCACCTTCCAAACAAGGTCAGACACTGACCTCCTCCCCCACCGCCAGTGACCTTATTAGCACTGATCATGGTTCTAATAATATCCCACATTGTAAGCAGGCCATCTGCCGTAACATTTCACTACAAACTTGAGGGATTGCTTGATTTGAGTATGCTCATGTCCCAGCGAGACAATTGTGCTCTCTCAGGAATATGCTTCTTCCTCACAGCTTTAAGATAAATGTTGCAGAAAGGCACCTCCAGGTCTCAGCTTTCCAGTTTGGAGCTGAAGCATGCAGAGAACAGCACGGAGCCATTCCCAGGTGCTGGTTTCAGACAGAGGACGTAAACACACAGTGTTAGTGGTTAATAATCCCTCACTCCAGCATCCGGTTCCTCTGACAGTGGGGACATCAAGTAAGCATGTCACTGAAATCCTAAACCAAGGCCAAACACTAACCAGATGTTCAGAGAGCTAGATGCAAAACCGAGGGCTCCCCAGAGATCAGCGTTACCTTTGTGCCATGTACTTTCTACTGGACAGCAGAGAGATTTTACTATCCTAACACATTAGCTATGGTTAAACTGAATATTTTCACTGTCATTACAGAATAGGGGGCTTTGCTAACAGGCAAATAAGCTTATAGAACTAAGCAAGTTTTATAGCTACTCCTTTGGAAGGAGGCAGGGTTTGAAATGCTTACTCAGTTATGACACCTGTCTAAAACGCCCAGAGTTTTGCTACAGCAGCTCAGCCTTCAAAGACTTCTTTTTTTTTAACTGCTCCTGTGAGGTCAAAAAGTGCAATTAGGCACAGAGATCAACATTACAGCACTTTGCGTCATCACTAGGCTCTGAAAGGTGGTTTTCCAAATCCTTAGCCTTTCCTCTAATCAAAAGACTGTCATCAGACATAGCAGGAGGACTACATGGGGTGAGGAAGGGGGTCAATGCCTGGGTCCTGCTGTTTTATGAACAGCTATAAAACAGTATTAATAAGCCAGAAGTAAAACTGTGCCTGTATAGGGCAACATTCACCCAAAGTCTTCAAAGCATTTATTTTAATACCAGCAAAACAATATTTACAGGGGCAGAATTTCAAAGCGCTCAGCTCCTCACTTGAAAATCTAACCACTTATTGAAATGCTCTGTGGGAGATGTCAGGCAATGGCTCTCCAAAAAGCCTGGCACATCTTGTTTATATTTGTTTTAAAGCTTCCAAACAGCTCAATTACATAAAAGCATGTTACTGCACCCTCCTTCAGAAGGGTGAACCAAGCGGCAGAAAGCTATTGTCAGCTAAGGGATGACATCAGACTGATGCTATGCCACTGAAGAAATCCACCAACTCCACTTGCTCGTTCAGGCATTTTTCACCACCTTATCCCTAACTCATTTTGCTGGCCTAATGCAATCAGGAGCAGTCCCGAGGTAGCTTCACTGACGCTGCGGCAAGACAGGACATCACAGCCAAGCATCCTCTTTGCCTCAGACTCTGACCAGGCATAGAGAATTGTAGGTTTGGTGCTTCTATTTCAATCCCAGTGTTAGCTACTGTTACACATCAGGGCTGGAAGACAAAATGCATGAACTTCTTCAATAGAAGAATTTGGTAGTGTCACATTTTGCATCATGGCACCATTTGAGGTGCCAGAGCTCACTCTACACACATATATACACACCCTTTTGTACTCCCTTGGCCAATTGCTGACTCACAGCAGGCAGGGGTAAATGCAAGCACAGCCACTTGCTGTCTGGGCCCAACATCTCATCTCCCTCCTCCCTGTGCAGAGGAAGACCCTGGGGCTCACTGAACATCCCTCTGCAGCTGTGCTGGGTCACAGGCATAGAGTTTGTGCTCACAGATCCCAGCAGGCTTGTCAAGACTGCAAACTCAAGGTGTGCGTGCAAAGAAATTCTCAAAAGCCAAAGGTGGCAGAGTAAACAACCACAGGCAGCTGTCCTCCTTTAGAGAGTGCCCGAGAAGACCACTTCCCACTCTCTAAACTTGATACAACACCTCAGCCCATCACAAGGAGCTCTTTGCTGCCCACAGGAACTCTACAGCATTCAAAATCTGGTTTAAGTATTGGTTTGGAGTATTTAAGACATTGGTCTGGAGGGCTTTACCCTTCAAACCAGAAAGCAAACCACAGGAGCACGACGTGGCATGCCAGGGCCAGTGGAACACTGCAATATGCCCATAAAAGGTTTCAAAATGTATCTGCTTAAGCACACACAGAAGCTCAGAAGGGTTTAAAGTCAACATCCCAAAAGAATTTCCCTCCTGCTTTTTTAGGCAAGTGTGAGCAGCAGTCAGCACTTTACCATCATCTTCCCAACTAGAAACCAAGGTTACTCTTGGCTAATATTAATAATGTAAAAGCTACTGACTCTACCCTTTCAGGATGGTGGTTTGCTCACGCCACAGGGAGAAGAAGGAGGTAACATGAGCTGCAGGCAGAGGCCCTGCAGGAAAGGAGAGGCGAGGCTGGCAGCAAAACCCCACTGCTGAATTTGCTTGGCCCATCTCCCTGAAGAGGCTAGCCTCCAAAGTGTGGTTTCAGGACCAGTCTGTGGGCACAGCTCTGCTTTCCAACACATACAAGGGGAAAAGCACACAAGTCTGAGGCCCAAGGAAAAGCTGTAATCAACAAATCAGCTGCAAGAAGATAAACAAGGACAGTGTCCTTGCCCCTTGCACTGGAAGTGCCACCCAACATGCCAGCCTGTGCCTGCACCTCTGCCAGCCTCTTTAACCTGTCCCAGAGACACCGTGTATAGGACTGGCACTCACACACAGGCAACAGCAAAGGCATCTTCCTGTTTGGGCAAGCCCTCAGGAAAAATGTAGGGTCAGAGGTCTGGGGCACAGATGGTACTCTCTATCTACTGCACAGCAAATACCCGGTCACTAAATATCCACCCTCCACAGGAGTATGAGCAATGAGCTGAACAGAGAGCATCCCTCCAGGGTAGCACCAGAACAAGACTATGCACCAGGAAACCTACAGATATCTCACATTTCTTGCCATGTTACCCTGCACAACACCACATTTCACAAAGCACATATCCTTGTAAATGTAAAGGCATTGTTCCCTGGTGAGGCTGTTCAGCTACAGAAAGACCCAGTCGAGATAAGGACAAGGCCAACCTCTTTGCTCTCCATAGCACACCTCAAAGATCACCTCCTTCCTTTAGTGCACAGACAAGAATTCCTGTCAAGGACTCTGCCTTACACCTTTGCAAATGGCTGGCAACGAATAAGACCTTCCTGCATCTCCCTGTCTATTGCTGTCCCTGCAGCACAGTCACCAGGTAACACCAGCCTGTTTCCAGTTACACAAGTTCATCACCCAGCAACTCTGCAGAGAGCCAGGACCATGGAAATTCCAGCTGCTGGACTTAGTATTCGGTGCCTAAGGCGCTCTGTCCTCCCGCTAATCCTGCCACAGCAGCAGCAACCTGCAACAGAGAAGCGAGGGGACAGCTCAGAGCAGCAACCTTCTAAATGGTGACTGCAAAACCCACCAGTGCTCATCTGCCAGGGTTCTGCTGTCAAAAAGTCACAGACAAATGAAATAAGACTACTGGGTCATCAAGGAAACCAATGGATAACACTAAACAAATCAAACCTGCTGTGCACAGACCTCGGTCCCACAGAAAGATCAGCTAGGCAGATTAAAGAAACAAGGTGTATCCTTTCCCTGGAAAGCTGAAAATGCCTAGGGAGATCACACATCTTCAAGTAACCACCCTTAACCCCACAGAGAGCACCTGCAATCCAGACACTGGGGCAGGCCTGGGAAATGCTCAGCCACAGGCAGTGGCAGGTGAGCTTCGCCACCAGTGCTCTCCATCCCATATCCCACAGGTGCCAAAAACTTCTGAAGACACTACAGAGAGTACAGACAGCATGTGGGTCAATAAAATTAAGCTGTGAAAACATGGAGCTTGTTGTAACCTACAGACAAGAAGGGATCAGACCTAAATTATTTTTGCCCACAAGCACTCCTATTCTCCTGGATTATCAATTTACTTTAGGGACAAATACAAGGAGAAATATAGAAATTAACAGCAAAAGACAGATAAATACAGTATTAACAGTTTTTAGAAATAAAATTGATCCTAAATACATTTTTCCTCACTTTAAGTTGTTTGATTTGGTAGTTATAAAAAGCACTTATGATATGCCTTAAGACACACAAGCACCCAGAGTGGACAGAAAGCTGCTGCAAATCTGCTCTTGCCACACAGGTAAGTGGGTTAATGATCAAGGAAAAGTGGATGTTTGTCACACAGGTGACTTGGCTCAACACTGTTATTGTGAAATATTTACATCTCCATTACACTGAGCTGAGATACAGAGTCGGAACGTCTCCAAATATATCACTAGGGCTTTGTTAGCTTTTTTCTTCCTCTCTAAAAGTGCAACCATATGCTAAGTTTAGTGGGTGTTTTTAGTTGTTTCTAATTTGGAGTTTATTTAAATTTTTAAAAAATAGATTTGATGGCTAACCAGTAAGTCAGAAATAATTCTAGTCAAGTCAGCATAAACCAGGTACAAATCAGCATGAAAACTGTGAGGAACAGCCTCAGGTACATCAGTTTCAAGATCATATAGTACATCCATTGCCCAAGCAGGGCAAACTTTAGATTGCTGTGGGATTTTGAATATTATTACCGGAGAATAACATTTCTTTTAGAAAACAGACAATTTAGACAAAACTACTTTTACCTTCTTTTTATGCCTGTTCACAGAAAAATTTTCACCTTCTTTTTATAAAAAAGTACTGCTTTGAAATGTGCAATAGTTTAACAATGTTTTCCACATTAGACTTTCCGAAGTCAAAATTCCCATTACTGAATTTTTTCACCCCACTATTTTTCATCTCAAAATGCTCTTTGAAACTTCAATTCACACTAATGTTCATAAAGAAAATTTTTAAATCCCTAAACTGCAAAAAACCCCAGCCCACACCTCACAAAGACGCGTTTGTAAATTTTTTAAACCACAAGTTCTCAGTGCAGATACCCAAACTGTGAGCAGTATAAATCAAAGCCTCTGTGAACACCGGATGTGCATTACCTACACATTTTTATATAATATGTCACCATCTCCTAATGCCCCATCTCTTGGCTCTCTGCTCCATTATTGACCAAAGATGATGCTTTTTTTTCCTTTCTGACAATAACAGAAACTGAAAACATAACCAATGACTTGCTGGCCAGGAACTAAGAGTCAGACAAGCTCATATACCACCCTCCTGAATAAGAAAGTTAATGACTTGATGAGCAGCCCACCAAAGTGCCAAAACAAACCTTGGTAGGAATTGCCATGAGCCAGCAAACCAAGTCCCAATCCTAGTAAAAAGCACTACTTGTTCATGGGATGGTGCACACTGATCCTGGGAGAGAAGCAATGAATGAACACAGAGCCCACCTGAGTTTATAGGGATGATGACTCTCGTTTTCTCAGAACATCTCTGAGGTGCCACAGGACCTGCCTAGGAGGTACCAGAGAGCATTGGCCACTGACCAGCAGCCCTCATGGTCACTTCTGGAAGCACAGTGGCTCAGCACAGCCAGCTCTTGTGCCTCTGGACTGCCCTGCAATCAAGCAGACTCTCCTGCCATTCACATATTAATTCAGAAAACACTGCTTCCAGAATAACAAGGAGGGATGCATGAGTAGAGTGAGAGTTCTCTTAGCATCTGATTCAAATCACAGCTTCTTGCAAGGAACTATTTTTAAGTTTTGTATCAATCTGCTTGAGAAAGGTTCCTTCTGCTGCCTACAAATGTGCAAACTCACCCTTCAAAGAAACACAGCTCAGGACAGTAAGATCCAGCCTTGCACTTTCAACCTAATCAAGACCAGATATTTCACAACCAAAGCATTGCACAACACACAACGTTCCTGCAGAGCATGATCTGGTGACCCCCACCTGAGTATCAGTGAAGGTCCCCATTACCTTCAATGAGTCCTGCATGTTCTTCACAAGATTACAGGTAGGGCACAGTTACCATGAAACAACCCACACTGAGGCAGTCAGACTGCTTCTGGAAGCGTTACTGCATTTCCACTGCGCCAGGCGTGGAACTGCTATAGGAAACTGAGGAAAAAGGGCGTCTCAGTAAGCATATGGATGCTGCTCATGACCTGACCAGTGAGGTGAGACGATTGTTTGCTCAGCTATCAGAAGTTCCTGTATGAAGGCATTGTTCAAGCTTAAGAAGTCTGTGAGGAAAAAAACACAAAAAACAAGCAACAGCAGCACACAATGGATGCAGATAAGCAATGTCTGAACAAAGCCCTGGGCAGCTGCAAGACAACGGGAAAACTTATTAGCCACAAGCATCCTATATCCTGCCTCCAATAAAGCAACACAGATGTTCTGCTAATGCAGGGCATGAAAAGACAAGAGAGCACTAAGCAGCTATTGAGCCCTCCACAGGAGAGAGGGTCAGTGTTCCACAGCTGTTGGGCACAAAGATGTCCAAAGGATGGGCACGAAAAGCCTCTTAAAGGGTCTGAGAACGTAATGCCTCTCTGGTGACCAATAAGCAGGGCCACCCTTACAGTCATGAGCCCCTCAAGATGTCTGCAAACCGGGCTTTGCGAGCCCAGCTCTGGCCCAGGAACAGAATCACCATTGTTTGAGGATTTAGTCCCAAGGGGTGTTATCTCCACTGGGAAATGCATGGCCTTAGACATACACACACACACACACACTCACACTGCAGCCCTGGGGACTGCAGCCCTCCATGGCACAGGGAAATATAGCTCTGTCCACTGAGGGCTGCTGGATCCATGCTTGGAGGAGGCTTCTGAAGGAAGTGCTCCAAGACACACTTTCCCGTCTGCAAAGAGGGGTGCAGAAACAGCCCCAATACCTTTGGCCAAGTGCTTTGACAGTCGAACCTCTCTTTGAGTACTTCCCAAAGACAGAGTTGTCAGCCCTCCATGAGGCCTTCCTAAGTCAAAAAGAACTGTTCTCTGGAAAATTCAGGCCACTTAACTAGCACATACTGGGCATCTGCTACTGTGTCAAGAGGAAACCACAGCCAGAACATTATTTAACAGCCATTACACAGGAAACACTGAGCTGTAGAAGATCACACCCTACTCCTTCCCCTAGGTTTGTTTTGTTTTGTTTTCTTAACATGGTGTTCCCCATCCCATCCCACTGCTGAGGTGGGAGAAGTGTTTGCGCATACCAGTGGATGGAATTTGAACCCCAGCTGCCCATGGACTTGGTCCTGCACATCATCCCAGCCCCAGCTGTGCAGAGGGGCTGGCACAGAGAGCCTGGGTGTGCTGCAGGAACTGCACTGCCAACAGCACATGTGAGGAAGCGTCACACACTGGGTGACAGCACAGCTCCGAGCTCAGGCAAGCTGGATGGCTGCACAGGGACACCTCCCAAAGATGCTGCAAGCACCAGCATGACAGTCCTCCTTTCCATTCACGAATAAACAGTATAAAATATGAACATAATAATCTCTTCATTAAAAGTATCTGCACTGCCACTGGCTACAAATTAAAAGTTTTATGGGCATAAAGAACAAGATTTTTCTCCCCTTCAATTAAAAAAGTGTTTGTCTCTTACTGTCAGCAAACCAGCAATGTAAATGAACATTTGAAAATCACTGTATAACTAAGAGTCATTTCATTTAATCAGATTAAAAAGAGAAAACCAAATGCAAACAGAAAAGTTGAGCTTCTTGGAAAACGAGAACAGAAACAAAAATATGAAGAGGCCACTAACAGGAACAAAAATGGGTAAACCACTGTTAGTCCAGATCCAGTCCTGGTCTGAACTTCTGCATATATAATTCTACCAGTTCTGTTATTCATTATGCTCATAAAAATAAACATAAACCTTTCCAAGCAACAGCTGAAGTTCAATAGAAAACTTACAAGATTATAAAAATTTCCAGACTTTTTCTGGAAGTTTTAACTGGTCACTTTGATCAAAACACTAAACACAATGTCAAGAATTTGCTATCAGTTATCCATATGGTGTCAGAGTAAAATACTTTTGAGTACTTTTATACATTTAGGGAAAAGAAAAAAAATAGTGTATCTTCATTTCCCCATAACCATGGTGACGTGAGGCCAGAAAGACCTGGTCCTCCTGTGAGCCGCTCCACTCCTCACCCTGACTCCCAGTCCAGGTCTTTGATATTTTTGAAAGTCACCCCTGCAACTCCAGCAGGACAAGTAACTAAGAGCCATTTACTGCCTCCAAAATCGACTCTGCAATGATTAGCACCAACGAGCATTTGAGTTCATGTGTCCCTAGCAGAAGGCATTTTCCCAATGGCCATTTCTGGAAATGCTGTTCTCCAAAAATTTTGGCTGGTCCCCATCAACAGGACAACTCTGCAACTCTGTCTCTGGAAATACATGTGAAGTTGATTCATTATCTTAAAATCCTGCTTTCATTTCTGCTCATTAAAAGCAGATTTCAGATCCCTGCGCCAAATGCACAGCTGATATGATCTGCACACTCAAAACTGGGTTTCAGTTCTCTCTATTCTTTTTATTTCATTTACTGCCCACAACCTGTGCTCTGTGTTTCAAGGACAGCTATATTCAGGACACTTTTGAAAAACACCCTGGGTAAAATCCTCTCTCCCTGCAATGCCTGGAACTCCAGGCAATCGTACTCGATGTCAGACTCCGCCTAGACTTTAGGAGCAGCATCCTACGTGCAGCCACAGAGCAATAAACAGCTGTTCTAAACAGCCCACACCCCTGCACACCGAGCCTCTCGGAAGGGAAGGAAAAGCAAGGAAGCTTAGGTAATGCACGCGTCACAGTCCTCACCTTTAGGGAGTCAAAGCAGGCAATAACTCGACCATTTTCCACATGGCAACTCCGTGATGGATGGGCGAACTTGCACTCTGCATCAGACCGAGAACAAGTCCCTCTCTGAAACTCTCGACACACTTCTAACGTCAGCCATTTTGTATCACGAACCAGGGAAACGTTTACAGCCATATTAAAAAACAAAAATTAAAATGCGAGCAATCGCACCCTTCCTCAGGGTAATATTTACTGCTGATCTTATTTTTTCTTCTTTTTTTTAAAAAAAGGGTAAAAAAGTGAATTCAAGTTAAACGTGAAGAAATAACTAACTTGTTGCTTTGGTAGAACTCCTATTCATCAGCACTTAGGTTTTCATTTAAGTCAAATCGTGTTTCTTTAAACAAGAATTAAACATAAAGCCAATCATAAAATAGAAATCTTACTAGAACAACTGAAAATCAAATTAGAGGCCAGCTCCTAAAAGTGCAATTGTAGAAGTTAAAATACAAGTGTTATATTTTGTGCCACTGCCAAAGTTACTTGCAAATAACTGGCAGACTTTCAAAAGAATTCTGTGCTCTCCAGTTAATGGTTTCAATTATTCTTGCAAAAAGCATATGCTGCTGGCAGCACTTCAGTTTGTGGAATGGTCTCGGTTCTTGGGGAGAAAACTTCGGGTTTTTTTTTTTTTCTTTCCTTCTATTTCTTGCTTCTAAAAATTATGGTTCACAAGCATCAAAACAGGCAAAAGATGTCTGATTTTTTTCCTCTTTCTTTTCCTTTAAATATTTGTTACATAGTAGGGGAAAAGAAAAAANCGCATGAGGGGCGGCGCCGGCCAATGGCGCTTGCCGTTACAGCAGCACCCGCGGGCAGCCGACCAATACAAGAGACCGTTTCATAGGGCCGCGGTGGGTGCCTGGCGCACGCCGCAGCCCCGGGACACTCCGGGAGCGGCCAAGGGGGACGGATCAGCCCAAACTCCGGGCAGCGGCGGGGGGGCGCCCCACAGGGCCCCCCCAACTACGGGGGGGAGTTTGTTCTCCCTTTTTCTCTCTCTCTTTTTTTTTTTTTT